>OZ010586.1:111566240-112166240 GCA_963932145.1 Acanthosepion lycidas
AGTATCTTTCTATCTCAGTCTATTCAGTATCTGTCTATTCTATATCTATCTGTCTATTCAGTATCTATCTATCTATCTATCTATCTATCTATCTATGCCTCTCTGTCTATCAAATGTTTCTTAACTGTGTACATTCTAATATACCTGTTTGTATTCTATTTACAAAGATTTATTCGTTGTTATCGACATTCCAAATATTGCAATATCTACATCTTTCCATTTCTTTTCCATTCCTTTTTTTTTTTTTTTCATTTTTTAAATCCCCCAAAAAAACATGTTTTCTGTAATTCTTTTAAAAGTTATATAAAACCAATTGTTTCTTTGGTGACCTTCAGTTCGCAACTTTTAACTGCAATGTAAAAGATTTTGACATATAATAAATGAAAAAGCAAAAAGAAGGCATGTTAATGCAGAAACAAATATTTCAAATCAAATAAAACCAGCTTCAACAGCCAAGTTAAATCAGAAAAGGTGAAGAAACAAATGTAAATTCATGTAACGCACGCATCATCGTGATTGCCAAAGTCCAAGTCGAATATGTCGGTAGTAAAATTCTCCCTTCTGTCTGACAAATTCTCAATGTATTCAAATATAATTCCCTGTCAAATAAGCACTGGAATGTTTACGAACAAGCCAAGGAGAGAATCACCTTGCAAATGTACGAAATCAGTTCTATTTCTTCTCAAAGAATATGAAGTCATGAATAAATTGAGGTCTTTAGATTTTCAGTCGTTTAGTCTGCCACACGCACGGAATCAATCCGGTCATAGGAGTTATTCCTATGACAATCTCAACTCATTTTCTCTCATATGCTATTGTTTTTGCTTCTTTTTCGGAGATAAATATTTAATGTTCATCTTCCTTTTCCCGTAGTTGTGGTGTATTTAAAATTGACTTATGAGATCACGGCCCAGAGGGGGTGCCACTCAGACAGAAATTTTAATGCAACGAATTGAGGTCACCCGACATGAACAATGCCGAATCACAAGAAAAGCGTTTGGTTACTCACGTCTTTTTTTCTTCGCTTTTTTTTTTGCTTTTTTATTTTCGCTGAATTTGGTTATTGCTGCTGCTGACGAAGTCTTCGTAAATACAAAAAAAAATATTTGCTTCTAAGTCAAAATGCGATTTTCGTTTACTTTTTGAAAGGTTTACACTTATTTTATGCTCAAATCTTTTACTTCGCAGTTAAGTCTTGGAAACCAAAATTCTCGCAAGATACATTGGCTTCATGTTTAACTTCTAAATAATATTGCAGAGAGTATGTTTCTTAAAACATATGAAAAAGACATTTATTCCAAATCGACAAGAATTAACATGCTAAAAGTAAATGGGATAGATAGATAGATAGATAGATAGATAGATAGATAGATAGATAGATAGATAGATAATGAGCAGACTGAGATAGATAGATAGATAGATAGATAGATAGATAGATAGATAGATAGATAGATAGATAATGAACAGACTGAGATAGATAGATAGATAGATAGATAGATAGATAGATAGATAGATAATGAACAGACTGAGATAGATAGATAGATAGATAGATAGATAGATAGATAGATAGATAGATAGATAATGAACAGACTGAGATAGATAGATAGATAGATAGATAGATAGATAGATAGATAGATAGATAGAAACTATGAAACAATCAGGCTGTTGTATATAGAAACGAAGAGAGAAAGGAAGATGTAAATAAAGAAAAATATATAACCACGCTGCGATAGATAGATAAGTAGATAGATGTGAATAGACTGAGATAGATAGATAGATAGATAGATAGAAACTATGAAACAATCAGTGTTGTATATAGAAACAAAGAAAGAAAGTAAAAACATAAAGAAGAAAAGTATATATTTTAATCACGCTGCGATAGATAGATAGATAGATAGATAGATAGATAGATAGATAATGAATTGGCTGAGATAGATAGATAGATAGATAGATAGATAGATAGATAGATAGATAGATAGATAGATAGATCCGTTTTGTTTACCACTTAATATATTTTGTTTCCCTTTTTCCGATTGTACACTCTCTGTTTCTTCCTAAAGTATTAAAAGTCAACTGACGAATTGTTCCTCGTCCTATTAACCCTTCTCTTTCCGCTTCTATGCAGTCAGTCCATCGTCTCCATCTTTTCACTTGTTCGACATCAAATGCTGAAATACTCTTGCAATTTGTCACCCTCAAACCTTTCTTTTTCCATTCATCTGACTTCGCTTTTCCAGCCATTAGGCATCTAATCACCAGTAAATGGAACTTTTTGCACTTTCCTACCAGTCATCTTTCTTTCAGACGAAACTAAGTCATAAAGCAAGTAACAGAACAGTTCAACCATCGAGATTGCCACCGGCTGAACTACACATTGCGACTATTTTTAGCCTTTAATTAAGATTCCAATGCATACAAACTAATGCATATATATATATATATATATATATATACACACACACACATATGTTTACATAGATAAAAAAGAAAGTAAAGATTCAGGTTGATTGTGATATAGATCGAAGTACATATTAGGTATTTTACAAGTATTGGATGAAATAACGTCAAGGAAGACGTGTTGGAACAATATAACATTAAAGAAAATCCATTGAATTCGAATTTAGTCAAATGCCTATGGCGGGATATTTCAACCACTGGGGTTGTTTTCATGGCAGGACACTAGAAATATACTGAATTATATATGTCTATATTTCTGAGATGAGGTATTATGTACACTATTTACATTATTCGGACTGTTGCCTTCATTGTTGTCGCCATATTTATTACACCGTTTCGGCCGTTGTACGCTCCGGCCTTCTTCAGGTGGTTGGATTTTTGAACTGAAGCCTTTATTTCACTCACTGAGATCAATTATTTCCTGTTAATCTCCCTCTCCAAGTTCTCCACTGCCTTAACTCGCACTCTTTGGGTCCTGTCACTGGATCTAACCAACGCCTGTATCCACTATTCCATATGTCCTTGAGGACATCTGTGTATGAATTTCTGGGTATTATAAACCTAATGTCTTCAGCCCATTTTATTTTATTTTTTTATTTTTTTGCTGTTATCAAACATATTTTTACCAGAGCTCATATTGCAATTTTTTGTTATTATCGCTTTTTCTTGGCACTCATTACTGGTTCCCATATTGTATTCATTTCTATGCTTGGTAGGCGCAGGAGACTTCTGTGGCCTAGCATAAGGCGACAAAGATAAGGACAATAGTCCGAATAATGTAAATAGTGTACTGAAATATGTATTTTTTTATATAGAAATAGCAGAGTTACCTAGTGTTGCTCGGGATTTAAAATGTTAGAAATAAGTCTATCAAAACGATATAACATCAAATAAATTAATTTATTCAAGCACAAAAATATCTTTAACAGTTTTTACACTACAATACTTCTCGGCAGAGAATATTCTTTGTCTTTCCTTGTGGAAAATAAAAAAATAAATTGGTTTTACTTCCCACATATGAACAACAAACATACAACTGCCCATGAGAAAAACAAGGTTCTTCTTACTGTAGTCCAGTAACTGATAGAATCTGGCCTTTTGTTTTGTTAATAGACATAACAAAAGTTACTTGTATTGGAAACTGGAGTCTCCTACACATGAATGGAATATCCGACCCTGATGGAATAAGAGGAATCCTAGGAATAAAAAATCTTCACCTTTTCCACACCCAATAAAATGTGATGCCACAATTACATGTGCCATCAACTTTTTAACCTCAACTCTGGTGACATTACAAACTCTTAGTGGGCCCAGATTCCGTAATAGCATTAAAAACACCCCCATCTTGAGTTCCAGTACATGTGAAGGTAGTCCAGGAGATTCTAGAGAATTCAGAAATTCCGTTGGATAACTGACCACCTGTTCCAGATCTGGAATGGTATCCACTGACCTGTAGATATAAGATGCTTCCAGATGGAACTGAATCATTTGCTCATCTTTTGGAAAAAAAACTTAGCTTTCAGCAGTACTGACAACATTGCAGATAGGGCTAATGGTCATCTTTCTATTGGCATTTAAAGGCATCAAATCTCAAAATTTTGCAGAACTGAGCTGACAGCTGATCTCCAAATAATTGTACTCTTATGTTAGTGCTCAGAGTCAGCTTTCGGAGATTTGAGACATTCTCTCACTTCATCAGCCCTGGTCCCTTTTCGTATAACCGGCAGTGTTTGTCTAAAGTTTTTGATAGTAGGAGTTCTATACCTCTCATAAGCGACTGACAATCCCTAATGTCTCTCATGGTTTGGTTTACTGCATCCAGAGTTGCCTCGTGTGCCATATTACGTTTATTCCATACGATGAACCTGCACCTTTTTAGCACTTGGTTCAATTCAGAGTTTTTGCCGATACCGCAAATTGGATTATCAAATGAAGTTAATTCCAAGAAACCTTAAAAGCTGAATGTACAGTTCGGCCATCAGGAAGCAAGGTTGCAGCAATACCAAATGAGGCCACTTCCAAGGCTATGTCCTTGTGTTGTCGAACTTTGGCCAAAAGCAGCTTAGCAGCAAATGTCTTTCCTGTCCCTCCAGGAACATCTTTGGAGAAGCGGACACTGTCAACAACAGTGTTCTAAGCTCTCCTTTTTGTCCAGAAGCAACTTTCACTCATTTTCATCAACATATGCACACATGGCATTGATATCTAATAGAAACGATATAATTTTCTATAACGATTAATGCCCTGTTGTAAATTTCATCAATGAAATCTATTTCCATACCTGGAAATTGGAGTTGGGCTTGGCGCTTAAAGTCTTCAGATAAGCTATCCCCATACTTAAGCAACAGAGAGGAAAGATCACTCACTTCGCATGTTTATAATAGGACTTCAAAAGGCGAACTAAGATTCTCAGGGGATTGGGACACAATTGACTCATCCATTGTTGCCTTCCATTGGGCATCATCTTCAATCAAATATCGACTCAATCATGCTTCTCGGTAGGTCATGAAAACCACTATGTTTACATTTGTAAGATCCTGGAAGGATGTTATGCCTCGAACTTTGTGAAGAAGGGGACGAAGATAAAAACATTCATGTTGGCTGGGATGTACAGTGTGGACTCTAACTAGACACTCGTCAAACTTAATGCTACAGTTCTCACGTGCATCTTGACCTATCAATCTACGCATCCATTACTTGATGCCTTTCCAGACATAATAAGAAGAACTTGGAAGTACAAAAGTGTGCGGGCAAATTATTATTTTAGCACTGCTTGAAGAAAGCTGTGAGTGTAGTCTAATTGGGTCCGTGTTACCTGAACATCATTTGCTTCAGTGAAGTAGACAAGTTGACCACTTTCTAAATGTACTGCATGTTACAAAATAGCCGGGTGCCTTTCATGTCCTTGGAAGCCGAACATGCGCCAAAATGCCTCATTACTACTGATGTGTCTGCCATTTCAAACTGTGTTACCTTATCTCAGCTATTTTCCTGCTGCAAGCCAAACATATCCGCACATAATCCTGTACTAGGTATTAAATATCATAGACAGCAAGGAACAATATCCACCTGTTATCAACCTCATGTTGTCCAACCATTTGAAAAGCAATCATCACCTGGGCGTCTACGCCTGTAAGAAAGGTATCTGTCATTACCAGTTTGTGTTTTCGTAAGTAATGTTTGGAAAACATCTTTGAGCATATATTGTCCTTCAGACATGGCGGGTTGAGGTTAAAGCCACTCACATGGGCCATATATCATGTTTCTTTTAACAATTGTATAGAGCTCCTTGTCTGTCGATAGATTTCAACTCTGCCTACATTATCCTGTCAATTTCAATAAAGTGAATTTTTCTGACAAAGCAGAATGTGAGCATATGGTAGCCCCGGATTTTTGCTACTCAATTGTGTATATGTCACACTTTACGGACCCAGATCTCTGGCAAGGAGGTCAGCTCTATCTTTGGCCTTTTGGTACAGAAAATAATTCCTTCCACTTCGGGTTGCTTGTAAAGGTTACGAAAAGATCAGGCCTACTATAATGGCATATATAGGTCATGGCATCCTGCGTCATTTCATGCATGTATCGAGGCCCCCTTGTAAAGCTTCATAGTAGAATACGGAGCTGCCCAAGTTTGCCAGGTGCTTCAACATTGTTTATGGCATCTCTCAGATGAATATAATTCTCCAGTTGCAGTTGGCTTTGATTTGATTTCTAATGAAACACAACTACTCAGATTCCATTTTAGCAACCATATCAACTGCATATTGATGAAAGAGATCACGATAATGATGAAGAAGATTGAAGGAGTTGCCACTTGCAATAAAACGGTGCGCATAGAATTCTTTACACGATACATCTTTGTTTAACATATCCTCCGGTTTCTTTGGATTACGATGTCTAATACCAAAATGGTAACCATTTCCCCCATTAACAAATATCAGAGGATACTGAAGAGCATTATAATATCTATGTGTCTCATTAATTCATTGAAGCGTGTTGTCCCGTCTCTTTAGAACAATGTCTCTCTTGTTATGTTAGTCACCATGGAGAACCACTGATGTTTCATCACATGAGGGTTCGTTAAACCGCCCCGGACGCTGTTCAGCAGGTGGCTTGTCTGCATCAATGATCACATTAACGTTATCAGTAGGAACACTTTCCAGAGAACATTTAAAACTTTTGACATAACTATTTCCCATCTCTTGCAGACTCAGTGTAAGCTCGAGTCTGGTGCCAAATGAAATAGGAGTACGCTTGGACGCTTCTTTTTTGTTTTTGTTTTTTTTTTTTTTGGAAGCTGACAATAAAACATAACCGATGAAATTGTGGCTCATTTTTTTTAGTGGGCCTCTAATCTTATGGTACACCTCACCCTGCACTTTAGTACAATTGGTACGAACTCACCTTCCCTAATAATATTATCCCCGAATGAAATCATTTGAAATGCACAATTGTACTGCCTAATGTTTTCCAAAAATTATTTTGACTCTTGAGTCGTGCCTCAAAGAAGAAGCTGTGGGTTCTATCGGTGTTTAGTCTTTCAAGTTTTTGCTCAAGAGTCTCAACTGACCTGTTAGCAGCAGGCCTAGCTCTGTTACCCTGCAATCTTTCAGGTCTTTGCCCAAGAGTGTCAACAGCCCTGCTAGCAGCAGACCTAGATCTGGTAGCCTGCAGTCTTTCAGGTCTTTGCCCAGGATTCTCAACTGCCCTGTTAGCAGCAGACCTAGCTGTGTTAGCTTGCAATATTTGATGTATTTGCTCAAGAGTCTCAACTGCCCTGTTAGCAGCAAACCTAGATCTGTTAGCCTGCAGTCTTTCAGGTCTTTGCCCAAGAGTCTCAACTGCCTTTCCTGTATATGCTCAGAAGTTTCGAAAGGAAATAGTTGGGTCTGCTTCCGAACCTTTCCCAGTCTCTGGTATTCTGCAATCGTCCTAGTTCTTTCGTTGTGCAATCTTTCTTTCTATTGTTCTGATGTTTCAAGTGGCCGTTATAAAGAATTTCTTGCACTTGCAGGCTGCAAATATGTTTCACTCACTGTTCCAGTATTTTTCATTACTCTCGTTGGAGAACCGCTTGCATTTGTTTTCTCTTGAGATCTGTTAGCCTGCAGTCTTTCAGGTCTTTGCCCAAGAGTCTCAACTGCCCTGTTAGCAGCAGACCTAGATCTGTTAGCCTGCAGTCTTTCAGGTCTTTGCCCAAGAGTCTCAACTGCCCTGTTAGCAGCAGACCTATATCTGTTAGCCTGCAGTCTTTCAGCTCTTTGCCCAAGAGTCTCAACTGCCCTGTTAGCAGCAGACCATGATCTGTTAGCCTGCAGTCTTTCAGGTCTTTGCCCAAGAGTCTCAACTGCCTTTCCTGTATATGCTCAGAAGTTTCGAAAGGAAATAGTTGGGTCTGCTTCCGAACCTTTTCCTGTCTCTGGTCTTCTGCAATCGTCCTAGTTCTTTCGTTGTGCAATCTTTCTTTCTATTGTTCTGATGTTTCAAGTGGCCGTTATAAAGAATTTCTTGCACTTGCAGGCTGCAAATATGTTTCACTCACTGTTCCAGTATTTTTCATTACTCTCGTTGAAGAACCGCTTGCATTTGTTTTCTCTTGAGATCTGTTAGCCTGCAGTCTTTCAGGTCTTTGCCCAAGAGTCTCAACTGCCCTGTTAGCAGCAGACCTAGATCTGTTAGCCTGCAGTCTTTCAGGTCTTTGCCCAAGAGTCTCAACTGCCCTGTTAGCAGCAGACCTATATCTGTTAGCCTGCAGTCTTTCAGCTCTTTGCCCAAGAGTCTCAACTGCTCTGTTAGCAGCAGACCTTGATCTGTTAGCCTGCAGTCTTTCAGGTCTTTGCCCAAGAGTCTCAACTGCCTTTCCTGTATATGCTCAGAAGTTTCGAAAGGAAATAGTTGGGTCTGCTTCCGAACCTTTTCCTGTCTCTGGTCTTCTGCAATCGTCCTAGTTCTTTCGTTGTGCAATCTTTCTTTCTATTGTTCTGATGTTTCAAGTGGCCGGTATAAAGAATTTCTTGCACTTGCAGGCTGCAAATATGTTTCACTCACTCTTCCAGTATTTTTCATTACTCTCGTTGGAGAACCGCTTGCTTTTGTTTTCTCTTGAGTTGCTACAAGTTTTGTTTTATTAGGTTGGTGCAAAAATAATGTCGTTTTCTCACATATGTTACTATGTGAGAAAACGACATTATTTTTGCACCAACCTAATATATTGTTCTATAGTGGCGTGGGACTGAAGGGTTAAAATAAACAGTTGGTTTGCACACGTCAAGAAGATGGTTGATGGTAATGACGAGGAATACTTAGCTTTCTTTGATAGTTGAAATAAAGTTCTTTAAAATGGTACGTTCTTTGGTAAGCCCCATAATATAACCAGCGAGTAATTCATCACCGGAGAAAATCTGAACGTTAGACGAATGAACAGAAATGCAACTTTTCATCTGACTTCTGACGCTTTTCTCTTGTTGATTTCATTTTTCTCCCTTTTTATATATCAAAAACGATTTCGCATAGGATCGCTGTTTTCTTTTGCTAGGCTCCACGGCTAATTCCGGTAAAACAAAAAAAAACAACGTTTTCATTGGTCCAAAGAAAATTTCAGACAGGCCCGCTAATTTCTTTACATCTTTTTCCTCAGCTCGCCCGAATTTTAAAGGAGTTGTCAAAGGGAGTTATTATTATTTTGTAATCACATTTAGCTTTAAAAAGGCATGTTTATACACATCCAAAAACAAAATTAAAATTCTTGTTTTTGTTTTTTTTTTGTTTTTTTTTTAAATACTGGTCGTTTGCAGACTATAATAAGCTTTTAGATTTATGATTAGTGAAAATAGTTTTACTTAATAACAGTACATTGGAACTGAATTTTAAAAGACACAACAACTTTTTAAATTATTGTAATTAAAATTGTAAAAAATTCTTTGTTCATCGGATTTTTGGGGGGTCGGGGGATTCAGACACTATTATCTTTAAACTTAACATTTATTATTCATAAAAGCAATTAAAAGTTGTTTTTTTTCTAATTCAAAAGTGTTTTAGTTTTATTGGGTTTTGTATTTTACAATTCAGAGCTAATTTTCGAGAACTGGTAATTTGAATTTAGGTTGTTTGTTTTTGTTATTATTCCTGTTTATGTTTTTCTTTTTTAATTATGCTTTATCCTTTATTAATCTCTTTCATTTTTTGATCATTTTTTAAAATTAATTTATTAATATATCATTTACTATCCTGCACTATTTTTTCTTTATAAAAAGTCGTTTTACAAAAAATACACAGACAGACAGACATACAGATACAATCTTTCTTTTTTATATACAATTGTTTTCATTGGCCCAAAGAAAATTTCACATAAGCTCGCGAATTTTTTTTTTTTTCGTCTATATCTTTAGCCCTCTAGTCAATCTCTTTGAACTCAAAAATTTCTTTATCTAAGGTAAGCGAATTTCTTTCTGTCTTTTTCCTTTGAAAGGAGTGGGTAAAGGAAGTTATTAAAAAAAAAAAGACGAGCACTCCGTCGTTGTACAAACAGACATACATACAGGGACAATGTCCCTTTTATATAAATGTACAATAAAATCAAACGCACCTTAATCCCAATATCGTTAATTTATTATATATATATATATATATATATATATATATATATATATATATATAAAACTACGTCAGTCTTACTCAGCCCCGGTGTATAGACCATGTCGGAATTATAAATTGAAATTTGGTAGCCGAATTACAGAATTTTTCTATTTCGATGGCTCAGTCAAACGAAATGTCTGGGACGGTGGTTAGGGGAGGGTGAAATGTACGGAAGAGGTTTCATAAAATTACACCCGGATATTAACCTTAAGACATTAAATTGGGGTTATATGAAGAATGGGGTACTAATTTGAAACTAAATCCCCTTCATAATAAATACATTTAGCACTTTTTGTGGATATTTTAATATTTTATATTACTAGGATCCACTTGGATTATATACCAATGGAATTATTAGCCTTATTTTATAAATATATATATATATATGTGTGTGTTTGTGTGTGTGTGTGTGTGTGTGTGTGTGCGTGTGTGTGTGTGTGTCCATGATAGCTTATAAATGTAGCGAAATAGCGCTACTGATTATCAGGATATAAATATCATAAACTATAGTTTTAAGTTATGTTATATTTATTGGTTAAAATTGTTAATGTCCGGGATAGAGCGCATGAATAGATATAGTTTTAAAGATGTTATATTTGCAGGTAAAGGTGCTCAATATCAAGGATAGAGATTGTGTGTATATAAAAGTGGAGACTGAGGTCAACAATCAATTAATCTACAGTACTGAAGATTTCGTTCAACCAGAAAAAAATTCTTGCCAGAATGTGTTGATCTCAGTGTCCATATATATATATATATATATATATATATATATATATATGTGTGTGTGTGTGTGTGTGTGTGTGTGTGTGTGTGTGTGTGTCTGGCTCCCGTTAGCACCAATCTGCAGGTCATGACACATTTATAAAAAATAATATAATTAATTTTTAATTTTTGCTTCTTCGCTTAGTTTAAATTTAACGTAGGTAATATTTGATCGGTTGATCAGATTAAAACCCACAAACCTTATAACTGCTGAGTTTTTGTTTTTTCAGAAAGGTTGTATTTTAGCCTGAAATCGTTCACTCGCCAGTAATTTACAAACGACTGATAAGATGCATTCATACGCATTGAAACACGACTGCAAGTAAAGGTAAAAATTTCGTTGGTATATAATCCAAGTGGATCCTAATAATATAAAATATTAAAACTGGAAAATATTTATTACCCAAGAAATTCATGACTTTAATAAAATCTTTTTTTTTTTTTTTTTTTTTTTTTTGGAGCAGATGATTCGGTTAAAAAAGTGATCGTATCAGTTCGCTTAGATCTGAGATTTTTGCATTTTTTCCGAGAACCTTTCACCAGTGTTGTCCGTTCGTTGTTATACAAAATGAAATTCTCAAACCTTAATTAATTATTCACATTTTCGCATATCTATTTGAGTATACTATATTACAAAAAAGGCTTACTGAACCGAGTTACTGTCAACGCAAATTTTAGCCGTAGTATCAATGTAACTATCGTTAACTGACTGCTGGCATGCTACTACTAAAATTTACACGCATACATAAAACAACGTAAATACGTGACGTACATATTCACACATGCAGATGCTTTCTATTTTTTATCATATGAACGCAGTTAATTCGGTTGTATTGTAAAGAAAGTCAAACAAAAATATTTTTGTGTGAAGTAGTTTCGCAAAGAGTCTTTGTTATTCATTTCTTTCAAAAGTAATACCCAGTAATAAAAAGTTATTTAAATTTGTAGAGCCGTGTTGGAGATATGCTTATTTCTTCGTTTTATCCACGCATAATCTTCTAGATATGTATGTGTGTGTGAGAGATGAAAAGATAGACAGATAGAAAAAAAAATGAATAAGAATCCGACGGAAATAATAAATAATAAATAAATACAATTAAAAAGTACTGAATCCAAATGAGTTAGAACTTCACAAACAAAACCACTTCGGCCGAGTGTTATCAATGAGTAAAATAACAGATCACCCACTCCAATGCATACAAATACTCGATTTTATATTTTCCTATTTTCAGAGTATTCTTGCCCTTGTATTCGGTTGGTACAAAAATAATGACGTAATAATGTCGTTTTTTGACGTCAAAAAACGACATTATTACGTCATTATTTTTGCACCAACCTAATATTTAATAGATAGATAGATAGATAGATAGATAGATAGATACACAGACAGACAGACAGATGTGAACAGACTGAAATAGATAGAAGTGGACTGGCTGAGATAGATAGATAGATAGATAGATAGATAGAAGTGAACTGGCTGAGATAGATAGATAGATAGATAGATAGATAGATAGATAGATAGATAGATAGATAGATAGATTTTTTACGCATTATCTTTCATTTCTACGGCTTACGCATTTTAAGGTTATTTATAGGCGAAACACATTTTTAGATTCTAAGATTTTGGGGGAGATAAAAAAAAATTTCATAAACATTATACTATTTAACCGATAACTGGGACGAGTAGAGGTGGATTTATAGCTTTCGCAAGGGTATGTGCACTTAAGTGTATATAACAAACCCGACTTGAATTCGAACTCGGCTCTTCGATTTCTCATTCCGAGCTATTATGCATTATACCACCGCCGCACATCCAAGATTACAGCCAAAGTATTCCAGAACAGCACTCATATAGGTACCGAACAGGTTCGAGATTGCTTAACTTCGGCGATTGTATGAGAACCGTTGTTTCTTAATGTGATTGTAAACAGATAGATAGATATGAATATACCGAGATAGATAGATCGATCGATCGATCGATAGATAGATAGATAGATAGATAGATAGATAGATAGATAGATAGATATGAACAGGCAGCGAGAGATAGATATGAACAGGCAGCGATAGATAGATAGATAGATGCCTTTTATCCTGACTCACTCAATACTGACCTCTGTAACATCCATCTTGCTAATCGAAACACCGGGCAAATCAACCAACAAATAATGTCTTGATGTATCTTAGGGCCAAATGTATTCAGTTTTTGCTTCCTTGATCTCCCCTACCTAAAATACTATAGCGCTAGAAACATTGCCGCCTTCAGATGAGAATAGGGGGATTGTAGCTAAGGATTTTTTTATGCGTAATTTAACGCTTTGGCTGTTCACGTGATTGCTGACTGCATGTCTCATTCAAGTTCCGCACCCCTGTAGACCTCAAGAAAATTCCCTTTTACCTGAGTGCTTCCGTTGGGAATTCTTTCTTTCCCATAACAGAAAGAGCAAGACTTTTCTAAATGAAATTCCCAAAACTCTTTCTTAATTCTTATCAGAAAAACACAGTTCATAACATTTCCATTCAAACATTGCCTGAGCAGAAACGAGTTACTTCGACATTCGTCAACTTTCAGGGATGGTTCCCTTGAAGGATCATAATTTTAATGAATTTTTTTTTTTGTTTTTGTTTTTTTTTTTTGTTTGTTTGTTTTTTTTTAGATAAATGAGTATTTCATAATTTTCAGAAGATTTTAGATACTTATCACCAAATCTAATACCCTGTTCTGGAAGAATTTCATGAAATAAATTAAATGAGGCTATTTTTTTAATGCCTATGCATTACAGTGATAGATAGATAGAAAAGAAAAGAAAAGACATATACATATATATAAAAGACACTTTTTTATGTTTATACGTTCTTTTTATAGATAAAATATTTAAGTAAATCCTCGGTTTATAATAAACAGTATTAATAACATTTACCGGCCTGAATATCCGAGAAATTTTCTTAGAAGATATGCCTCCTCCGACAGGAATCGAACCTGTATCCTATACGGAATCGTCATATAGCCTGACGTGCCTTAGCCGTTTGGGCCACAGAGGGTCGATTTTACTGTTTTTAAATACAATTCTCCATGATTTTCTCTCATTCATTCATATCTGCTCAATGCGTATCAAAATGTAAACAAATAACGTCATACATTAGGAAATGGACAAAGTCCGACAATTATTTAAGACATTTTTTTATGCTTATACGTTCTTTTTATAGATATATAAACATAAAAAAATGTCTTAAATAATTGTCGGACTTTGTCCATTTCATAATTAATATATATATATATATATATATATATATATATATATATATATATATATATATATATATATATATATATATATATATATATATATATATATATAACTGTTGGCTCGATGAACGAGTAAGACCATCTCTGACAAGTTTTCCATCTATCGGGGTTTAAGAATTTAGTTATCCTAATCCTAGACAGGTTGCCAACCAAGGCAGAAGAGACCAGCCTAGTATTTAACACATTACTATTGTGACAAAAGAGTCATAGCTTTCTCAAGATGATTTGAGCGTAAATGAATGTAACGAACGATTGGGATTCGAACTTGGCATACCGATATCCAATTCTCTGCCGCTAACCATTACACCACCCACACATACCTAAACCTATCACCGTTCACGAGGAACGAGTCTTCCCACAGGGAGATTTCTCGCATTGTGTTCCTATGGGAAATTAAACTCAACCTCAAGCAGCACTTGTACATACGATCCATCTCTGTATATGCTTGAGAAATCACTCCAGTAAGAACGTAACTCTTTCTGTTATCCAATATCCTTACAAGAACCAAATCAATCTGAAAATGAAGCAGTGCTGCTGTATATGGACAGGAGCTACGAAGCCTTCACTTTGCAGTCTCGATAATCTAAAAGTGTCTCTGCGTTCTTGTGGGTGACGAATTATTTTCCACTCTACAACCACTTTCCCATAAACGAAACGTCGCAAGCCTCACGCTGTTTTATCGCTATTTCCATAACAAATGTGTAGACGAACTACATCCCTTCGTACCACCATTTACGGCTAAGACCCACCATGCCACGCACGTTGTAACGAACCGAACTTATTTCCTTCCTATTCTATTGGAGAGATGTAAATTACACTCGAAAAGCTTTTTACCGCTTCTTCGAATCGCTGCTTTGTAGGGCTGACTCCTAAAACGATGTTTCTCCAATCGCTACAATCTCAACCTGTTCAAATCTAGGGTTAACTATTATCTTCCCAATATATCTCCATAAACTCTGACTTTTACTCTGTAACCGTCTACCTTGAATGGCTCTTGGAGCTTCTATAAGTGAACGTCACTGCAAAAAAATATCCAACAATAGATGTTAAGATGTTAACAATATCCATACTGAGATTATAGTCGTGTACTGTTTACACAACACAGCAACGATTCACATCAACAATGTTAAACATCACAGAGAAATTAAATAGGTGTGATAAAGGGAGTAAAGCCTCTAAGACACAAGTGGTTACTGGGTGTGAAAGAATTAGAAAACAGGAACAATTGACAACAATAGAAGAGTAATCAAGAAGACTGTGCATAACAATTTGCATGGTATTAGGTTGGTGCAAAATGTCGTTTTCTCACATATGTTACTAAGTGAGAAAACGACATTATTTTTGCACTAACCTAATATTTAAATTTTCATAGAACAAAGTTGACCGGAAAGCATGGAGCAAGAAGAGGGTTCCATAAGTGAGAAAGGAAAATGTTACTGAAAAAAAATCACGATTACATCCAGCCAATTCAACTGTAAATTTATGAGACCTTGATGCCAATCAAGTACCGCACTTAAATTTATAAACCTAGACCCCATAACGAAGAGCTCATCCGAACAATTACCATGAAAGCATTTATAGGAAAGGCACTGGGAAGCAACTTTAGAGAAAAGTGACTGAAACCGAGACGCCAGGTCAGGGCCAATAATATTGCTGATTCTCCTTCGGATTTTATCAAGAATCGAAATACATAGCAGGAGCACCGGACTATATGTGGCAGCAATATTCTAAGCATGGACGAATGGTAGACGTATAGATATGTAAGATAGATACAGGAAAGAAAAATTATCTAGCACGACACAGTGAACCAACTTTCTTAGCAGCTGACCTAGCAATGGATTCAGTATATGACCACGAAGAACACATTCTACGATCCAGGTATCAGCACACGCCAAGTGAACCCAGCATGTCGTACATCTCATAGTACCACAAGAGGGTACTTCCAGAGCGACTCCTGTATCCGTATCATTTGTAACATGTGCAGAGTTTTAAGGCCTCTGATCACTCACCACATGAGAACTTTTGTCGGTGCTTTATTGCACAAAACCGACAATCTTTTGTTTGTCTCTTCAGTTTTGTTTACCTGTGAGGCAACATTTATAAGAGATAGAATAACAAATTTACACAACCAAGATTTATGTGCGGATCGGAATCCCCTTGGTACAAAACAAGCTAGACACCAGCATCAGTTTACGATAAAGGTGATGGTCTGGTAGGCAGATATGTTCTCCCAGCACGTCTTACAGGGATTTTATTTCTAACAAAATTCAAGATCTGCTTGAGGATGTACCCCTGCTAATACGAAGCTGCATGTGATTCATGCATGATAGAGCTCCAGCACATTTTAGTCATATTTACGCGATGCACTGGCTGAAAAAAGATTGATAGGTACCGGTTCCATGGCCTGCACGTTCCTCCACAATTGTTTGGATTTTTATCTGTGGGGCCACCTAAACAATTGGTTTATGTGGCATACATTAATAATACAGAGACGCTTCAACAATGTGTCATAGGGGCATGCGAAACCATTCGCCACCGTGTGGGAGTATTTGAAAGGGTCCACCAGTCAATTATCCGACGGGTGCATGCGTGTTTAGAAGCAAACGGAGGATATTTAAATATTTGTATGATTTTCTGTGTTGAATTATAACGATGGCTTTTTGGACATATAATTATATGAACATTTTATCTTTATTTTGGTGTGAGGAGCCCGCCCCAAGGTTTGTAAAAGTATTTTTAATGCACCCTGACTTAGGCGATCGTGTCTCTTCACTTCCCCCTATCTCTTGTAGCTCTCAATAAGTTTCGTACCTCTCCCAGAACACGTTCTGTCATCCACTTTGATCAAGCCCGCCAGGTATGTCATGCGTTGCTTTTCCTTGTCTCTCTTTCCCTCTATTCGACCTGTGAGTATCAGATTCTCCAGACCCTCCTTTCTCCTTACGTGTCCCTGAAACTTCAGCCGCCTCTTCCAGATGTTAAGTATAAGCTTCCTCCTTGTTTGCATCATTTCCAAGACATCATCGTTGCTCACACGATCGGTCCATGATATCATTAGGATCATTCTGTAGAATGACATTTCCGTCGCCTCGAGTCTCTTCTTCATCTTTGAGGAGACCATCCAACATTCGCCGCCGTAAAGGAGGACAGATGTCACGTAACAGCTCAATATTCTTTTCTTTGTTACCAAAGAAATCCTCTTGTCTCGCAATACTTCTGCCCAGCTTTTGGAATGTGTCCTTGGCCATCCCATCTTAGGCACCCTGTATTTTTAGGAATTTTTTTTTTTCGTTTAATAATCCGACATAAGATTTTTTTTTTTTATTACTTAAATTCTTTTTTTTTTAGTAAATACCCATATTTGAGTAGACGATCTGTTTATTTATTAAACAGTATATTTATTTTTCTAACATGTTTTCTAGAATATTCATACTAGTAGATGAAAATAAATAAATTTACAGTTATATAAATAAACAGAGGATCTATTCATACCTTAAAAAATTTTTTCGTTTCCGTTAGGATGCGAAACTGATCTCAGATGTATATTTCCAGAATCGAGAAAGGCCTGTTTTCAAAAACACTATTCGGGCTTTGCTTGAACATTAGATTCTTTGTAGCCGAGAGTTTAAATCACGTTAGATCTAATGAAGGTTTCCTTTACGGGGACGCAGGTTCGAATTGCACATTTTCCTAATATGATTTCTCAAATATTCATCCCGGTAGATGGAAATAAATAAATACACTTATCATTCTGTTGGGTTCTGATCCATATTTGGTCTCAACTCATATGCACACACATATACGCACGCGCATATACACACACACATACGAATGTAAGTCAAAAATTATCCACACCCTCTCCATAACAAATCTTTAGACAAGAGTGTGGATGATTTTTTTACTTTCCCTCGTATATCTACATGGTGCTGTCGGTAAATTGTCGCCATTTTCTATTTTTAATTTTGTGCATACGTTTTGTGTTTTTGATTTTAATGACTGCACATTATAGTAGGGTCAGTTTGACACCATCTATGAGAAAAAGTGCACCACAACCGCCAAAAACAAGGAAACTGCATGGTGTATTTAAACGCCAATTTCAAAGCGTTTCGCTATTAAATGATTCAGAAAGAGTCTAATGGGGATTAGAAATATACGGCAGCTCGGAAAACTCACTCTGATCGTTCTGATAAGAAAAGAACTCCCGAATTTGTTGGCGAGGGCCTCATACTCAACATTTAGGCCTACATCAAGTGCCTTGAGGAGGTAGTGCTTCCCTGGGTCAAGAGGTTGGTTAATAGAAGACCCTATGTTTAACAACAGGATTCTACACCATGCCACACAAGCAGGAGAACACAGTTATGGCTGTCAGACAATTTCTGCGACCACATCACCCCTTACATCTGGTCACCTAACTCCCCAGACTTCAACCCCTTTCATTATTATGTGTGGGGCGCAGTTGAGCGAGAGACCAACAAAACTCTTTGTAACACCAAGGATAAATTGAAGGCAAGGATTATGACAGTATTCATCATCTTAGACACGGAGACGATCTAGCAGACTTGCAAGATATTCTGAACTCGTCTGGAAGCCAATGGCGATTTTATTGAATAAAATAACGTTTTCGTAATAAAAGATATTTTTGTGTAATTTTGGTAAATAGATGTGTTAAAATGAGATGTCAGTGTTGTTTATTTTTATTTTTGCGTAATTTCAACGACAATTTATTCCTCGCACTATATATATATATATATATATATAGAGAGAGAGAGAGAGGTGTGTGTGTGTGTTTGTGTGTGTGTGTGTGTGTGTGTGTGTGTGTGTGTGTGTGTGTGTGTTATGAAAACATTCCAACGAGTGCGCAGGATCGCCTCGTCAGTGATGTTACGACTTGGCGTCATGACAAGTTTCGGGTCTTCTAACATCATACTTGTTCGCCCAAGAGACTCTACCGAAACAGTACAAGTCTAGCAGGCAAACCGAAAGTAAAAATCCGCCAAGCACACAGCAAATGGACACATCAAGTGACTGCCACTGCTGATCTTGAAATCACAAGCAACCAATCAGTAACGATCTCCGTCAATTCCTCCTTAGCCAAGACGATACAAAAAGAGAATAGACAGCATGCTAGTCTTTTTTTGCGTCTTAGATGCCGCTTTCTTTTTCCACCATCACACATTTTTTTTCCCTTTACACTCCTCCTCTATCCTCTCCCGAACAAAAGAAAAACCAGACTCTCTCCTCAAACAGCGACTTTGGGCATCCCTCTACATTTCTATTTTTCTTAACTTCTTTCTTACCCTGCACCACAACACCTTCTAATCTCCGTCGTAGAGCTCCATGGAACAGATCTTGTAATGCATAGCCATTTTGAGGCTTTTTGTGCAGCTTCTAAGAGAGCCCTGGTGGCCTTTCTCTTTTTTCATCCCCTGACTCCACACCGACTTAAAGCACTACATAGAGAGTTTCCTGCAAAAGCACAGCATCCGACTTCTATCGGGAGACAGATAGTTCGCCATTTGTTAGATCTGTATTTCTCAACTACCTCCTGGTATTTTTTCAGCTTTCTTTCAAAGGCTTCTTTCAAATCCTCCTCTCAGGGTACCGTAAGTTCAAGCACTATAACTTGCCTGGAGACAGTTGACCAGATTAATAAATCTGGGCGCAGGGACGATGTCGTTATCTATCTATCTATCTCACAATATATATATATATATATATATATATATATATATATATATATATAAATATAAAAGTGAACATAGAAGTCAACACTTAGAGGCGACAGTCTGTTTCATGCTATATGCAATCGTCAGGCCACGAAATATATAGTCTTAAAATGTGCTATATTTAGGGGATAAAGTGCTCAATATTAGAGATAGAACGTGTGTAAATATAAAAAGTGAACATAGAAGTCAACACTTGGAGGTGACAGTCTGTTTCATGTTATATGCAATCCTCAGACCTGAGGATTGCATCTAACATGAAACAGACCGTCGCCTCTAAGTGTTGACTTCTATGTTCACTTTTATATATATATATATATATATATATGTGTGTGTGTGTGTGTGTGTGTGTGTGTGTGTGTGTGTGTGTATAATTATTTATTTAAAAATATGATTCCATCGCTACATAAGAGTCCTCATGTTTCAAAACAAGCGCCGAAAACTTCAATATAATTATTTGAATTAAATTGAATTAAAATACCAAGCTCTGTTCCATTTTCAAGGGAAATTTTTTGGGGGGAATAACTAATTCTTAAAATTTTCGCGTTTTATAAGCATATTCATTATTAAAATTAAAACTAGTATGGTAACGGCTAGATTAATTATTTTTAAAAAAAGAGGGGGGCGTAAGGGTTAATAAATTTGTATCAATATCTCAGTTACATTCAAAGAGGTCAAGTCAGGGTAAGGTTGGTGTGTCTAAATTCAAAGCGGAAGATGACATCGTCTTGTCTATGGAGATTTATTTCTTTTTTTTATTTTATTTTATTTTTCCTCTAAAAATTTTTTCTGTATATAAAAAAACTATCATAATTCGCTAAAATTTGTTTTGTTTTTTTTTTACGACTTCATAAAGGGTTTTTTGGGGTGGGTCATTTAAACTTTTTATTTAGACTATGGAGTTTAAAATTTGTATTTATTATTTCATTGTTTGTTTTTTATGCTAATTATTCAATGCGAAAATTTGATGATGTCGGTAAAAACCCGTTCACCCATGTCTATTGTTTAATAAATTTTCATTATTTAGAAAATGTGTAGTTTTTCATGTAGGCATAAAGGGCATGGGTCATCCCAACTTTTACAAGTTCTAGTTTTGTTTATAATTTTCCATTTTACTTTTGGTGTTTTATTCATTTCCTTCAAATGCCAAAAATATTTAGATAGAGATGTCTGATTTCTTTTATTAATATTGCTGAAGAAGCTCTTATGCTGCCTCCATCTGGCTTTAAATTCATTCTTCGTAGACCCAATGTGTATCATATTAGTATTAGGACTCTCAATGGATGAGATAGTACATTGGTATACCACAGATTTTATGCGGCATATATTTTCCAATGGGCAGTTTTCTGGGTTTCTACAATCACATAATATTTCACTATTTTTGTCTAATTTAAGTGTAGGGTTTTTATTAATACTATTCTGGCATGGAGGTTTATTCAGGATTTTATTATTGTGTTTTTTTATTATACTTTCTAGATTTTCAGTGCAACTGTAACTTAATTTTAGGGTGTTTTTATTAAATATTTTACTAAGTCTACTATTGGTAGGAAAGTATTTTTCAATTAAAGCTAGGAATTTCTGTCCTAGCTTAATACTAACCATTTGGTTGAACGGAGGGGTATACCAGACGATTTTTCTTTTGCTGTCTTTCTTCTAGTTAGTACAATAGTTTCTATAATTGATGTTATTTTTGTATCCACTATTTTTTAGTGCTGCTTTATAAAAATTACTGTGTTGTTAGAATATTTCTTTATTAGCGGAGTTAATGATGATTCTTTTCTCTATTGATGAGGGTATATGCTTAATTATGGATGGAGGGTGGTTTGACTTAGAGTGCATATATAAGGAGTTAGTGTTGGGTCCGAGCCGCTGGCGTATTTTGTATAGAGAAATTCTCTTCCTTTCTACCTACGATGGCCTAGAAGTAAGATATCTGACTGATGTCAAATCAGTCAGGTTTCGACCCCGGCTTGAAGCAATAGGACGCTAGCCACAGTGAGGAGCTGCGAAACAGTCTCTCTCTCTCTCTCTCTCTCTATATATATATATATATATATATATATATATGTTGGATAATATAATATCAACTTATGAAAATGTAACAAAAACCTCCGGTCAAATTAGAATAGCAAAAGATGCCTCAATTAAACTAAATAAAGTATTAATACACAGAAAATTATTTCTAGAAACATATGACAGTCAATGCTTTAGAATTTTCTCACAGATGAAGACGGAACTTGAAATGATAGATATGTAGTTCTACAAAGGAATGCTGAGAATGCCATTGACAGAATATGTGGGAAACTAGGAAGTCTTAAGGAAAATGAGAAGGACATGGAAACTTATACTTACAACCAGAAAGAAGCCGTGGAAACAATCATTAAAGATGGTCAATAGAAATGAACTTTCACAGGACACAAGCCTCGCTAAAGATGCAGGATAAATGGCCTATCCCTCTTACAGCTCTAGAAAGTATCAGATTCCTACTGACATGCTCTATCTTCAAGATCAGACCCGAATTGCTGCCATATCTGAGCTGGAGTTGCCTAATCCTCACTTTTCAATTTTGACAGCGACTACTTGGCCTTGGAAGTGATTGTTTTTCACATTACAACCCCTTACTCACGAGCGAAACATTGCAAGCTTTTCATTACACAATTGCTATTTCCATAAAAAAAGAGTTCAGTCTGCCCACATTCCTTAATTCCATCAGTTAAGACTTTTAAAATTAAGACTCACCATGACACGTAGAGCGGGTTAGATCATCCTCATTCCCTTCTGTTGTAGAGTAGCTAGCATCCTATCAGCACTCTACCAGATGGCTTGGCTCATCGCCTTAAACAGTCTACGATTAAGGACTTCAACGGTTGATTAATGAGTTGATACTAAGCTGATTAATACTGATCTTACTTCGTTTGGCTATACAGCATTTGACCCTCTTCTATTCCTTGTAAGTTGTCTTGTTAATTGTTTTGTAAGTTATTGTTCTGTGTTTTTTATATGTATCCGTTAGTATCGGATATTGGTGCTGAATAAATATATTAAGCACTAATTCTTCTCTGTCTATCATTCACCTCGACGATACAGCACCTTCGTATTCCATTGGTAAGGAGGAAGTTCCCTTTGGAAAACTTCTTCCTAAGTACCGCTACTTGGTAAAACAGACGCCCAAGACGATGCCCACTGATAACTACAATCGTAACCTTTTCAAGTCTCACTCTCATCTACTCTCAACGATCTCATTAAATAGGCACTCCTTTGGCTCTTAGGTCCTGTATTGAGTGAAGAACTGTAAGAAAAATAGTTAAAGGCAAGTATGTAAAAACATAGATAACCTTCTTAATAAGTTTGCTTAAATGGAAAACAAAAAAAAAGGATGTAAAAGTCAGAGCTAAAAAAGACAGGATATCACGGAATGCAATGAGCGACCAATTATTGAACAGACTTTAGCACATATAAGAAGATGAGGGGATGTTTAAACACTATGGATTTCATAATTTTGTGGGTAACAGTAAAGTGACTGTAAGAAAGAAATATCGTGTAAAATATTATGCAAAGTCAAGAATGAAATTAAAATGTTACAAAGTAGAATATCAAAAACATAAAAAGAAATGTCTTTAGTCGTGATTCTTAAAGAAAAAATATTGAAGTTTCAACAAAAATTCCAGCAAAATGAAAATGTACTGAACACAACAGCAATTAAATAAGAAATAAGAGCCGTAGTAACTGCGTAAAAATACATAAGTAAATTACTTTCAATGGGGATTTTTTATTTTTTTATTTACTCGTTCTGGTTAAAGTTTTCAAGTCTAAAACTTCCCGCTTTGTAATGGCCTCTTTTAGTAACAGCAATGCTGGAACTAACGCAAAAAGATTTTTATCGCAGACTCTGTCAGCTTTCTAGTATGTGATACGCATCACTGATTGTACGATTTGAAGCGCGTCCGATTTCGGAGAGGAAAAACAGAGACAATTGGCTGGTAGGAAGCTGTACAGAAAAACAATAAGATATTTTTATTTCGTTACTTTTTTGTTTTAATTTTCTTCTTTATATTCTTTTCTTAACTTTTCCTTCTGTTGTTAAATTTTCTTTCCTGGTTTCTGTCCGTTTAATACATTTTTTTTTTAGTTTCTTAAAAGGAGATTTGGTTTGCGCTAATCTGACGCCATTATTTAAACTTTTACAGCTACTTGGTTTAAAAACGACAGATTTAACAGACAACTCTTCAATATTTATTGTTCATATTTTATTTTCTCAATTGTTGCACTGTACTTATTCTTTCTGTGGCTTATGTCGTTAACACAACATTTTGGCCGATTCAATCTCCAACCCTCTTTTGACGGGAAATCCAAAAATAAATAGAGATGTCACTTATCCAGAAAATCGAAATTAGCAGATAAGGAAACAAATAGAAACGATTTTCGAGAAATATTTCAGTAGGAATAAAAACTTCTTTATTTTTTCAACTTAGAGGACATCAGTTGTACTTTTTTTTTTTTAATTTTTATTCCTACTTGTAAATAATGTGTTCATTTTACTAAATTGTATTATTTACATTATTCGGACTATTGTCCTCATTTTTATCGCCATATTCATTACAACATTTCGGCCGTTGTGCGCTCCGATCTTCTTCAGTTGGTTGGAATGTCGAACTGAACCCTTTATTTCGTTCACTGGGGTAGACTGTTCTAGTTCCACGTTCAATGGATGTCAGTTGACATTCCAACCACCTGAAGAAGGCCGGAGCGTACAACGGCCGAAACGTTGTAATAAATATGGCGACAAAGATGAGGACAATAGTCCGAATAATGTAAATAGTGTACATAATACCTCATCTCAGAAATATAGACAGATACTAAATTGTATTAATTTTACTGCCATTATGTAATAAGCCCAAACACATCCCTCAAGAAAGGTCAGGGGACAAGATCTACTCATTAGAATAATGAGTGTCGGCGATTCAGCAGACAATATGTAAAAAAAATACTGAAAATGACGTAATATGCTATTCTTTCTAGAGCTGCCCAATCTTCACCGTTGATAGAATTCAAAACCTATTGCTTACTCTGTCGCTTTGTCTATAAAAAAAAAGTTCGGGCGAGCTAAATGCCTTAGTTCCATCAACTCATAGATTTACAGCTAGAACTCACCATGCTACATACAGTCGAATCATTCTCATTCCCTTCGTATTCCATTAGTAAGGAGGAAGAACAACGGAACACAGACAGCTTCTTACCCAGCAACGCTACTTTGTGGAACAGACCCACAAGAGGATAATTACTTGATACCCACATTTTTAAGAGTGAACCGTTATCTATCCTACATACCCTCATAAACTGCACTTTGCTCCTTCTTGTTACCCCCATACAAAATCCTGTTGCAATAACCCTCTTCAATGAGTGACTTGTGTGTCTTAAATTGGGTGAATATTTAGTAAAACATATTTACCGTCACTTTGGCTGTTAATCTGAGTAAATTTCGAAAGGTTAAAAGAAAAGCAAAACCTCAATGAATAGTGAATATATTAGGGGCTATGAAAGTTGTTGTGACCAAGTAAATGGTTAAGTAATAACAAAAACCAAGTTTGCAGATATATCGTATATAAGTAAGTAGACCAGAAGAGTATTACACGACTTGTGAGAGTGTATCGAATGAACTAGCGCTCAATCTATTCACAGTTCACTGTTCCCCGAACCTTCTCTCCTACTAATCTTATAGTAGGCGGAAGAGTCTAACATAGACTCTTAGAGGGAGGACACCACAAAAAAAGTGACGATTTAAAACATTTGAAACACTGAGAATCGCTCTGTTGATCCTTGCAAAATAACTGCAATAATTTGAATTCTTTAAAATGGTAAAAAAGCAATCTGATAGTACTAAATGGTAATAGTAACATTAGCTCTTTCCTTATAAGGATACATTGACTGAACAGCCATTGCTAATTTCGGAAGAAATTCATGAAATCTTTAAAAAAATTTCAAGAAAATAGGTTTCGCAAGTACTGTAACTGTTATCGCTTTTCCAATAATGATGGAATGCTTACTTACTAACCTTTTTTCGAAGTAGTATAGAATGACAACATCTTGATTATGCTATTATTCTCTCTTCGAATGTACACTATTCATTTTAGTTTCTGCTACATTTATCATGTGATTACTGCTATTTGGAAAACTCCTTTGTTTGTGCTGGGAAGAAAATGCCCCAGGTAGTGTGTGCTTATTGACATAGCAGTACCATCTGAGGGAAACACCTTCCATAAAAATTATCGGAATAGTGAAGTGAAGTACTGTCACTTGATCCCATCTCAGATACAAACAAACGGAACTGGTGCACAAATCCAATTGATATGGAATGATAAAGACAAAAGATGAATCACCAAACTGAGCCACTTGACCACAGTTGTTTGCTTATGAAGAAGAAACTGAAAATCGATCAATTCGAGCATGTACGTGGTCCTGTTAATTACAGGCTAAAAGTTAGTGTTGAAAATAAATAACAGGAACCTGCTCGAGAGTTCTGAGAAATTTTGAAAACGAAGAATGCTAATAAGTCAAATGTCATAGTAGCAGCAGAGAGTGTACTAAAGGATTTTACAAAGACATTGGGACGACTCTAGATCAAGGGAAACAATTGACAACAAAATTGTTAAAATGCAAAAAGGAATAGAGTGAAATAAAAATGCTTTTAAAAACGAGAGAGAAAAAATAGAAAATGAAACGAGAATAAAAAAAAAAACGAGAATAAAACGAGAAAGAAGCAAACGCTATCAGGATAAGCAACAACAACAATAAAAAAAAATAAAAAAATAAACATAAAAATCAAGGTACTATATGGTTATGAAGTATTGTTGCTCCGATGAGATATGAGTACTTTTACGAAGTAACTTCGGATCAATGGAAAAATTCCAGAAGCCAAATCAATATTTCAGATTCTTATCTCTCTCCCCCATCTCTCTCCCTCATCTCTTTCTCCCCCATCTCTCTCCCCCTCTCTCACTCACACACACTCTCTCTCTCTCTCTCTCTCTCTCTCTCTCTCTCTCTCTCTCTCTTCACTCAATACACAAAAGAAACAGACACAAGAAACTCTTTTGGTACGTTTATTTTATTTATTTAATTTGGTTTTCTTCATCTATAGCGTTTTGTCTTCTGCGACACTTTCAGTCGACTGACTGTGGCGATGACATCGATGTTTTATTTTTATACTTGTTAAACTCGACTGGTGAATGCAGTGTGAAAGAAGCCGTCTCAGTGGATATGGAGGAGCCTAAGTTTATTGATGGAGCAGGTTTTATTGTGCCGATTTTACAAGTATACGGGGGATGTCTACTAATCTTTATCCTGGCACAAAATCACAAGTAAATAGAGAATTAAAAAAGACGCGAATAATAGTCTGTAAAAGTCTGAAGTAGCAATAAAGCAGCCATAAGCTTCCGACGTTGTCTCTGCGTGAAAAGGCATGAACTCAAATAAAAACAAAAGGGAGATATGGAAGGATATATAGATGACGAAACCGTGTTGGTAGAAACCGCTGCTGCAGAAAAGTCAGTAATTCGGATATTTTATATTTTAACTTGCCCTACATTTTCGTTTTATGAAAATTTTATTGAATACTTTTTTTTAATTTAGCCGTTCTTTATTTGGCGAATATCAAAGACATAATTTATAATAGATGGAAGAAGTAGTTCGTTAAAGCCGATAGGAAGGGATTATTTTTATTTATAAATCAACTATAGAAACTACAAGTAGTTATGAACATAATTTAAATGCTATAAGCATGTATATATGGCTTAAATAAATATATACATAATACATAATATAGATATATTAATCAAAATAACAAAAATAATAGATTTCTCACAGCCGCTTTCTCCCGCACACTTACACTTTATAAGTACCCGTACTTTATATACTGTACACCCGTATTTGTTAAGAATTGAAAAGCCCGCCGCCAAGCGGTCACTTTGAGAACTCATACGACTCGTTCCGAAAATTTTGAAATACATCGCTGAAGATTTGAGAGTTTTTGTTCTTTTTTTGTGCAGATTTTTTTTTTATTTTACCTGCAGATTTTTTCGTTGCATCCATATGGGGGCTCCGTAGATGCCAGGTTTGTCTGTATATATATATATATATATATATATATATATATATATATATATATATATATATATATATATATAATACTAGTGGTCAGTATATATATATATATATATATATATATATATATATATATATATATAGAGAGAGAGAGAGAGAGAGAGAGAGAGAGAGAATAATTAAGAGGATTTGAAATAATCATAATTAAGTAATTCATCGAGTCTAGAAGAAACCTCAACAGAATGCAGAAAGCACTGGACCGCGGTTTCGTCCTATATTTGGGACTCATCAGCAGTGCGCATCCACTACCGATATATATATATATATATATATATATATATATATATATATATATATATATAATTATAATGCTGATGTTAATAAAACAGTGCTCAATGTAAAAATAAATACATATTGACCTTCACTGGAGTTTCATGCACAACGAAATCATGTCCCGTGTGAAAGATAATACGTATATTTATTAATGTGGCTGATCACACGTCTCCGAGTATATCCGTCTACTGGGGCGGTTAGATAATACCCGATGGAGACGCCTGCTCAGGCACATCTCTGTTTGTTCAACATGTGGTTTATACTGTAAATATGCTGAGCTGATCTTAGTTACAGTTTCTGGGTGATTAACAGTCTGAACAAGGCCGTCACGCTCAAATCCACCGTCACGATAACCCTAACCCCAACTAAGAACATGTACTTCCGGTGAAAATAATCGTCTAGGATGAAAGTTCAGAGTACAAAGAAAAAAAAAACTCCGACACGAGTAAAGTAAAAATAAAAAATAACTAGGCAAAGTGCTCAATATACTAAGTAGAACGACGATCCACGTAGGTGAAACCAAGGTAGGTTTGTCTTGCTCTTTTATATATATATATATATGTTAAGCGTTGTGGATATGTATACTTGATGAGACATCTATGTATTTTAAACAATGTAGATATTTGTTAACCGAGCTGTGTATTCGAGAGTCTTACAGTTATTATTATTATTATTATTACTATTATTATTATTATTCGAGACTCTTAATAAAAACAAAGTGATTTCCGGCAACCTTCGATCTGGCATTGACTTAAAAGGAAAAAGCACTGTATAGACCAGCGTGCTTCGAGTCCTCTTAAACACGGAAGTCTTTCGCAGTGAAATTTCAAAGATCCGATCTAAGAAATGTGCATCACTTGTTCAGATATCTCGAAACTCACATCTGCTACTCTTTTATTTTCGTATCGAGAACATAAAGTAATTTCTAATATATATATATATATATATATATATATATATATGTTAGTCGAAAAGTTTTTTTGTGGCGCATTTCGTCTTTTAGAATTTCATCAGACTAAAATGATGTTTAATGCGATTACACATGAACACGGAAGAAAGAGGACGTTGAAAATGTTACATTTAAATCATTCTTTTAAAAATATGCGCTTTTGGGTATATAGTCTAGGCAATTCCATTTAATTTCTTTTTGATTATGTTTGTATCACTTTTTTAATAAATATCGGACATTGTGATAATATAAAATCTGCATAGGAAGGTAAAATGTTGTATGGACCTGGGCGTATATTTACTGTAGATTATCTAGCGATTAAAGCACTTTCTATACACTTTTGTATTAGTAAATTACTCTCTTTTTTAATTAAAGTAGAATTTTCGAAATTCAAATTATCGTAGGACTTATTACAGTCAGCAACTAATGCATTGTTCTTAATTTTTAAAAAAAAAACTATTTATGTACCGTTTTCAAATCTCTGACTGACACAAAATCGGTCGATTTTGGATCCGCGCTTGAAGCAATCCAATGTCTAACAACACTGATGAGCTACAATACAGCGAAACAATCTCACATATATGTGGGTGTGTAAAATGTGTATGTATATAAATATAAATATATATATGTAATTGTTATATATATTATTTATATATTATATATGCGCGATACTTATAAAAAAATACTAATAAGTATTACAATCTAGAGTGTCTACCATTTACATACGCGCAATCACCAGAAAGCAAGAAAATAACCGGCTTTAAAATAATAAAAAACAGCATTAAAAAAATTTAAAATAATAGCAATTTTAACTACCACAGTCTTACACAGACTCCATTATAAAAAATAAATAAATAAATATACACAGACGAATAGATGTGCGAACGCGTGTGCATATGTACATACGTGTGTGTGTGGAGACATTATTCTGCGAACAAAATTGACGAACGTTCTGCACGTTGACACGCCAACTGACGAAAAATGTTCGCCACAAAATACAACATTGAATACAACCAATTGCGTATGTATGTACGCAATGACACATTGATGCGCATATATATCCGGTCCTATACTGTCCAGTGTCCACATATATTTATGTTTGCGTGAGCTCTAATGAGTGAGCGTGCGTGTATGTATGTCTGATAATGTGAATTAGTTAACGTACGTGTATATATGTTTTCGTACGTATGAGTGTCGTTCCTACGACAATTTTCCTCCCACTACCATAAAACACCGATATACGCAACCATATATAAAATCCCAAATTTAAAAATTAATCAGTTTGTCTGACGATCGCAAATAGCGTGAAACCCAGGATCACAAACTGACACCTATCCAACTAAATATATATATATATATATATATATATATATATATATATATATATATATATATTAAAATTTCGGATTTTTAATATATATATATATATATATATATATATATATCTCAAAAATCCGAAATTTTAAGCCCTTGCCCTCACATGAAAAATGCGAATATGAAGCCGGTTAAAAATGTCTAATTCAAAACCCCACTGTTACTCTTTAGACACGCTAGCCTCCCCACCCTCCCTAACAATTAAGTTACATATTTGCTTTCCCTCTTTACTGTATACATCTACAATACACTCGCATTCCTGTTCCTTTCCAGTCTTTTCTTTTTTATTATTCAACCTTCTTTTCCCCTTCCTTTCTATTACACTCAATGACCTGCCTTTCAATCATCATGTGCCTTATTTTTGAAAGATAATTATGTAGCCTTCTTTGTGGTTTTTTGAAATAAAACGTTAATGTGATCATTTTCAAAGTATCGTCCGAGTAGACCGTCAATTCGGAACAATGGTCGCGTAGTTTAATTGACCTCCTGATTTTTAAAATTAAAAGCTCTACATGTTATTTTTACATTTACTTATAATTTTTCTTGCGTGTATTGCGCACTTTTTAATACTACTATTTCCTGGTCTGATTCAACTATGACCATTAATCTTTATATTAGGTTGGTGCAAAAATAATGTCGGTTTTTGACGTTAAAAAATACGTCAAACACCGATATTATTTTTGCACCAACCTAATATATTAGGTTGGTGCAAAAATAATGTCGTTTTCTCACATATGTTAATATGTGAGAAACCGACATTATTTTTGCACCAACCTTATATATATATATATATATATATATATATATATATATATATATATATATATAGATAGATAGATAGATAGATAGATAGATAGATAGATAGATAGATATAGAGAGAGAGATTCATATATAATGATGAAATTATTGTGTTAACGTATGCAATATTTATGAGGAAAAGTGTTCAAAATCAGAGATAAAACGTATATAAATATAAAAAATGAACACTGAGGTCAAAATCAAGTGTCGACAGTCTGTTTTATACGTGAACGCAATCATCAGGCCATATTTATAAACATTTATACATATATACAAGGTTTATGTACGATGGTCAGCTTAAAAGTTCACAGTCTGATCAAGATGCTCTCAGGAAATGTGACGCAATGGTGTTTATTTTTCAGTATCGTTCTCTTTTGGTTTACCCACTTCTTCCATCAGTGTTGCAGTCTCTGGATGCCATTGGTGAAGTAGCTTTCATCCTGTTGTTCAAAAAAGTCTTCGACAACAAGTATGGCATAATTAGGACTGCCTTTCTGGTTCCCAACCAAGTGTTTTTCATTTTGGGGAATAGATGATAATCAGATGGAGTTAAATCAGGAAAATATGGAGGGTGATCAAGCAGTTCAAATCCATAGTTACAGACAGTAGTCATTGAACCAAGGACTTGTGGGCTGATGAAAAAAAAAAAAGATCCCTTTCGTCAGTTGTCGTGTGTCCTGATAGCCTTTCGTGATGGTAGTGGCAAGTAGACATGGTACGCACCCATACGTTTTTGTTTTTTTATGTGTTATTGATAACAGATACAAACCTGTGGAGCGTGGGTTGTACAACAAAAAATTCTCAAACTGTCATATTAGTAAAAAGCGCACTCACTTAAATTTTCAAAAAAATTCAACATTAGTGATGCAACTGCATGCTACACAATTTTTTACCCGTTATCAATAACTCATTTTTAAAAAAAACAGTGTAACCTGGATATAAGAGACCGTGATATAACAGAAACCCGGATATAAGAGAGATTTTCTCTGGTCCCAAATTAGAGCCTGTGTTAATGTATATAAATTAAACCAAACCCGGATATAAGAGACGTCTTCTCCGGTCCCGACAACTCTCTTATATCCGGGTTACACTGTATTTCGATTCGCATTATATTTTTTTCGTCTCGCATGCTACCTGAATTTTACCAAAAACAAAATAGTTTCCATGCCTAAAGATGACAGTACAGTCGAAAGTAAATGAGTATTTAAGAAGACCTAATAGTTTATAAATTTTAAAAAACAAGGATCATAACATCCATCAAATTATTGGTAGGTTTATTCATCTTTAAAATTCGTTAGCGAAGGGATTTATGATTTAATGACTTATTAATAAATGACAACTTCCTTCCTCCATACTTTACTTATTTACTAAAAGGAAAGAGCGATAACAGCTAGGGAACTTGAGAAACTTGTTTCCCTAAAAAGAGGTTCTAAGAAAGATTTCATAAATTTCAACCGAAAATAGTACTGGCTGCTCGATCAATGAATGCTAAATGTTTCCTCGTAGAGAAAAGGTTAATATAAACATCACCATTGCTATTTGTAAAATACCTAATTAATCTTCCATTTGTGCGATGTTGGAAAATATTTTAAGAATATTTACAGTCAAAAATAGGTACGACATTTTGATGAGCAGGTAAAAACGACGGGAATAAATGAACATCATTTCTTGTTGGCAGAATTCAAATGTGTACCTAAGCCAACAAATAGAGCAACATACGGTAATTGTTTATTTATTCTCAATATATATATGTGTGTGTGTGTGCGTGCGTGTGTGTAGAAGCTATAGGAAGTCGAATAAACAATAGAAGTAAATTAGTAGACGACGAGAACAGCAATGTATTGCAAAATGTATTTGGTACTCTGCTGTATCTCCAAAAGGAAAATAAACGGCAAATTGACTGCCAATAGTCGGAAGACATTTATTCAATGTTTTTACACATTTCCTTTCTTTATTCATCTTATCATTGTTTTCCAGTATAATTAATTATAAATTAAAACATTAATATGTACCTAATTTATACAACGTACGATTTATTACTGTTAAGATCTTCAACGTCAACATCGGTTTTGAAATCCTTCCTTCGTTGGGCAGAGAACTTTTCATCACTCAAAAAAAAAATGTAATTCCATGGCATTTTTATTTCGTTTGTTTTTTTTTTCAAAATTTTTATAGAAATTGACTATCTAGAATTAGAATTTGCTTAGGCGTTAAAACCATTATAGTTGGCTACTCGTATTCAAGTATACTCGTCTATTAGGGCGGCTAACCAGTCCCTACTGCAGACGCTTGTTTAGACACATTTGTGTTTGTTCAACACCCACAGAGCCCACCTGTTCTTTATAGTGTAACTATGCTGAGCAGACCTAAGTTAGTTTCAGGGAAGGAGCATGTTTTTTAGCGTGATGAACAATTTGAACAAAGCACGCTCAAACCCTCGGCCACGATGACTTGTGACTTCCTGCTAACACTGCTAGGGTCAACTCGTGGTATGGTTTTCAGGAACTTTCCAAAGGTGCCGCACGATGCCTGAAAAATTGATCTGGTCTCATGCTCAGAATGCGAATATTCTAACCATTCAGCCACGTGTGTCCATGTTAAAACCAGTAAAACATATTAAAATGTATCATTTTCTAAGAAAAGATTTACTTAATGCATAAACTTATAGCAATTAATTCTACATATATATGTACATATATATATATATATCTAATTGTTACAAAAAGTCGTTTGTTTTAAATAGGATTATTAGAGAAAATAATTTCCAATGACATTTAATAATTTTCGTATTTTACATTTAGATATTACATTAAAATATTTCTGCTTTCAAATAACCATCATTTGAATGCGATAAAAGATTTCACGTGTACATGGAAACTATTCTCTAAAAGAGAAAAAAAAAACTTGTTTCAATTGTTTCGGAAACGGCAAACGCAGAAATAATCATAGAACATTTGCATGAATTTCGTCTAAAAATACAATTATGCTGGCCAAAAATCAAGTCATACAAAATCCGTCTTTAAATGAAGCTCGTCTGCAGAGAACGCAGCTCAAATAATATGACCACTTTTGCATAGAAATGGTCTTAAAATCAACCCTTCCCTTATGGCTGACAGCATTTAGTTTGATTCTAGAATCTCTATTCATTCTTATATTCAACTTCACTTTAGGAGTTTCGCTTATCGTTTATAAACTAGGGCAGAGGGAAAAAAAAAACAATTATGGACGAAATTCTAAAATAAAGTGACCCAAAATATTCAGCTACTGTAATTCCTAACCGAGGTGGGTGGAATCGGAGGAACGAGAAGATACGACCGTGTTTTTTGTTGTTGTTTTTTTTTTTTTTTTTTTTCTATTTGTGCTTATGGTTTTTCTATTGAGTAACTCGATTTCTTCATATGAAATGGGCAATCCACTTAAGATGGACATTTACTGTACTTTTATTGTTAGAAAAAATGCTTAAACATGCACAGATGACATTTCTTTGGTTCTCTCTCGTTCTCTCTCTCACTCTATGTCTCTCTCTCTTTCTTTCTTTCTTTCTTTCTTTCTTTCTTTCTATCTGTCTATCTATCTACCTCGTTCTTGCTCCTTCAGTACTTTTACTTATTACTAAATATATTCATTTACATATTACATACGCAGTGTATATATGTGTACAGTCATGAATGGAAATATAGGCGTGTGTGTGTTTGTAAAGACTTCGAATTTTCTTTTCTGTAGATGTATGTAATCATATCTATACCGTATAGCGTAACATTAATAACCTGTAACATTAGACGCATATATATATATATATATATATATATATATATATATATATATATATATATATATATATATATATATATATTATGAAATTGACAAAGTTCGATAAATATTTTTAAGACATTTTTTTATGCTTATACGTTCTTTTCATACATGCAAATATTGAAGTAAATGTTCTGTTCATAATGAAAAGTATTAACGACCTTAATGTCCGAGAAATTGTCATAGAGAATATGCGCCCTCCGACAGGAATCGAACATGTATCCTATACGGAACAGTCATATAGCCTGACGTGCTATTATCGATTGAGCCACAGAGGAGCGTTTCGGTTAGCAAGGTCCATTTTACTGTTTTTAAACTTACAATTCTCCATGATTTTCTCTCGTACATTCATATCTGCTCGATGCGTATCCAAATGTAAACAAAGGACGTTACACATTATGAAATGGACATCTTTCTCTATTCCAATGTAGCTTTGAATTATCTATGTATAAGTAATACATACTAACTCTCACTTTTCTCTTGCTCTCTTTCTCTTTCTTTCGCTTTTATTCACCCTCTTTTTCTTCTGCTTCTTCTTCTCTCTCTTCCTCCTCTCTCTTTCAATCACTGTTGTTCTCTCGATTTGTCTTTTTTTTTTCATTTTCTTTATCTCTCCTCTTCGTCTATCACTCTTACTTCACTTTCGTGTTTTCCTTTCTTCGGTCACGTCTTTTTCCTTCATCTCGCCGCCCATTTTTTTCTTTCTTTCTTTCCTGCTGTATTCATCAGAACGGTTCTCAGCATTTCTCCACAGCTGAATCAATGAATTCTTCTCCCGGAGATGTTGAACATTCTCGTGGGGAGGGGTTCTCCTCCTTTACCTGGTATAAACACTTACTGTTTTGGCGAGTATGAACAAATTAGATGAAAAATATATGTCTTATATATCATAATATTATGTTGGTGCAAAAATAATGTCGTTTTCTCACATATGTTACTATGTGAGAAAACGACATTATTTTTGCACCAACCTAATATCAATCCTTATTAAAATTATTAATAATCATTTGCATTATTTACATTATTCGGACTATTATCCTCATCTTTATTGTCATATTCACAAAGTTTCGGCCGTTGTACGCTTCGGCCTTTTTGTCATATTTCTCTGTCTATATCTCTGAGATGAGGTATTATGATTAATTGCTTTATTTACATTATTCAGACTGTTATCCCCATCTTTATTGTTATATTCACAAAGTTTCAGCCGTTGTACGCTTCGGCCTTTATGTCATATGTCTCTATCTATCTCTGTCTATATCTCTGAAATGAGGTATTATAATTACTTGCATTATTTACATTATTCGGACTGTTATTCTCATCTTTATTGCCATATTCACAACGTTTCGGTCTTTGTACGCTCCGGCCTTCTTCCGGATGTCTCAGTTATTTTCCCTTTAACTCAACTCCCCAAGTTTTGGCTCACCACTGCTGCGGCGTTGTTTTGAACACAAAACTCCCTGGGTCTAGTTTAATACCAGGCCATAGAAATGGTGAACCAAAACAAAAGTACCTAAAAACCATACCACTAAAAAATCTTGAAGAAAAACAATATTTCGTTCATCTTCAATCAAAACTGAAAATATATATAAATATATATTTTTATCACTTCAAACGCTATTTTTAGTTGATACCCATATTTTACAGTAGACGCCGCATTTATTTTTTAAAGAGTATATTTATTTTCGTCTCCCAGACTGAGAGATCTTATTGAAGAAAAAAATGTACATTCCCCAGGATTAGAACTGGCGTCCCCATTTACAGAAGAAACCATTGCTAGATTCTACGTACTATTTACCGACTCGGCCACGAAAATTGTCGTCAATTAAACATGGTTTGATACTCGACGACGTTCTTCATGGCCAAGTCGGTTAAAATTACGTAGGATCTAACGAAAGTTTCTCCTACAGAGGGGGAGCCAGGTTCGAATCCTGCCGGAAGGCCATATATTATTTAATAAAATTCCCTGAATATTCAGGCCAGTGGACAAGAATTTGATTAAAAAAAAACGAAACGTCTACTCAAATATGGGTATCCACTAAATATAACATTTAAAGTGATAAAAATATGTGGGATTAATAAATAAAAATCAATTACTTCTTTAGGAAATAAATGTGTGTGTGCGTGCGTGTGTGCACGCATAGCTTTTGTACGCGCACTTTTGTGACATACCTTGGATATTCTTGAGAATTAAATTTGCTGAGAAATTAGGACATCATCGCCCATGATAGTCGATACCACAATCCAAGACAACTCGAAGAAAATTAACTTTACGTGAAGTTAAATTCAAGCTGAAATCATACCTATTATAAAACCCAGGTTGTGTGTGTGTGTCTATTCGTTTATATATTGGATCGGATTTCCTACATTTTTCAACCGATTTCAACAAAACTTCACAGGACTACGTAAAATTACCTTGCGGTGGTTGTGACAGTTCCAAAAATTGGAAAAACACAATTGTTTTTGCACGAAATCAATTTGAAAACACGGTTAAAAGGCATCGCTGTTTCGAGAATGAAAGGGGACAACTCATATCGAGTTATACTTATTATAAAACCCAGGTTGTTTGTGTGTGTGTGTGTGTGTGTGTGTGTGTGTGTGTGTGTGTGTGTGTGTGTGTGTGTGTTCGTTTATATATGGGTTCGGATTTCCTACATTTTTCAACCGATTTCAACAAAACTTCACTTTTTTTTTTTTCAGTCTTTATGATGGTCGATACTTGATCTATCTCTTACTGTTACATCCCCGGGCAACGCCGGGCTCTATTGCTAGTAAAATATAAACATCAGCGAAGTTTTTGACATATATCTATCTCCTCTCTCTATCCCTTTCTATTTTCCCCTCTCCCCCTCTCTCTCTCTCTCTCGCTCGCTCGCTCGCTCGCTCTTTCATTCTTTCTTTGGAGTTATGTATCTGTTTTTTTAGTGGTTACTTTCCATCGCTCCTTTCGCTTTGATCGTAGTTCGCAAAGAGATGGATTTCTTTGTAAGTTTGTACGCGGGGTAGCTATTTGCGTATGGACATGAATGGAGTCATGACTTCTGTGCGTCTCATGTCAACATTTTGCACACTGTCCCTCAATTATTACACACAAAGAAAATTTAAATATTTATATATATGTGTGTGTGTGTGTGTTTATGCGTCTGTGTGTTTCTGTGTATGTGTTTCTGTGTGTGTGTATGTGTGTGTTTGGCAATATTATATATAAGGATATATAAAACATTTGGCACCCAGTATAAATCTCATCTTATTCAGCAGCGGAATCGGTGTGTTAAAGTTTGTTTTTTTTTTTAAATAGAAAGACACTACCTCGAATTCCAAGTGCAAAGCTCAGAATAAACGCTACTACAATTTGGAGATCATCTTAAACCGGCATACATGAAAATGAATTAACGACACTTAACAACAAACACCTCATTGAAAATGGCTAAAGTGGCTGAAAGCGCTTGGGACAAGAGACACTATAGATAATTTTCACATTCCCTTACCCCACCAAACGTAAAAATTTAAAAATATTAGAAAATCTAAATAAAAAAGCCATCAAATTTTCATTGTCAATTCAACGAAACATGTTTGAAAGAAAAGGTTTTTGCCCAAATATACATTTATTTTACATTATTTTTTCCAGGTATTTTCGAGTGATGCTACATTCGTTTTCAAGGAGTGTGTTTTGTGTATATTTACGCAAATGATTTTTTTTTAATTCCGGCATTCTCATGTTGATGGAAACTATATCAAGTCATATATATATATATATATATATATATATATATATATATATATATATAACTAAAAACCTAACGAGCCAAAACCTATCTACCTTGGTTTCACCTTATGGATCATCAGGATAACTCTGGTTAAAGCGAGTTGGCCCAACGACATTTTATTGAAAACTGGCCACCATAAAAAGTAAAACATTATCATAAAAACAAAAACAAAAGTAAAAAACTTCTGTATATTTCATGTGCGAAACTAGTTTTCTGATTGTAATATCTTTTTTTGACTTGTCTTTGGATTGAACCCACTTAAACTTTTTTATCATTACAACTATTATTATTATTACTACTATTATTAGGCTTGTTGCTATACACCTCCACTTTATACACTATGCATTCAGATTGGAATTTTCCCTTAAGGAGACAAGTGGCCGTATTCATAGTTTCATTTGAGGGAATTGATATGTTGTTTATTCTTTAATTTTTAGTGTTGCATTTATTGATCAAATTTGCAACGTTAGGCATGCAACTATAACTCAATTTAATGGTATTTTTGTTAAATATTTTATATAAGCTGTTCGACGCGGGGCAATTCTTCTTTAATATTCTAAATTCCGTTTTTTTGTTCTTTTGGCTAGACTTTTTTTTTTTTTGGCTGACGTTTTTTATTCTTTTCTTTTGTTCTTGAATTTTTTTCCCTGATATCGGTTTGTTTAATATCTTTTTATTCACAAATTGTATTATCTGTTCTTTTTTTCACACCGCCCATATATAGGTAATAAAATAAAAATAAAAATATATAAAAATTTTTTTTTTTAATAATATATATATATATATATATATATTAAAAAGCGTTCATTTTGGGAGAGCTTCTACAACACGAAACGTATGTAATATTTATATATGTATGTTTTGCAAATGTTGTTATACCCGGTGGTGGTAGTTGAGACAAGTTCCCACTGTCTATAAAATAATCCTATAGCATGCGTCTCAAATAGCTTCTGAAAAATAAGTCTAGCTTCAGGCTGGAGAAGAAACAAAGGCTGACCACTGACGCCTCATAACCAGCTGTTTCGGGCAAATTGAGTTAGACCACCTAAGAACGTGATCCATATAAGGGAAGATAAACTCCGTTTCCTTGCAGCCATATACAAAAACGGAAAAGGCTATGGAAGTATATCTAGACAGAAAATCAGTTGACTTTCAACACTGACAACCTACTGGCAACTCCTGCAACCACTCTCTAAATCTAATCTTCTGTATTCCTTTGGATCTGCTATATATTTAGAGATTCTTGATAAAATCCTAAGAAGAATCTGCAATGACATTGGGCCTGATCTGGCCTTTCGGCTTCAGTCACTCTCCAACCGCCGTAATGCAACTTGCTTTTTTCTATAAATACTTTCATGGTAATTGTTGTGATAAACTCTCCACGATGGTACCTTCACATTATGAAATTAAGCGCAATACCAGAGCGCTTGTCATTGTACAACTGAAACTTTCCATTCTGGCAGTTTCTTTTCTCGCACTTCTCGGTTGGAGTAAGCTCTTCCGGGATCTTAATTTCAAGACAAGTTTGATCTTCAAAAATTGAAAAGTAATGTCAGTCATTAATTTAGGTTTTTTTTAATTTCTATTCTTCTTTTGTTCTCGCTTCTTATAAATGGTTTTCTTTTTTTTATTCTTTCACACTCCTGCGTCTTAGTGGCTTTGTTGCCTTGCTTGAGGTGAAATGATTTTAAAAATATGATACTTCCTAAAAATTACGGTTTTCTGATAAATATATTTAGAAGACATAAATAGCAAATTTTCCACTATATTCAAAAGGCAACCATTAAAACTTAGTACAGAAAATATCAAATTACGGTACACGGATACAGGAAGATTATTATTTTTTTATTTTTTTCTTCTCAGTGTTAATTGTCTGTCACTCTTGAAACTCATCATTTAAAATCATGACTTTTTATCATGTCGCGAACCTTGACTATTGAGAGTCGGGAGATCTATATAACTTATTAAGAGCTTTCCTGTTTTGTTATAAAGTCTTTTCGGATATTTGGATCTATTCTTAAAATTGATTTAACGTCGTTACAATTGCGACGATAATGTATTGCAAGTTATTTATCTGCTGCTTCAATTAGTCGACGTCGACTTTTCTCATCTTTCGACTTTCTATATCTTCAAATATACATATGTCAAGAATAGATGTTTCCCAGGTTTTAACAAACAATTGCCGCATTTTTCTCTATTTGTATCAATGGGCGCATATTTGAATAATGCCAAACAACAAATGATGTTCATTCATTGCAGGAGATTTTGCCGGCTCATCAAAATTCCGTACCTGTTTTTGCCTATAAATATTCTTCAGATATTTTCCAGCATCACACAACTGGAAGATTAATCAAGTATTTGACAAATGTAAAATACTGTTTTCAGTTTAAATTTATAATTTTTTTTTCTTAGAACATGGTTTTATAAAATTGAGTTTCTATCGTTTTTTCAGTAAAGCAAAGGAGCAGTTTCTGTATATTTCATTGTTCCAAAAATCTCTAAGAAGAAATGAAAGTGCTGAAAATAAGGAACGTATGAAGGGAGAAAGTTGTCATTTGATAATAAGTTACGCAAAAAGCCAGTGAGTCAGACACTGGCACAATTTTATGGATGCTCGTAGAATATGTAGTCTATGAGTAGACTCAGGTGTACCATACACTTAATTAATTACAAAAAAAAGGTAAATGCTTATTTCGCACGGAGTGAAAGAGAACCAGACATTTCGACATCATCAAGAGAAAAACTGAGTGATTTAAACGTGGGAAAACTCCGAGGAAGAGCTTGATGAATGCTCAAATATACCTGAGAATTTTCCAATTTAATAGAAAAAACATTTTCTAATTTCTTGCAGAATATATTCAAAACATTAACAAAGGTGATGTGCCTTAGATGAATTCCATCTTTTAACGTTAACCTTAATTTTCAATTGGATTAAAATTATGAAATTAAATAGGCCCCTAAAATCACCATTTGTTTCTGAAAACAAAAGCATCATGGATTACTTTAACTGTATATTTCGGGTTGTGACATTTTTGAAAGCTACAAAGCTCTTAAAGCGCCAGCTGTTACACAAAACATTAGAAATTAGCTTCCGATATGCTCCATTACATCGCCCTATTTATCTCCTTCATCTATGTGCTGTTTCCCTTCAGAAGTTGGACGATCATAGTTCTCCCCATCTTCCTATCCTTTCTAGCTCTTAGCAACGTTTGTCTTTTTGCAATACATTCCACCCAGCCCATTCAGCCATCAAATTCGCACAAGCTCTTCAAGTAGGTGACCCTCTGCCTCCACCCTCCTTTTTCCTTCGAGTGTCAAATTCTCCGAGCCATCTTTCCTCATTATGTGTCCATGCAATTTCATCTACTTCTTTCTGATCTTAAACATAAGTGTTATTTTTTGTTTTCATTTCCCTGAAGACTTCTTCGTTGATTACGTCTAAGGTATTGTCAGCATACTTCTGAAGAACCACATTTCTCTTGCTTCTTGTATTCTCTTCATCTATGAGGAAATTGTCCAGCATTCACTGTCATTGGAGAAAACATCACAATGACTATTGAATTATGTGCATTAATAAAAAATATTGATGCTGTGCTGAAAAAATAATTGTTAACTGTGTAAAATAAATTTTTTTTTCCTATTGTAAGGATACAGGCTTACTGATGTATTCAGCTAGTTTTTCTCACTTAGTTTTGGTACAAAGTCTCAGCAGCACGACACAACGCTTGCAGCCGCAGACATTTCAGAAGCCAGATATGATTAGCTTTTAGCTGAGTTCACAAGTTCTGTATTATGAGGACAATTGATGCCTTTTTTTTTCTTTCCGCTGCAGACTGCGTTGTCTTACAAGATGTCGTCTGTTATTTTCTGTATCTGCCCTAAGGTGTCACAGTAGAAAAAAAGTACATAGTAATAGGGAAATAATACGTTTAAAAAATGCCTAAGCGGATAACTAAATATATACATACGCCTGAAATTTGGAGTATCGCCATTATAGCAGCATATTGATATAAATGAATTTAATTCGATCTTGTTGAATATAATTATTTTATTGCTAGTTTTATGCCAACTTATTTTTTAGATTATACACTTTACTATTATTCATTTTTTATGAGAATATAGAAAATATTTACTCATACCAACAACTTTTATTTCATTCCTAATGTAGTTTTTCGATCCGTTTGAAATCGAAGATAAAGAAAATCAAAATAAAATAGGTGGCGCTAGAGTTAATTTTGCCCAACACTCCAATTTGCAGCAAAATCAAAACATAACTTAAAAGTAAAACTAGTTAAAAAAAAAAAAATCATCTAAATTGTCTGCAGTATACAACCGCTTTCTTAGATCAATGATCAAAAAAAGCTTAAAGCGAATTAAGCTTCTGTGGGTTTAATGAACGCTACGAATTAATAGGAACTACATCACCTGAGGATATTCAACAGACAGCAACAACTAAAATAATTAGAAAATGTCACTCGAAGAGGACATAATGCCAAATGTTTCCTGATAATGGAACGGTTAGTATTATCAGTACGATTAAATATCAAAACAGATACTACACTTTGATCCCCGCCCGATTGCCAGAGAGGGAAGAAAAATGTAACTTGAGTAGTCTGCTCAGTCAATGAATGCCGAATGATTCCTTATAAGGAAACGATTATTATTGCCATTACCATCAGAGATTAAAGCAAATACTACACTTTGATCCCAGTCCGATTGCCATAGATCCAGGAAAAGTTTAAATCGGGTAGCTCTGTCTGTTTGGTCAATGAATAACGAATGTTTATTTATAAGGTAATAGTTAGTATTACCATTAGAGATTAAAACAGATACTAGTTTGATCCCAGCCAGATTGGCAAAGAGGTAGGAAAAGAGTATCTCGAGAAGTGAATTCTGCAATATTTATTTATATAATATATACAAAATGTGGCACAAGGCAAAAATCGAGAATGGGGGAAGCGGACAGTCTTCTTTTGTCTTAAAATTAAACTTAGCTAGCCACAATCACTGACCCAAATGAACCACAATAATCCTTACGCCAAAACAAAACATTCTTATCATTCTTACAACATCTACCATAATACCCCAATGACTCTATGAACTCATAACTAGTCCACATATGTACAATTCTTTTCTGTGGGGTGGGGAAAATTACAACAATTTAAAATCTGAACCCTAATGTGTATTTACAATATGAATAAAAACTATTTACAAGACTAAAACTAAATAAAATAGTGTTAGAAATAACCCCTCCACAATCCTTAATTGTGGCAGAAACATCAGTTAACTGGTCGAAATCATTCGTCCAAATACTCACTCAACCACAAATTCATTCAAACACAATTAATACGAAAATCACAATCGAGAAAAATTAAAGACCTTAAATTCCCAATTAATTCTAGTTCACCTCCCCCCTTTACAGAGCATTAAAATTAACATTTCCCTTGGGCATTGGTGACCTGTCTCATGATAGTACCTTCAATACTGTGATGGGAATAGGTTCAATGGAACAGACCGTCAGTGTCCTCACCCCATCTATGTTCAATGCAGAAGAGCAGCCCTAATCGGTCTGATAATGGCACTAGTGTGAATTCCCGGGGTCTAAGGTCTGAGTCACGCAGGTCGAGGCTCTCTCGTGAGCTTCAGCGTCTCGGATGACTGTTTGTTGTGTGCAGGAGACCCGTTTTTCAACTCGTGACCGTGTAGACATTCTGTCTGGGTTTTTCCCTCTATTCAGCATGTTTTGATGTACACCCGAGAGAAGTTTCCTGGCTGTTAAGTAAGTCTTGAACGCGGTGTATGTGCTTATCTTCGCAGATCCGGCGGACAGGCTTTGCGTGCTGGATGTTATTATAAAGGACAAGGCTCTTCCTCTCATTGGGGTTTATGACCATTCTGAGCGGCCTGATTTGTTTCGGCGGATCGAGCCGTTTTTGACGACATCTCGTTGGTTAGTTTTAGCGGGCGATTAGAATGCCGCCCTTGATCCCGATATAGATCGTATAGGGCCAAGAGCGGGTGAACTGAGACGTGAAAGCATTTCGGGACTTTATCAATAAGTTTGATCTTATCGATAAGTACCGTAATGAACACCCTCGGGAGGCAGTGTGGACTTAGGCAAATAGCGGCAGCTCAGCTATGGAGTTGCGTTCTAGCTACCTCGACCGAGTCTTAGTTAGGAGAGTCGATGTAGGACGCTTATGGTGTCCAAGTTAATATTATATAGTTTACTCGGATCATAGGCTCGTCCTGGTTGGTGTAAACTTACATAAGCTTAACCTTAGGAAAGCTGGCTACTGCAAATTGAACTCATCATTGTTTGCTGAGCAAGATTTCCAGGACCAGCTACTACTAATGCTGCGGAGGTAACTGACGGGGCTGTGGTTGGAAATATTTGATGGGAAAATTAAAATCAAAAATTAGCTCGTTTGCTGCTATCGTCGGCTCAATCTAGATAGATTAGCGGCGCAAACTGCATGTGAGAAAAAAAGTCGAACGAGCAGTGAAATCCCGTGATTGCGAGGACGTAGCTTTAGCTAAGGCAAAGTTGGTCTGTAGCATTACCGGTAGAGGCTTCTGTGGAACGAGGTACTGCTACCCGAAGATCCATCTATCCCTGCCATTCCCCCTTTTCCTTCTCCGCAACCACAAAACCACACAAGCGGCAGGCAAAGGTTTTTCGAGGAATGGGGGCCGTGAGTTGAACCCAACCGAAGGTTTGACCACGCCGGTCCCGGTCGCTGGCATACCCATTACATGTGAGGCGGAAACAACAGACTGGACAAGAGAGGGATCTGAGTCAGTGGGAGGCAAAACAAGAGAGGCCTCTTCTCTGGGCAAAAAGAGGAGAGGTGACCAGTCTCTTCGCACTTCCAGTAAGTTTGTCTACTATAAATAAGCATTTTCTGGCCCACTCCATCCAGACAGGTGGGGATGGAGACGAAGACCTTACGGTATATCATTAACTCGAACCTTCATGCCCTGGCCAGGTTGTCAGAGGAAACACTGAGTATTTTTCCAAATTGGCACAGATACTCGGTCAAGTGTTCACCGACGATCTGAGAAAGCACCTCATATGCCTATATAATAATCACACAATTCTTTGTGCAAATTTCTGTAGTTCCACTGGATTTGGCAAGAGCACATCTTCTGTAACGAGATGTACGTAGCTCTTGGATTTCTCGAGAAACTCCGTTATGTTGGTTTTTACGTTTTGGTAGGGACTTCCAGCAAGAGGGCGTTTTACCAACCGCTGCATTTCCGTCTTTCTTCTTGCTCTTGTTTTTCTCATTAATGTTTTCTTCTTAAGTTTGGCCTTTATCGGCTACCATACTTTGGTCTATTGACTGTTTTCTCTTGTCAGATGTTTTTATGAACTCACGATTTTGGCTATTACCGGCCACTATACCTTTGTCTGTTGACAGTTTTCTCTGGCCAGATCTTTTTTATGGTTTCCCCTGGAATTTGGCTATTACCAGCCACCATACTTTCTTTTAAATCTTGATTTTTCAATGAGTCATCATCTGTTCCCAAGAAGATTTTTTTTCTGTTTTGGTTGAAAAAGATTTTTTTTTTTTTTTTTTTTTTTGGCCGACTTAATATCGTCAATCAAATTGTTTTTGAGGGTGTTTTTTTGAGTTTTTTGTTTTTTAAATAATTAATTAATTAAACTTAAAATATAGTATTTTTTGTAAACAGAATTTTTTTCCAGGCAATTTTTTCTTTTTTTTTTCTTTTTTGAAATAAAACAAAAAATGAACAAAATTATAAATGAGTAGAAAAGATAAATACAGAAAAATTTTAGACACAAAACTCAAAACATAAATGAAGAAGGAAATAACAAATTTAACAAGTTACAATGAAAAAGACAAAAACTTGGTTAAATCAAAAATTGCTGGATGTTCAGAAGAAAAAAAAATAGCAAACAAAAAATTACACAACGTAAGACTGACGAGAAAACAAAAAACGTAGTATAAAAACGTATAAAAACGTATAAAAAGGTCTTTTTAAAAAAATTACAACAGCAAAAAGCTAGGGAAACAAAATATTACAAAACACGAAACACGTAAATATAACAAGTCTTGTCACTTAAACAGAAAATGGCCGACGTTACACAAAAGAAAACAATTCTTGATACGAAAATAAAAATTAGAAATAAAACAAAATAGAAACGGAAAAACAGAGAAGAAAATAAAACACAGAAGTTGTGCGAACTATTTACTCAGGACGATTAAACAGATAAACGAAGTAACAGGTAAAAATATACAAAGATAATCAAAATTTATAAAAGGGAAAAACAAAAATTAATGTCGGGCGGAGACTACAAAATAATTCAGGAAAAATAAGTTCAATATAACCTAAAAAGATTAAGTAAATCAAGACGACGCCTAATAAAGAAAAAAGAAAAGTGTGACGAAGACGAAGATAAAATAAGTATTGGAGGAGAGTAAAAAAAAGAATTGAAAAGGAAAACTGAAGAATTTAGTGAAAAATAATCAGCAAAAGAACGTTAAAAAGATTAAATTTTTTTAAAAACTTATTAAATTTCAATTCAATGTTCGAAACAAAAAATTCCAAGATGCAAGCAGCAAAAATCAAGTCAGGCGCTAAGGTGAGTAGCGTTGTCTGCTAGGTCGATGAATGCCGAAAGTTTCCTTATAAGGAAACGGTTAGCATTACCATTATTATTGGAGATTAAAGCATATACTACAGTTTGATCCCAAACCGATTTCCAGAAACGGAGAAAAGGTGTATCTCGGGTAGCACTGTCTGCTCGGTCAATCAATACCGAATGTTTCCTTATAAGGAAATGGTTAATATTACTATTAACATTAACATTCTTACTTTACTCAATTTCTGAAAGTTATCGTTCGCTATTTCTCTGCCACTTTCTCTTGTCTGTTATTAAACAACGAATATCCTTGAATTCGCGTAGGTTTCATTTTGACACACCCGATGTATAACTCATATTCTGCCATGTTCATTTTGCTTACCACTTTTTGTTTTCCCTCCCGCAAACAATGTACTGATGATGAAGAGGGCTATGATGATGACATAGCTATTCATGGATGCGATTGGAACGAATCTGAAGAGAAAATCCACAGCTTCTTTCAAGTTATCTATAAAATAGAACTGAAGATAAATAATTGCAAAACAGCAATTATTATCTCAAATGAAAACTTGAATCATGTTCTTAAATATACACACACGCACGGGAAAAATGACATATACATATATACATTTATATATATATATATGTATGTATGCATGGATGTATATGTATTTTTGCGCGTACACATACCCGCACACGTATGTATACGCGCAAAAATACATAAACATACATATATATATATATATGTATATATGTATATATACATACATATATATGTATGTATGTATATGTATTTTTGCGCGCGTGTGTATGTGTATGTGCTTGTAAACAAGTCATATATATATATATATATGTGTGTGTGCATGTATGCGTACAACTATATATATATATACATACATAAGTGCATGTATACAACTTATATATACATATATGCGTGTGTGCGCATGTGTATGTATAAAACACACACACAGACACACACACACACGCACACACACACACACACATATATATATATATATATATATATATATATATACTAGCAGCATGGCTCGGTGTTGCCCGTGCTTGATTCAAAAATCGTACGACTCAGACAACAATCGCTATCACTTGACTTAAAATATTTTTGCCCTTTCTTGCCTTTAAAGGAGTGCCCTTTGCCATGCTGATGTTGCTACATCCCTTTCTTCTTGCCTATCTCACACTGCGAATTTTTTCTAAGCTCTATACTAAACATTAAATCTGTTACGAAAAAAGAACTAAACAAAATGAACACAAAACGATCAACTTTAAAAAAGAACTCGTAACTGGAAAAACAGAATGAAAAAAGAATGTTAACAACAAATACATTTTCACACCCAACCCAGTTCTGCGGAATCAGAATCAACGTTGAGTCTAAGTAAGCGAATGAGCCAATTGGAGTAAAGTGCCATGCAGATTTAAATTTTCCCCACTTGTGACGAATGCAGCTATGGATTTTTTTTTTTTTTTTTTGCATGCTAGCATGCTAGTTAACATTCGTATCAGTCTGAAACTGCTAGAAACTGTACATCAGTATCCTAAACATTAGGGTTTAGATATTGTGGTAGTATTTTTATGTTAATCATTAATTTGATTTTTCGATTAAGTTCGTATTCATTTGCATCTTGCTTCTTTCCCAACGCTATGAAAATTGATCCCTTCCATAATTTCCCCGCTATTGTATATCACAATCATGATTATTTACACATGGCAACTAACCAAATAACTTTCTGTAAAAGCTCGACGGTACACAGATACAAAAACGTTCGCGTGAAAATTTAGCCTTTAGAATAGTGTATGCAGGCAACGCCATGACATCTTGCTAGGGAAGACTGAGAGCATTGACAGACATCAAGATGTCCTGACGTAAAGAAATAAGAATAAGTTATTAGACAAGGAAAACATTGTCGTTGGAAGGTGGAAACGCACCAAATAAATATCTGGACCAGTCAGAGATTGAAATATCTGAAATAAACTAATTTGACTTAACGTAAATGTGTTTACCGGTTTTATTGGCGCATTTGAAGAATTTGTTTGTTTTGATGGTCTTTTTCGTATACAGTTGCATTTCTAGACATATTTACACATCAGATGGTGAATATAAAACTTCATACACATACACACACAGTGATTTAGATATGTATATGTATACACATTAAATCTTAATCATTCACGGATATATTTGTACACCTATGTGTTTCTATGCGTTTATTTAATTGGCTCTCTGTTGGACAGTTCATGAATGTAAGTAGACAAGTTTATTATAAAGATAGATTTATGAAAATAAACGCGTATACATGCACATACACACACTCACGTTCAAAGATACATATACATACATTTATATATATATATATATATATATATATATATATATATATATATATATGCATGCAAAAATACATATACATACATATATATATGCATGTATGTATACATGTATGCATATATGTATGTATGTATGTATGTATATGTATTTTTGCGCGTGCGTGTATGTGTATGTTCATGTAAACAACTCATATATACATATACATATATACATATACATATATATATATATATATATATATATATATATATATATATATACATTTATACAACTCATATACATATATATATGTGCATGTATACAACTTATATATACATATAAGCATGTCTGTGTGAATGTGTATGTATACAGCTCATATATATATATATATATATATATATATATATATATATATATATATATATATATATATATATATATATGTTGTTGTTCTTGCCAAATGATTACCGCGAATGAGCAATGCTAATTTACTATCAGTACTAAGTTGAATTGGTTCTTTTAAAAAAAAATATGAATAATGAGAATGTCAGAAATTTTCGCAGAAATGTTCAGTTCGCTTAGATAATGGAACTTGTCGCAAAATGTGGCAAAACGCTAAACGCATTAGTCCTAGACGTACTTGTCTGATGGCGTCCATTAAGTACGGACAAACACGTTACTGGAAATTAAAAAAGAAAACATAGTTCATTCGTTAATACCTTCAATAAACAAGAACTGATAGGATTTCCTATATTAAATTAAAGCTTTCGCTGACATACCTATTCATGTTTGCGATTAGAACGATTTTGAACAGAATATCCACAGCTTCTATCAAGTTATCTATGAAATAGAACTGAAGATAAATAATTTCAAAACAGTAATTATGATCTCGAATGAAAACTTGAATTATGTTCTTAAATAGTCGCGTCAGATAGAATCTTTCATATGGATGTGTCATGCATGGTGCCAAAACCGTCCAGAAAAAAACCTAAACTCTCAGTTGTATACAACCACTTCCTTTCGCTGACATTATATAAGAGTTTCAGTCTCACCCAAGACTATAATTTCGATTGATGCAATATTTCCAAGGACATAACACAATATTTGAGAAAACTTAGAGATAGGTTTTAAAGTTTACTGAGCTTATTATATCCCGTTCAGTCAATTGTCAGGACATGGTCGCTTGACACTATAATTTCGATTGATGCAATATTGCCAAAATAATTATAATCTGGAAAATGAGTTCTGCATAAATTCCTGGAAGATAACAATTTGTCTGCACAACTATTAAAACATATTTAGGTATTAAACATTTGTCCGTACCATTACAAAATAAATCATTTGTCTGTACCCTTAATTATTTGTCTGCACCATTAACCATTGACCATTTGCCTTATCATTAACTATCTGTCTCTAGCATAAACAGTTGTCTGTACCATCAACCATTAATAATTAACTATTACATATTACGTATTTGTCTGTACCATTAAACATTTGTCTGTACCATTAATTGTTTGTCTGCACCATTAATCACTATTTGTCTGTAGCATTAACTTTTAACAATATTCATGTATCATTAACCATTTGTCAGTGCCATTAACTATTACCAATATTTATGTAACATTAACCACTTGTCTGTTCCTTTAACCATTAATCTGCACCATTAACCATTTTTTCAGTACCATTAACATTTGATAGTACCATTAACCCTTTTCTACACCATTAGCCATTAAACTTATTTCTATACCATTAACAATTATCCATTTGTCTATATCCTTAACCATTTTTTTACACGATTAACTATAAACCATTTGTCGGTACCATTGACTATTACTCATTTGCCTATACCATTAGCTAATTTGTCTGTACTATTAACTATTTCTCTCTAACATTAACTCTTAGCTAGGTTTCTATGCCAATAACCAGTTTTCTCTGCCATTAGCTGTTAACCATTTGTCGGAACCACATCATTAACCATTAAAAATTTGTCTGTACCATTAACCATTAACTTTGTCTGTATCTTCTTGTGTTCATTTTTGGAGAAGATAGTCACAGGAGATGGAAAACAGATTCATTGCGAGCATTCAGAAATATTTTAAAAATCGTAGTTAGACCCAAAATGCCTTCCAGCAACGGAATTTACCGGGAGTAAGCATTCTTGAGGGAGCAATAATCTTAACTGAATGACGTATTGGAGAAATAATTTTATTCTAGCCAAGGTTAGCTTTCGATTTTATTGCAAAGCAACGCAAGTTGCCACTTCAAAAACGTGGCACAGTAAGCATGCATGAAAGGTAGACGAGACAGGTTTCTACATGCAGCATATATATTGGCTTTATTTAACTAGACTGGTTGATTTATAAAAAAATAGGGAAAAGTTTTTCAGGAAATAATTTTTGTAGATTAGAATTCTTTAGAACTTTCTTAGACTACAACACTCACTTGTCAGAATCAAAACATACAGACTTCTTATCGATCTAGTAGAGGTGCTCTATTAATCAATAAAGTGAGAAATCGATTTCTGACTTTGAAGAGTTATTGGCCTTAGGCGAAGCCACTGAGCTGTTATTTACCAATTTCAAGTTTGAAAATGTGCTAATGTCATTGATATCTGTACAAGCATTTTAAGTTTTCTGAATTTTTCTTCAAACATTTTTATGAGATTTTTTGGTAGCACATGCACAAATATTTCAGGTTCAGAATTATTTATCTTAAATTTAAAATAACCGGTTATGTAATTTTATGCAAATATTCGCTTGTTCGTTATTTTAAAAGAAGCCTTTTTGTAACTCCAGCTAAAAAAAAAAGTATTTTTTCGAACGCAAAACACCTAGGGCCAATAACTCTGTAAATGTCAGAGGTTGATTTGATTCTGCATCGATATTATAAACGGATCTCCTCTTCTAAATCAATAACATTTTTTTATTATTCTAAGAAGAGTCGTGATCTAACAAAGACGTAAAGAATGCACATCTACAAAAAATATTTAGGAAAAATTGAAAGAAAATACGTTGAGGACTGAAAAATGATGATATGAAATAGTTTTCTCAAAAGTACTGGGAATTTTTGCAGTAAGTTATAAATATAGGAGTCAATAAATATATGGGTGTATGAGAGAGAGAAAGAGAGAGAGAACGTCCTTGTTAATCGATTGGGTGCCTGCTAGTCCAGGACCTGTCGAGGGTTTAAATGAGTGTTGCTTGTATGCGAGATAATTTTTACTGTAATATTATTATTTAATCTTAACGGGTTTTGTCTTTTCTTTCTCTCTCATTGCTATCTCTCTACGCATCTCTCTATCTCTCTACGCATCTCTCTATCTCTCTACGCATCTCTCTATCTCTATAACTCTCTATCTATCTACCTGTCATTTTGTCTTTCCCTTCACCAAACGCAAATATATGTACACACGCACACGCAGCTGATAATTTCCACTCTTACTTTCTCTCTCTCTCTCTCTCTCGTTTTTATTCTCTCTCCTTCGCGCTCTCCTTCTTGCTTCCTCTTCCATTTATCCCCTACACAAGAGCTCTACCCTCTCTCTGTCACTTTCCCTCCCTACCTCTCTTCGCCCCCCTCTTCATATGCACGCACGCGCGCTTTCTTCGGTCATCTCCCATTCCTTCCATCTCTAGTCCTTAATGTTAATGACACTGACACAAAAAAAAAACAGACTTTTTGTTCCCTCCAGAAATCACATAAACACATTTTCTCCCTAACACTCTTGTCCAAACTTCAGATTTACCTCAGCTCCGGGGCTCCTAATGGCTTACGTGACATTGTTTATTTCGCCTATCAACGCGACGTCGTCTGTCTGATGAATTAGGCGCGAAAAGACAGAATTCTCAGCGGTAAATTGTGGATATAGCTTAATGGTAGATAAATAGAATTTTAAAGTCAAAGGACACGCTCGGTCAAGCCCATGCCCAAAACATACCATGAAAAATAAATCATGTTAAGAGAAAGATTTTTTTTTTTAAATTATGCCGTTTAATAACCTAGATGCAAAATAAAAGAGAATAATTTAAGATTAAGGATTAGGAAAAAAAATGGATTGTTAGACTATATCGTATTTTTGAAATATGATATTTGACAGGATCAGTTGATGGCTACAATATATGAATAAAGGAAGAGAAGTTGTAGCAGTCCGTTTTAAATTGTCCGTGAACTGACGAATCTGCAATAAGCGAAAACGTGAGCTCTCCTGATAAAAAAAAAAGGAGTATTTTCCTTCAAAATGGTGTGTTTTCCTTCAAAAAGGAAGACACTCTTTTTTTTTTCCTCCGGAAATCTTACTTTTTCACTAATTGCTGATTCGTCAGTTCACGGCCAAAAGAATGATTTTACATTGGTCCATGAATTAGTAATTAGCGAAAACAGGAAATCTCCTCTAAAAGTAGATTTTTTCTTTATAAAGGATGACACTCCTTTTTTATCAGGAGATCTCGCATTTTCACTAATTACTAATTCGTCATTTCATAGACCAATAAAAAAGTATCTTTTTGGCCGTAAAATGATGAATCAGCAATTAGCGAAAATGCAAGATCTGATAAAATCTTTTTTTATTTATATTATTTACATTGCTCGGACTGTTGTCGTCATTTTGTTGTAATATTCACGATGTTTCGGCCGTTGTAAACTCTGGTCTTCTTCAGGTGATATACTTTGGAATTTCGAACCGAACACTTTACATCGTCTACTGGAGTAGATTGTTCTAGTTCCCCGTGCCATGCCTTTTCTGGATATCTCCAGATAATATTTCATTTATTTCTCTTTAGTAACTCAACTCTCCAAGATTTTATTCACCTCAGCTGTCGCCAGGTATTGAACTCATCACTCTTTGAGTCAAGTCAGCGGATTACTTCAACCAACGCTTTTACCACTGGGCCATGCTTACACTTTCTGTGTGATCCTATACTAATATATTTCACTACGTACTTGTATTTTAAGAAATTTAAAATTTTATCCAGTAAAATAACTTGTAATGCATTATTACTTATAATGGTGTTCATATTAGGTTGGTGCAAAAATAATGACGTAATAATGTCGTTTTATGACGTTAAAAAATACGTCAAAAAACGACATTATTACGTCATTATTTTTGCACCAACCTAATATTTGCTTGGAGATACAATAAAATAAATAGTATTTTCTACATGTTATGATTTACATTTTGTAGGAGTTTTTCTAGTTTCCTTTCTGTACATGCTATCAACACTGTGTTATCTGCATATCTTGTGACAGCCAATAATGAAACCTAGTCGGACTTCTAATTATCTCAGAATCGCCTCACTGTATATAGGCTGTAAAAATCTGTTGAGAAGACACATCCTTGCCATACAGTCCTTTCTATTTTTGTATATTTACTGAATTCATTTTTCATTAGAATGTAGGCTGTTTGCTGCCAATATATGTGCTGGGGTATTCTAATACCCTTCCAAAATACTAACTTAAAATCGCCGGCTACACGCTTCTGAGCACAACAGTCTGCTAAGGGAGTAGCTATCAAATGTCTATTGTAGGCGTCTGATTAGGCACGTTTGTATTTGTTCACACCCACAGAACACACCTATTTTTTTTACATAGACTTTGCTAAGCGGACATTAGTTACACTTACTGAGAGAGCGCATCATTTGATGTGATCAACAGTTTGAACAAGGCCAGCACAGTCTACCCTCGATCACGATGACCAACACGATGCTAACACGAACATCGACGGTCTTCGAACAGTTCCGTGTATCCAATTTCAGTAACAGGGATTTAGTCAACCCATAGCATGGTTGGCAGGTACATTGAAAAGGTGGTGCACGCAGGGATAACCTGCTCAGTCGTCTTTCCAAAAATCGATCATGGTGAGATTCAAACCCAGATCTCATTTACCCGGTTACGTTCTCAAACTAAAAGAGAAAAAGAAAAGCATGAAATGGAGTGAGTTAATTTCAAATCCAACAGATATTAACATCTTCAACGTTTCTGGCCGCAGAATCTGATAAGGCTTTTTTTATCATTTTTTCACAATGGAGTTTTCTATCATTTCGGCCTAAAGACTCCTATTTTAAAGAAGCGAAACGCGTATCATTATCTACGCATTTGTTCTTATGCTATTCTACATGCTAATAACACTGATAATGAATTATACGCGTCTATGTTTGTATATTATTGATATTTTCAGGCACAGCATATTAAAGAACTTGAATTGTGTGAATAATGATTTCTGTTTGCAACAGTCCGAATTCACTTCTTAAAAATGAACAGTATTTCATTGACCTGTCACTCTTGAATATATTTTCAAGAATTGCTTATGTCTAAGAGAGCGAATGCGTGTAAAATATAAGCATGAATAATCAAAAGTGCGGTTATGCATATATACATGTGCGCAAAACCTGATACAAAACAAACATCGATGTACATGTGGATTGTACGTATCAGTATTGACGTAATGAAAAGTGAAAAGGAAATAAAATGCTAAATGCAAAAGAAGACAAGAAATTATATAGCTTTAAAACAGGAGATGGATGGATCGAGTGAAGAATTGGGATAAATAAGCAAAACGAGATAGATAGATAGATAGATAGATAGATAGATAGATAGATAGATAGATAGATAGATAGATATTAACATAATCAGATAGATAGATATTGACTTAATCAGCAAAACGAGATAGATAGATAGATAGATAGATAGATAGATAGATAGAAACAGACTGAGATAGATAGATAGATAGATAGATAGATAGATAGATAGATAGATAGATAGATAGATAGATAGATAGATAAATAGATGACGGTAAATAGACCGAGAGGGACACTGATTATTTTAGGTAGATATCAATAAAAAAACAAGGTCGAAGAGTGTGATAGATAGATAGATAGATAGATAGATAGATAGATAGATAGATAGAAACAGACTGAGATAGATAGATAGATAGATAGATAGATAGATAGATAGATAGATAGATAGATAGATAGATAGATAGATAGATTTGGTGAATGAAAAAATAATTTAGGTATACGATAGATATTTATATATTATAGATATTCGCCATTGGAATACTTTCTGGTCGTATTTATTTCACTTGAGCAAGACATTAATATATATTACTTTTGTCTTGCATAATGTAGGACATATTTTATTCATATCCATCCTCTTCTGATAGGTCATGCATCATCTCATTGCTATAAGTTATGAGCGAAGATACGATTTTATAAAATGAATAGGAACATAAATGTGCGTGTTAAAAAACGAATATTATATTGCACACACTTGCACACGTATGCACACACACATATGCATATTAAAAACTTTTATATGCATGTAATATATATATATATATATATATATATATATATATATATATATATATATATATATATATATATATATATATATAATTCCACAATGCCAGCATTTTATGCAAAATGCGATATTTATTTCCCTAAATATCAAATATATAATATAAAGTTTTATTTTATCTCCGTCACAACTCTCTCTCTCTCTCTCTCTCTCTCTCTCTCTCTCTCTCTCTCTCTCTCATGAATGAATAAAAAAGAGAGAAAGAAAGAAAAACAGAGAGAAAAAAGATAACTTCACTACAGAAAACAGTAAACTAGAGATACAGAAAGAATTTTCGTAAAGAAAGTCATAAACAATGGATGCTGAGAAAGAAAGAAAGAAAGAAAGAAAGAAAGAAAGAAAGAAAGAAAGAAAGAAAGAAAGAAAGAATCAATAAACAAAAAAGTAAATTTAATAGGTAAAGAAAAAACGAACGAAAAAAAGGAATTCTCTGAAATGCAAGAATAAATTGAACCGGATTCCAAAGTCGTCTTTCAAATCAATGCAAATGAGTTCGATTATCACTGACTGTTCCACAGTCGGTGACCTTTATGAGACGAAATTCTTGACAACTATTCCACAGCGAGGTCTCTTTTTCCTGCAATGTATTTCATTTTCATTCCTTTTTCACATCACTGTCTCCTCCATTATCATTTTTCATTCGATCTCTTTTCAATCAAAATCATTCAGTATCAATCGACCCCCGACTCCCTCCCTCCCTTTCTTTCTTTCCAAAAGTGTTTCGTTTCGTTTCTTTTCTTTTTCTTTCTTTCTTTCTTTCTTTCTTTCTTTCTTTCTTTCTTTCCAGTAATTCTCTCCATTTGTTACTGAGTGAATTATTCGAACTCATATTCACATCGTTAACCGTTTTATCACGACGCTTCGACTAATATCTCACATTTAGGCTTCCTCAGATGTATAATTTATCCAGTGTGTGTTTTTATTTGGCGGGGGTACTTTTTTGTTTTCTTTTGTTTGTTTTTTTTTTTGTTTTTTTTGTTTGTTTTGTTTTTTTTTGTTTTTTTATTATTATTTTGGTGCAGGTAGTTCTACATCTATGCACAAAAGTTTCTCAAAGACAGCGATGATCAACAATATATGCCAATTAAATGGGAAAATATGACAATGCCTTACCATGACAGATTTGATAGCCTACCTGCTTATGGAGTTTAATTCTATGCTAGATTTTTCTTTCTGAATTCGCGCCAAATTCATTATATAGACTGAAGGCTAGATCTGTTTTTTAAGTTCATTTAAACACTTCTAGTGTAATAAGTTTGGCTATCAATAAATGTGCCAATACGGTGGCCTTGTGCCATACTAAACTAAGTAGAAGATTCCACTCAGACTGCATTTTCCAAAAAAAAACAGCGGTACTTTATCGAATAGACTCCTGTGTGGATGCTTCCCTAAACTCTACAATTTTAACCTCTTGTAGTCAAAGGTCAATCGTTATCCATCCTCCGTATCTTAATCTTCACTTCCTATCACCTCCTCTTTCATTCATATGATACATCTTATGCGGTAATCCTCTAGCTTGATCGGCTCTCCAGGTTTTTATCAGGTAACCTTTAGAAAGAAAGGTATACTTAACACAAGTGTTCAAATTATGGGTGGCCAATAGGAACAGAGAATGTCATTTGCTTTTCCAATGAAACATGAGCCAGTGCACATATTAGTACTTTGTATGGCCATTCCACGATGTCTTTCTTTGCAGATTGGCCACAGATTCTCGATTGGATTTAAATCAGGAGAGTTTCCAAGCCAGTCGATAGTACTTTTATTTGCTCACTGGTAAGGTATGCGGCTTTACAATTTTCGTACGCTTCCTTGGTGTAACGTCCATCGTAGACACTGGCCGTAGGACAACTTATCGACAGTCGAGACAGTAGTGTCTGGGCGTGATGAAAATCTGATGGAATCACGGATGACGCAATATTTTTCAAGCTCAAATAATTTTCATCAAACACCACGAAAATAGATTCATAATACTCCACATCACTACAAATGACCTCATCAGAGGGAAAATTAGAAATCGATTATACCTTGTCACTCCAGTGGGTCTAAAACTGAGTGTATGGTGAAAGCAACGAAACTCAAGTGCGTGTTTCAATTAATTTGAACAAGGGTGAACATCCATGAGCTTCTTTGGTCAATCCAGATTGGTGTCAATCATTAAACCGCTTTCTAAGTTACTTTTACTATAAAAATACAATGGAAACATTTCTTTTAATTATATTTTCATTTTGAAAAGTTTGTCATAATCAACCAATAGTCTTTATATGTGCAGATTTCACTTCCTTCCAGTTAAAAAATAGTTCATTCTTTTCACATAATTTATTCATCAGATCAATTTTAAAAGTGAATCTCTAACTTGAGCGCCTTTCTACTCTTGTGTTGAGTGAAGTTTAGTATTTAAAAATACTCTTATCCGTTTCTGATATCTTTCAAGACCATCAACTTAGATGGTACCGAACCCTTCATATATATATATATATATATATATATATATATATATATATATATATATATATATATATGCATGTTTCATTAAAAACGACAGATAAGGTACTACGGTTAAGCTTTTTATTTAATTTTTCCTGTGTTCTAACAAGAGCTTTCTTTCCTGGACAAAGAGTGTGTAAAAACTGTCCAAATGTTTTATATTTCCGAGCGCTTTCGACTATATCTTTAGACATTATCAAGGATGATTCTATTTTTCAGCTTAATTGAGTGTGTGCGTTATGGATATGGTTTGTGGGTAGTAGGGATGTTTTAATTTCTGAATTTCCGAATACGGTTATGACATTGTGGCCTTGTTCGTAGTTAATATTGTTAAGAGTTTTTTTTTTCTTTTTTACTATTAAAGCTTCTACTATTTTTAATGTTTTCTTACAGGTGGATGCACTTAATATATTTGTGTTTTCTCCTAGTATTTTTTTAATGGAGTCTGGTAAGTTTGTGTGTGTGTTTAAATGGGTTCTAATGGAGCTGTGATCAGATAGGTGTAACGTAAGCCGTCTGAATAAGCATGTAGTTGTGTAATCGTGTGTTAATTAAAATAAGAGACTGGCATTATTCGTAATGAAAGAGAGCAATTATACCAGCTCAAATACAGTTCAATGAAGTTCTTATTTGAAAACAATAAAAATAGACATAATTAATAAGAGACTCAAATAGAAAGTTATGATGATGGCCGTTTCCAGTACGACAATAAGATCAGAAAAAAAAAGAGAAAAAAAAAGGAATGAACCAGCCGATTATCTCTCCTTAATCGTCAGAACTCGATCGACGAAAATAAAAACATTGGACACACTGACTAAAAAGGAAACATGAAAAAGTAAACATACGTGTAGCAATAATGTATTGAGACGGGCATATTTTTTATAAACAAATAACAACCAATCCTATAGTTTGCATAATGAAATTAGCTTCTTCTTTTTTGTTAATTAATAAAAATAGTTTTAAACAAAAAAAGATTGTTTTTTCGTACCAAATATGATTTGTTTATTAAAAAAAATATAGACGTCACAATAAAACAGAATAGTTGGCGCATACAAGACTGTTTCAAGGATTCTTTGTGCTTCGCAGATGCTCGGAACAGCTCATATGTCGAAGACAGTTTTGTGTCCATAAGCTGACGGTACGTTCATTTTAAAATGGTTCTGATGAATGAAAGATTTTTTAACTGAGAGGAAGTATATTCTTTGTCCATGATCATCATCACCCAACCAAAACATGATACCAAATAATAATAATAATAATAATAATAATAATAATAATAATAATAATAATAGGAAGAGTTTACCTAGGCGGTGTAAAAAAAGGCAACGGACACTGAAATCAATATAGACCCCGAGCATCGCCAACGCTGCAAGGCGTGACTAGCAAATTGCATCTCTGGAAATTGTAATCCGGTTTTCAGTCAGGAAAATATATATCAAATATAAATTCCGAAAAGCCCAAAAGGTTTCCAATAAAAACAACATTAATAAATACAAAAATCAAACATTTATTGATAAGTAAGAAAAATGTGCAAATATACATACGCCTGCCAAAATATATGTATCTTAGTTTATATATATATATATATATATATATATATATATATATATATATGAAACTTTGGTGTTCGTGTGTCTGCTTAAAGAAGATATGGGTGTAAGTATGTGTGAATTTTTGTGTGTCAGAAAGATTGGGGAGTGGATATACTGTCAATATTCTGAGCTAATTTCAAAAGAAAATCCTTCCAATTTTGGGAGAAGACATTTTACATGACGCCATTACAAAATAAAGAAATTGATTAAATAAGACACGAAAAGAAAGAAAGAAAATAAGAAAGAAAGAAAGAAAGAAGAAAGAAATAAAGATAATTTAATAGAAAAAAGAATAAAATAACCAACTGAAAAAATGCAAGATAAGAAAAAGATCAATACGAGAAAAAGAAACAAACAAAAAAGAAAGAAAGAAAGAAAGGAAGATAATTTAATAGAAAATGAATAAAATAAGGAACTGAAAAATTGAAAGATAAAAAATGACCAATACGAGAAGAAAGAAAGAAACAAACAAACTATGAAAAACAAGAAGAAAGAAAGAAAGAAAGAAAGAAAGAAAGAAAGAAAGGAAAAGAAAGATAATAAGATGAAAGAGAAATATGTACAAGCAAAAAGAAATAAAAAGGAGAATTATGAAGAGGAAAATGAAAGTAAGAAATATTAGAAAATGAAATCCTTGCCATTGTAGGATTTTCATTCAGTTCTTTGCTTACTCATTTCAAGCCATTTTTTTAATTCTCTTTCAATATGTTTCTTGTTTCTTAACCTTTACTTTCTACCATTTTCAGCTTTGTCCCTTTTTCCCTTCACATTTCTAAATTCGTTCTCTTGCCGGCTTCTTGCGCCGTCGAATAAAGATGGCGTGGCCATAATTTAGAATATCCCACTGTCGTAAATAATGACAATTTAATTTAATGTCATATCAATAGCCGAGGGCATAAATACCAAAAATTTTATTCCAAGAATGGGTCTAGCATCTACACACCATACGCACAAAGACACAGTTTTATACATACACTGAAAAATGTGGACAGATTTTGAAGAGTCTTCACTTGCTGATAGATTCAGACATGCAACGATCTGACGCAATTAATTAAACACACACAGAGATACACGTACACATGTATATATATACATACATTATATACATACATTATATACATATATATATATATATATATATATATATATATATATATATATATATATATGCAGACAAGGTTCCAGACTAATTTATTACCAATCACACGCATACATTTTCATATAGATATAAGTTTATGCATATATATATATATATATATATATATATATATATATATATATATATATGGGTGTGTTTGGGTGTGTGTGAATGCGTATATATCGACACATTCATATACATATATATATATTGCTTAAGGCAACTTAGATTTAACTATATTTGTAATATGCACATACCCACAAACGATCATACATACACAGACACATACACACGCATATATACGATACTATATTTAAGAAAAATACTCTACATTCTATAATAGATTTCCAAAAAAGTGGACTGCATATTTTAACACATACTTTATGGATATGTGTGTGTGTGCGTGCTTATGTGTATGTGTGCATATTCCTTAAATTAAAAAAAACACTCAAACATCTACACCGATACGCAGACACAGATATATATATATATATATATATATATATATATATATATATATATATATATATATATATATAATGTCATCCACAGACAGACTGTTTCGCTGTATCACAGCTCATCAGTGCGCCTAGACATCCGGTTGCCTCTAGCTAGGATCGAAACCCGACTGAATTGGTATCAGGCGGATATTCTATATATATATATACATATATATATATATATATCGTGACAATTGCACTTACGCATTGTCGCTGGGTGTTGGCATCAATGTCCACCTTTATATATATATATATATATATATATATATATATATATATATATATATATATATATATATATATATATATATATATATATATATATATATATGGGGGAAACGATTACACATTTTTATATGCTAAGAAAAATTTTAGGGAAGATCTATGACAAAATGGAAAATGTTTCATATTCCGCCAGCTATTTCACAACTGCAATTGAAAAGAATTTATTATATGTTAACATAAAATTTGTTACAACTACTTCATAAACAATAAAAACTTAATTAATATAAAACAAAATAATCAACTAAAACTTGGAGAAGGAATTTACTCCATCACTTGTAATAACTGCCACAAAGAATACATCGGAGAAACCTCGAGGAATTTGAATAAAGTATTATATGAATAAAAAAGGGATCTTTTTTAACACAATACTTTCAATGCAGTAGTTGCTCACTGTAATGTGTTCGACCATAACTTTTATTTAAAAATGCTACCCTAATTAAAATAAGCAATTTATTAAGACGAAAATGTATAGAAAGTGATTTGATCTTCCATAGTAAATTTATGTCTATTTTCTTATAACATTTCACCTTTCTTGACAGATTTTTTTTCACAATTTTGAATATTTAATAACAAAATTGATAAGACATAAAATTAAAAAAATAAATGAAATCAGTCGGATCATATATCCAAATTTTATTTTATTTTATTTAAAAATTCAAAATTCTAAGCGTCCACAGTACTTCGTGCTCATGTAGTCACATCAACATAAACATCTCTCTAATCCAATGAAATCCTAACAGGCGAAACGCGTCACACAATTTTATCCATTTTGACATAGATATCTCTAAAATATATATCAGGATATATTAAGATTGGGAAGAGTAAATATCGCCAAGCTAAAAAAAAAGTTTATATTCCTAAAATACGGCATATTTAATATACAGTCAGTTTAGAAAAAGGGGAAAAGAAGAAAAATGTGCCAATGCTTGTTTGTTGGTCCTAGAATTGCTAAACACTTAAGTAGCGAGAAGTTGAGATTTTCGGTTGATAATTTATCAACAAATATTAAATTTGGAATGCTATTCTGAATTATATGCAGTCTGTCCCAAATAAAGACGATCACAAAATCTATGGTCAATCCACTTCTAAAGTTAGTTTGTGAAACATGGAGCATATATTTCCTATTAATATCGTTTTTATAAGTTTGTTGACGTTAAATTCACAGTTGTCTGCTTTTTTGTTTCAAAATATTTACCTTTGAAAAAAATGTACACGTTTTGTAATTATAATTCTAAATTACAACAATGCTTCTTAAAATTTCTATAATATTGCTTATAATGAGAAACATCCAAAATTCAAACATTTTTTGCTTATCTTAATAATTATAGGCAGTATATGTAGGGTACTATAAGTTCTACATATTTCAAATATCCTACAAATTAACAGAGCAAATATTGCCATGAATGTAATGAATGCAACTTGTCGTTTTAACTAAAAAAAAAAACTGGCTAATAATCACAGGCGCAGAATATATGTTAGTTTATATACTGCGCGAAAGCTATTTTACTCCCTAAAATAATTAAATAATTCATCGAGTCTAGAAGAAAACAGAATGCAGAAAGCACTGGCCGGCCGTTTCGTCCTGCATTTGAGACTCATCAGCAGTGGGCATTTACTACCGAGAATTGAAACGTAAATAGTTACGATAGGAGGCAAACGTCATAGAAAAAGTTCTCGGTGACGACGAGGTACCGAATTAGACTCGTTATAGCGCCGCTCGATCCCAAATTCTGTGGTGGAACTTCTCCGAGTTTCTCTTTTGCTCATAGGACTGTGCCTCCCCGAGCTACGACTACTATCACCAATCGGTCACACCAGAGTATTAGAAGTCGATTCAAGCAAGGATATACAGAGAGAAATAATTAGGAAGATTTGAAATAATATTTCAACAAATATATAACAAAAAATATATGACGTAACATGTAAAAATGTATAATATACTTATATATATATATATATATATATATATATATATATATATATATATATATATATATAATATAATTTTTCATATTATGCCGTATATGTTTGCACAGTGTTGTGCTGGTTTCACTCCCGTTTATGTATGATAATTTGAGTGGGTAATCGCTACACACACACACATATATATATATATATATATATATATATATATATATGAAGGAAAGAACAAATGGAATATAATTCCACTGTTTGCACCCTATGAGCTTACTTTTCTGTTTAGCATAGATCTAACATTTAATTGGGTTATCAAAACATACCGACAACTCTAATTTTAATACTGACCTTATGTCCCTCCTCCTGTAACTTTCGGGAAAGAGGTAATGATTTGTTTTTTAAATTTCCTTAAAAGTCATTTAATCACAAGTTACTTACTATCGCCTGAATAAGTACAATCAGTACAATTTACAATTTAGTACGCTAAACAGAAAAGTAAGCTCATAGGGTGCAAACAGTGGAATTATATTCCATTTGTTCTTTCCTTCATTTGTGTATATATATATATATATATATATATATATACAATCAAAATATTGAAACATGGAAGCTTTTGTGTAGCGATTTCCACATGTTTTATTATAATCTTTTATAATAAAATAATGTATATGTATACATACATATATATATATATATATATATATATATATATATATATATATATATATAGTCTAAAAATAATATATAGTCAAAAAATGCTAGAGTATTAACGCTAGTTGAAATACTTATTCTCGTGGGGTAATTTTGAACTTGACTTTTAAGGCAGATTTTTGTAAAAAAATTCTCTTTCAGTTGAAATTGTAATTAAACAAATATGGAACTATTTTTAAACTCATTTAAAATCCTTAAAATGAACTTTAATTCATAAATGTTTAACTATATAAGTAAATGCAATACCATTTGTATTTTTGTCCTTGTATACATGTCACCTTATACTATCTACCATCAACAGACATCTTTACAATATAACCTCGTCACTGTCATGCCACGAGGTATAGTTTTATCATCAATTGTTCAATTGACCCACCCATAATGATTGGGTCAGAAAAGTAGCAATAGTTTTTAGCCTCCTAATCAAACTTGACAATGTACTCGTATAGAAACATTTCTAACTTTATATCTGTCGCTATCAATCTCTGTCTTCATCTCTCACTCTTTCTCTCCTTATATATATATATATATATATATATATAGAGAGAGAGAGAGAGAGAGAGAGAAGAGATCCACATACAGATCGTTTCGCTGTATCACAGCTCATCTTGTGTGGCTACATACCCGATTGTTTCAAGCCTGGATCGAAACTCGACCGATTTGTCATCAGTCCGAGATTCTACCCACACGCCGTTTTCGCACGGCAGAGAGTAAGGCAAATGGTAACGTCTTTACTCTCTCTCTCTCTCTCTCTCTCTCTCTCTATATATATATATATATATATATATATATATATATATATATATATATATATATATATATATATATACTAGTAATCATCACATAAGTATAAGAAATTATACTCGTCCCGAAAATCTTCGGTGTCTTGATTTGCAAAAGGGACAAAAAGAAAGATATAAAAAAGAAAGAACAAAGAACATGTACGTCAGCCGAAAATAATCGTCTAGCATGCAAGTCCAAAGCCCAAAGAAAAACCTCGATACAAGTAAGCAAATAAACTAAATAAAGTGCTCAGTCCGTTAAGTCGAGTAGACATATATATATATATATATATATATATATATATATATATATATATATATATATATATATATATATATATATATATACATACTACAGTTTTGGTCAATAGAGTGTGCGTGTTCTCCTGTGCTTCTTTAAACCTGGGTAACATACACAACACATATCAGAGTCATGGAAAGGTTCCATTCACCCTGTTTACATGCCATCCTCAAAATCCATTGCACATCAAAGAGATCAGATACGGATGTTTTGAAGCCGCCTCTGATGCCCAATATTGAAACAGAAATAAATAATGACAGGCTACCTTAAAAGAGTCATTTGATTAGTGACCATGATAGGCACATACAAATCCTTTTAATCCAGTTTGGAGAGTTAGCGGTTGCAACAGGCAAAAATTTACGCATTCTTTTCATCCAAAATAAATTGCACAAAACCTTGAAAAAATTTATTTGATGATATAAATATTAAATTTCTTTCAGAAAATGACTTTTTTGGATTTTCTTCCCACTTTTTTGATAATTTAGGCATTCAGCTATCCGGGATTTTGAAATATCAGAACAGATTTTTCTCAAACCCTGTCCCAATGTTTTCGGATAATAGATGAGGCACTGTAAGTCCTTCATTATGAACCATTTTCTGTTACTCATTCCTCTATTTGCATAAATTTTAAGTCGCATTATTTGTTTTCCTTTGATTCTTTTACCTTCGATGTAACACGAGTGCGTTAAATTCTCTAAGCCTTCTTTATATTTCAGAAAAACTTCACCTGTTGTTGTCATAAGCTTTTCTTTGCGATTCTTAATCTCCATCAAATTCATCATTTCTAATATACTTTCTCGGTCAATGTAAGAAAGCGATGCCACAGTGCAGAGAATGGAACTTGCTTTTGTGGGTTCAAAAACGCACAAAGTTCCTGAAACAAAGGAATCAATAATAGTAAATTAAAGGCAGGAGACATGGCGAGAACTAGAAAAGCTCTAGCTGAAAAACGAGTCGGCGAACTTAAGGGTAAACAGAAGTTTCTGGTGGTTCAGAAGACAGAGCGATTGGCCAGGAAGAAGTTGAGAACGAAACAGAGATCTGAGACTCGGGTAAAGGATGCTGAATGCCCACAACATGAAGCGAAACCCCTTTTTAAAGGTTTGATAGACAAGATACTTGCATCTATTAAAATCAGTTAGTACAATTGAGAGAATAATCCTGCTCAACGATTAAAATGGGGGAAAATACGAGTGAACAAGGTGCATTGGAAAAGCACATGCAGTCAATCTATATAAAAATATGTTCGCAAGAAACAAAAAGCTGGTAGATGATGACAATACACATTTTGCATCTGTGTAATTTTTAGTCTTGTCAGCCTTTCGCAATTTAAAATTTCAATGTTCAAACATCTTCAGCGTTTCCTCTCGGTACTTAATTACAACCGACAATTACGATTACATATTACCCCACCTCATCATACCCATACAGTTTTGGACAGAATTATTCACCTTACTCCATAATTACAAATAAGGTTGTAAAAACACAAATTATCATGAAAACTTTATATGCTTTTGTTCATAAGTAATGAAATAATGCATTTGAAAGAAAGTGCAGTGATGCCTACAGTCTGTTTAAATCCTTTAACGCTCATCATTTCAAATAATATTCTTCTTTATATGCCGTGTCCCCTCAGGATGTAGGGGATCATGGCTCTCCACAATTTCCTGGCCTTTGTCACTTTGTAGCTCTTAATAAATTTTGTTCTTTTTGTCATTTTCACTAAACCGCCATCTATTTACTCAAGCTCATTAATTATGTTAAGATTCGTTTTTCTCTGTCCCTCTTGTCTTATAAGTATCAGATTTTCCAAGTCATCCGTCCTCTTATGTCCACGTGAAATTTCTACTGTGTCTTCTTGATGCTAAGTATAAATTTCCTTTTTGTTTCCAAACGGAAACAAAAAGGAAATTTATACTTAGCTTATACTCTAAAACCTCGTCGTTGCATACATATTCGGTTCATGTTATCCTCAATATCCTCCTGTAGAATCACGTTTCTGTTCCTTCATTCATCACGATGTGGTGAACACAATCAATGTTTTCCTCTTTGGTGACAGTTGCAGGGCATCCAGACCTTGGGTCATGTTCAAGACTCTCCCTTCCTCTCCTAAATTCATCTGCCCACATTTACACTGTTGATAAAGCTGGAATATCATCCCCTTTTGTAGCAAACATGTCAGCATGAATGTTCATGGAGAACTTGTTATGTCGAGTCATATAGTTGAAAGAATAAATTTGGGCTGCGTGTTCAAAGGCATGTATCCTCATCAGTTTTATATTATACTTCAATGAAAATAAACAGAAAAGCATAGAACAATACTGAGAAAAGAAAAAAGCATTTTTTAAGCATTCAACCCCAAGTAAGGCAGGAAGCCACTAGCACGCAATGAGTTACATAGAGTTGGGGCGAGAGCAAAGGGGAGTGATAGAGGAAAGGATGAAGAGAAGGATAGGGGATATATCAAGGCATCTGGGGACGTCGATTGATATTACATTTGAATAGTTGTAGATTATAGTTATCAGGGAAACAGGAAAAGGGGAGGGAGTTCCACAGGCGAGAAGTGCGAGACATGAAGCTATTGGTGTAGAAGTGACGGCTACATTTAACAGTTTCGACAGTGAAAGGGTGAGAGCAAGATGCCAGACTAGTTGAACGCTTAAATTCATGAAGTCTCATCGAAGCAGTTACCGTGAAAGTATTTGTAAAAAAGACAGAGGGAGGCAACGGCATGTCTGTGAGAGAGCAACTGCGGACGAGATGCCAGATCAGGGCCAATTACATTTATACTGAATAACAATCAATTTGCATTTATATTGTATGAAGGTTAAAATGATATGTACAGTAATAAGCGTAGATTTTTTATCAAAATCTTCTATTGTTAGTTTGATTAATGTTAAACTCCCCTCTCTCTCTGTCTCTCTCTCTCTCTCTCTCTCTCTCTATATATATATATATATATATATATATATATATATATATGCGTGTGTGTGTGTGTGTGTGAGTGTGTTTGTGTGTGTGAATGATGCCTGTGAGTTTAACTGAGAGGTTAAGTGTTGCAAAATTTGTGATGAAAATTTCGCAATGTAGGATATAGTAATCAACTGTTGATAATAAAATTAAATGATTAATAAAATTAAAAAGTTTATGTTAAATAATAAATTCAGATTAAATTTGTGTGAATTGAGTTCAAATAAAGTTGTGTTCCTTTGACTGCTCTTGAAGTTGGAATGTTCGTAAAATTTCAGAAGATGATCTCGTCGAAAAGTTCTTCGCTTTGTTAGAATGAAAAGGCAGTGTTTATTCACTGGCAGGGATGAATATGTGCTGCTGGGTAAATGGGTTGATGAGTGAGTGAAATTTCTGGAAGTTTTTTATATGTTTGCAAGTAACTTTGAAAACTTCAGATGAAGTGACATAGTTTCGTATAGCAAATAGTTTGAAGTCACAATGCTCACTGGAAATATAAGTTAGTGCTCTGTATTTATTTACATGGGTAGGCTCCAGAGCTAAAAGTATCAACTTAATCACGCGGTGAAAACAAACTTCCTCATGGGGGTATAGCAATGCCCACTTGCATGTTTGTTGACTTATTAGAACTCGACTATTCAAAAAAATATGTACGAAGTTGTATCTGTTCAAAACATCAGTGTGATCCACATTTTGCACAGAAATTGAACAAGGTAAAGATATAGAATTAGAATTCTACAATGTCCTTTGGGGCTAAAAACTTTTTCCTGTACCACCACGATGCCACACGTTGTCTATTTTCAAGGTGCCCCTACTCGTTAGTTCTGAAGAATTCTTTGAGTAGTCAGATATGTATTTATCTGATAATAAACAATGCGGTTCATAATAAGTCGAGTTGTAAGTAATGCATGCAAGATTTCACAGTTCTAGCATCACTCCTTCATAGTAAATATGTCAATTTTTCAGCCCACACTCGTACATGGAAAAAACAATGCATCTATTAATTAGAAGAGATGAAATTAATGCATGCAATATTTCACAGCTCTAGCATCACTCTTTCATAATAAGCCTATGAAACTTTCAGTCAAGCCTCCTACCTGGAAAGAAACATTGCATTTATTAATAAGAGGAGTTTATGGAAATTAATGCATGCAAGATTTCACAGTTCTAGCATCACTACTTCACAGTCAGCTTATGAATTTTTCAAACCCCACCCCAGTATCTCGTCTTACAAGGTCTTCATTTTATTGCCTCGGATGGGGCAATTTCGTCTTGGACAATGTCGTCTATTTCATGCTGCGATCACGATAACTCGACTTATAGTAATGCTTTATTCTTACTCATGTTAGCAGTATATACTTTTCCAAACAATATTCTACAGAAAGATTCTGAAGATGACGATACTGACGTTTAGGGTAAGAGGGGCCGAACATGTGAGCAACAATGAGCTTCGGGAGGGAATGGAAACAAAAAGGAAACTTGTATTTAACATCAGAAAGAAACAGTTGAAGTTTCTGTGGCGTGTAATGAGGAAGGAAGGCTTGGAAAATCTGATACTCACAGGATACATTGAAGGAAAGAGGGGCGGAGGAAAGCAGTGCGTAACTTACTTGATAGGCTTGAGCAAATGGATGGCAGAATAGGGTTTATGAGTTATAAAAAAGATATAAAACTTATTAAGAGCTACAAAGGAAGATGTGAAGGGTCATGATCGCCTACGTCCTGAAGAGACATGGCGCATAAAAGAAGAAATAACCTTTTTTCTGTAGCTATGGATTAAGACATGAACGTCTCCCTTTTGTATAAACCCCGAATATGACTTCCAACCCTTAAAATTTACAGAGAACTTTACTTTTAAAGAATACTTATATAATTCTATAATAATGAAGGATTGCATACTGGAGATACATTTGAATTCTAGGCAGAAATAATGTATTTCATATCACTACCACTAGTAGTTAAAATGTAACATTCCATTTTGAAATCTTTTCCTAACTTTACGTGTGAAAGACAAAGAAAGAGATGAGAAAAAAAAGATCCCAGTTAATTGAGATACAACGTGTTATATAGGAATAAAGTGTCGCTACCGACAGTTGAATTTCAACGTAGATCGCCAATGAGCAAATACAGGCGATCCCATTATTGAATTAAGTAGACCACGTGACCATAGAGAAAACGCATATAGTGATTTTCCAAGCGTAGCTTACGTGTGGCACAAGGTCGACAGTATGGGACACCCAGGAAATACATATATGTAGTAAGTAGCTGACGCCGAAATATTATTTATATTACTATTCGTATCACCATTTCTATTCTATCTTCTATTACTATTCGGATCACCATTTCTATTCTATTCTCTATTACTATTCGCATCACCATTTCTATTCTATCCTCTATTACAATACGCATCAACATTTCTATTCTATCCTCTATTACTATTCGGATCACCATTTCTATTATATCGTCTATTACTATACGGATCAAGATTTCTATTCTATCGTCTATTACTATACGGATCAACATTTCTTTTCTATCCTTTATTACTATACGGAAGACAATTTCTCTTCTATCCTCTATAACTATACGGAACACCATTTTCCTTCTATCCTTTATTACTATACGGATCACCATTTCTACTCTATCCTCTATTACTATACGTATCACCATTTCTCTTCTATCCTCTATTACTATACGGATCAAGATTTCTATTCTATCCTCTATTACTATACGGAACACCATTTTTCTTCGTTCCTCTATTACTATAGGGATCACCATTTCTATTCTATCCTCTATTACTATACGGATCAAGATTTCTATTCTATCCTCTATTACTATTCGGATCAACATTTCTCTTCGTTCCTATATTACTATACGTATCACCATTTCTCTTCTATCCTTATTAATATACGGAACACCATTTCTCTTCTATCCTCTATTACTATACAGATCAACATTTCCACTCCATCTTCTGTTACTATACGGAACACCATTTCTCTTCCATCCTCTATTACTATACGGAACAACATTTCTCTTCTATCCTCTATTACTATACGGATCACCATTTCTATTCTATCCTTTATTACAATTCGGATCACCATTTCTATTCTATCCTCTATTAATATACGGAACACCATTTCTCTTCTATCCTCTATTACTATACAGATCACCATTTCCACTCCATCTTCTGTTACTATACGGAACACCATTTCTCTTCTATCCTCTATTACTATACGATCACCATTTCTATTGTATCATTTATTTCTATACGGAACACCATTTCTCTTCTATCTTCTATTACTATACGGAACACCATTTCTACCCTATCCTCTATTACTATACGGTTCGCTATATTATTTCACTATTCACTCTATTATTTCTCTTTTAGGATCAATATACGGATTACTTTTCGATCGTGTATTATCGAGCAAGTACTATTAGTCCGTTATTCTAAGGCGTCTGACCCGAGTATTGTTCATTAGCGTTACTATCTGCGATTACAAAGTCTCTTCTACAATGAGCATTTCGATTGGTAAAACGAGTATTCGTTGACATCGCAAAAGTTACAACGGGTGTTCGTTGACATCACAAAACAAGGGAAATAGTACAATCTGATCCAATTAAGAGTCTGTCCGGTTATGCATAGAAATTAATAAACAACTTAAACTTTCTGCATTTCTATTTGAAAATACATGTACACCGTTGTGCAAATTAACTGAAACTAAACTGCTTTAGTCTCCTTTCTTTCACCCTACAGCCAGTTTTAAACGCACTGGAGTGGCAGGATGTAATCAATTTCTTTTTTTTCCTCAGATTAGTTAATTTGCATTGGTGTTTAGTAATATGAATCTATTTTCGGGGTGTATTATGAAATTTTTTTGGCATTGTAAAATATTGCGTCATCCTTGAATGAATCAGATTTTCTTCACGCCCAGATATCTCGACTATCGATTTGTTGTCTTACGGACATTGTCTGTGATGGCCGTCCGAAAATTGTAACGGTGCACGAACACAATGGCCAGCCTTACCAGTAAGCAAATAAAAGTACGATCAACTGGCGCGGATTGTCTCCTGGTTTAAATCCAACCGAGCATCTATAGTCAATCTGCAAGGAACGATTTTGTGGAATGGACATACGAAGTACTAAAATGTGCATTGGGTTATGTTTCATTGGAAAAATATGAAAAAAGAAAGTATTATAATGGAATAATTCGTTTTGTTTCAATTAATTTGAACAAAGGGTGTAACTGAGGAAGTTTTCGTTAATCGGTGTCAAATCGAACGTTTTAGCATTAAACAAAAGCTAAAACAAATTCTTTAAATTTTTATTTTTTTATCTTATACCTTTAATATCGAATTACTGTAATCCTAAATGCTGATTAACTTTTAAAGTATTTAACTTGTGCCCCTTGTCCTTATCTCTATGCGAACCAAATCCAGTCAAAGATTGAGTGAAGATAACATGGCATTCGTTATCTTTTTGTATAAAATTGCAGCTAAGACCATCGGCATGTATCATTGCTTGCTGGATAAACACACGACATTTTCTGTTTAAAATTTGGAATTCTGAATGCACTAAATGACACATGTAATAGTACCGATACTCTAAAAAGAAATATACACAGTAGACACTGACTAAACTAAATTTACTAGTAACTAATTAAACCTGCAATGAGCAATCAAAAAGTTGCTTTAATTTTTCATCGTGGCCTAGTTTATCTGCTTGGGCTAAATAAATTATTATAAATATAGTTTGTTTTTTTTTAAGAAAAAATGCTATGCCCCTTCAAAATATAGGTTTGTTTTGATTAATTCCCTTACTATGGCTTAGCAGGTTATTTAAAGCCAGAAAATACTTTTTAGATTGTCAGAATTTTTTTTACAATAATATTTTAATACTACAAGTCTAAGTAATTAACCTACAGATGGGGGACGAAGAGGTGGATTTATACCTTTCCTCAGGATATTTGCGCGTAAGTGAATATAACGAACCCAACGGGAATTGGAACACAGTTCTCCGATTAACAATTCCGAACCAGTATCCATTACACCATCTGAACATCCAAGCTTATAGCAGATGGTATTGCCAAGCGGTCACCCACCTAGGCACTGGCCAGGATCGACGTTGCTTAACTTTGGTGCTCCTACTGGAACCGGTGTTTCAACGTGATGTGTACATAAGTGATCATGACTATCTACAGATTTTGTTACCTTGTTATCTGCGAATTGCCATTATTTACCCTTGTCAGTTTACCCTGATATTTAGCCCATAGCTGACGGAGAGAAGAGGCGAATTCATAACTTCCTCAAATGGATTTATGTGAAAGTGAACACGGGAGACTAACCTGGAATTGGAACTCGACTCGACGATTTTATGTCTTCAACAATATCAGCGAAATTATAATCGATTGTTCAATTTTTAACATTTGACACGAATAAACAGATAACCGAGATAATATTTGACCTAATTAACGCATACACACACGCATTTATATATATATATATATATATATATATATATATATACACACCTCCGAAAAAATAAATTTCGGTCGAGCACTTTAGAGAGAAAGCGCGAATTTCTCAACAGTGAGTGCTACTGCAGATAATGCAAAGCCCTTCTATGATTCGAGCACTTTGAATCACTAGCATGTTTATTCAAAATAAATACGTAAAAATTCACATTCCTCTCTTCCGAGAGCCAATCGCTCAGGTGAAAAATATCCGGCAAATGCCAAATCAGTCGTGTTTCAATCCTGGCTTGAGGCGCTCGGATGTCTAGCCACACTGATGAGCTGTGATATATATATATATATATATATATATATATATATATAGTGCCCACCAAAAATGGCAGAGCTATTTACATGCTTCTGTCAGGGATCAAAGTGTAGTATCTGTTCACCTTTACTTATGATCAGTTTATAGTGCGTTTGTGTTACTCACACAAAATATATATATACATAAGAAGTCTGATCAAAAAGTATCGGGACTGTTGCTATGGTAAATACGCAGAGTGAATCAGCCTGGCGCAGATAGACATTTAAATCTGTCATGCCAGAACAGTATCTTATAACGATTTCACTCGCTTCCGTTGTTTATACCAGTGCTTGGAATAAAAGTGTGTAGAGTGTGGTCGTCTCACCACATCACAGAAGTTCCATCAGTGAACAAGGTTTGTACTGCAGTTTTTGGCCAATGACTGCATTACCCAGTTCCGATTGCCACTATATTTCCCAGATCTCGCCCCTTGCAACTTTGTCCTCAAATCAAATACTACATGAAAGGATCAAGATTTCAAGACATCGATGAAGTCCAATAGAAAGAAGGCAGTTTCTTCTTCCCCCACCCCATGTGTTCCAGGAATTCTTCCATCAATGGAAACTATGCTGGATAATGTGTGCAGATTCAGAAGGGGAGTACTTCGGAGATAAAATAGCGAATTGATATGTGTTATAGTTTTCTTTTTAAAGCACCAGTCACGTAAAATAATACACATTCTGTTACATTATTTATAAGTACACAGCAGTAAGGAATACAATGAGGACTATAGTCGTTATTAATTGTTTTTTATACTAACCTAATTATATATCTTTCTGGATGTAGCTAATTATGGCTTACCACTAATTCCTACCTTTCGTTGCTCAAAGTAACTCCTTCTCTTTGACAGACTTCTTTGTCCTTGTCATACGTATTCTGTGATCCATTCAATCAAATTTTATCGTAGCTCATCTCCTTAAAGTTATATCGTTACTTTTCTTTTCTTATGCCCGATCCAATTCTGCTACGAAATCTGTTCATTACAATCCTAATTAGTTTAATTATATAGTTCATGAAGCTGTATGTTCGATCAGGTTCATCTCCATTTGCCGCTGATTTCTTTGGCAGCACTATGAGAATTTATCTTCAAAGTTCATCCAGTATTTCACTGCTGTCATATATTTCATGTATCACTTTGGTAATCTTATCCCTTCCAAAATCGTTTAAGTCAGTCATTATCTCGAGAGAAATCTCATCTCGTCCAGTTACTTCGTTTTTCTTCATTTTAGCCAGTGCTAATTTCATTTTAATATAACGGATTTTTCTTATTTTTACGATTTTTGGTTCACTCCCCCTGTCGTAATTTTTCTATTTTGATCGTTCCCACTTTAGGATTTTCTTTTACATATATCTTGTCGAAGACTGCGTTTTCTGACCCGTTATTTTTATTTCTTTATGCACAACCGTTACATCCGTGTTCGGCTGTTTTATTATCTGCACAACTTCTCATTGAGTCATTTCACTTTTGCTTGCTGGCATTTAATTTAGATATTTTGTTTAATATCATATCTTTTGTATCACTTGTTTGTATCACCTCTCTTCCTCTCTGTCTCTCTCTCTCTCTCTTTCTCTCTCTTTCTCTTTCTCTTACTCTCTTTCATTAGATCTAAAATTCCATCTGTTATTTACTTCTTCATTGTCATTCTCCTTTTCAGATGACTTTTTGCTGTTGTAACTAGTGTTCCCCTTAAGGTGTCCTACTTTGAGGCTTTGGCCTGTTACAAAGTTTCATATTTGCTCTTATTCATCATTGCTATTTTCCCAAATGATATTTAATCCTGCTGTAGTTTCAGTACCTTTAATTTTTACAATTTTAACCTTTATTTTGCACCTGACCGGTTGAAACTCATGTATACAATTCATTCAAAGATGCTGGTAAAATGAATTCTTGTACCGCTTCAGAGTTTTCCTAACACCCCCTTACAAAGCTTAACAATAGTCAGCTCAAACCGATAATGGAATATTCTTGCCACATTTTGGTCGCATCTGCCTAATGCTCACTTTCAAACCGAGACAGATTTCAAAATAGTTTATGCAACCTTGTGCAAATTAATTGAAACAAAATGAAATATGACCTAGTGCACATGTTAGTAGGTCGTATGTTCATTCCACGAAGTCGTTCCTTACAGATTAACCACAGATTCTCAATTAGATTTAAATCAGCAGCGTTTCCAGGCGATTGTCCTGGACACTCTGCTGATTTAAATCTAATTTAAATCTATTTGCTCACTGGTAAGGCTTGTCAGTGTGTTCGCGCAGTGTTACAATTTTTGTACGCTTCCTTCGAATAACGTCTATCGTAGACAATGGCTGTAGGACAACTAATCGACAGTGGAGAAAATAGTGTCTGGGCGTGATCAAAATCTGAGGCAATCAAGAATGACGCAATATTTTCAAGGCCAAAAAAAATTCCTCATACACCCGGAAAATAGATTCATATCACCCCTGCAAATGACCTAATCTGAGGAAAAAATAGAAATCGATTACACCCTGCCACTCGAAAGCTGACCGCATGGTGAAAGAAACTAACGCGGTTGTTTCAATTAATTTGCACAAAGGGGCGTAAGCGATGAATTATTTTCAACTCTAAATCCATTTTCCACAAATCCTATCTCTACTCTAACGCAATTTCCCTGACAAATGTTCGAATGAGTTACATTTCTTAGTTGCACCAATTTTGATACTTAAGGTTAGTATCCGCCGTACAACGTACGCATGGTTGAATCATCATCGTTCCTTTCACATTCCATTAGTAAGCAGGAAGTTTCATTCGGGCAGGTTCTTCTTGAGAATTGCTACATTGTGGAGCAGACTCCCGAGAGGATACTTCCGCTATCGCTACAATCTTAACCTCTTTAAATTCATCTTTTATTTATCCTATATATCCTGATAATCAGCACTTACTATCTTCTCTTACTTCCATACAACTTCGTTTTCTAATTCTCTACTTTGAGTGGGTTTTAGGTTTTGTGTGAACATTTAATAAAAAAAATGGTGATCACTTTCACAGTCAACTCTTGGGTATTGATTCAAAGGGTCAAATATTATTTCGAAATCATTTCTAGTTTTTAATCTCACCTGTAGGACTTTTCCACATTTACAAGTGTTTTTATTATTATTATTATTATTTATGTTCCGTGTCTCTTCAGGATGTTGGCGATCATGCCTCTCCACAATTTCCTGTTCATTGTAACTCTTAATAACTTTTTTTCTTGTTTCTCCCAAACTCTGTTCCGCCATCTATTTACTCAAGCTCACTACTAAGTTTATGCATTGTTTTCCTCTGTCTATCTTGCTTTCAGTCTGTCCTGTAAGTATCGAATTTTCCAAGCTCACTTTTCTCATCATGTTCCCCAGAAATTTCAACTCTCTCTTCGTGATGTTAATTATAACCATTTTTTATTATTTTCTCTAAAACATCCCCTCATGAATTTTGTCTTTTCTTGCTATCTCTTTCCGTACAACCATTTACTCAAGCACGTCAAGTAAGTTATGCGTTGTTTTCCTGCGTCCTTCTTGCCTCCAGTCTTTTCCGTGAGTAACAAAAATTTCCAGCCCTTCTTTCCTCATTATGTTCCCTAGAAATTTTAGCTGTTTTCCTTTTTATTTCTATTTTTTATAAAACTTCATTATTGCTCACATGTTTGTTTCCATGTAATCCTCAGCATCCATCTGTAGAACAGCATTTCTGTCTCTTCATGACTGTTCATTGGTGCGAAGATCGTCCATCATTCACTGCCTTATAGAAGAACATATCATGTAACAGTTCAGTACTTTTTTCTTTGCTTCTAACGGAGTTTTTCTGTTTCTTAATACACTGCTTAGCTTTTGAAAGGCATCTTTCCCTGTTTCGCCTTCGTATTTCCGTGTTGCAATTTCTGTCCTCTGTTAGAACAGATATTTCAAATTTGGGTTGTTGGTTCTTAATTGTCTATACTCTGTAGATCAATGCTTTTTACGCTTGTTACGTGATCCAAGTCCATATCGACAATTGTTCCATCTTGCTCTGTTGCCTAATTTTACATTTAGGTCCATCAGGATAATTTCTTCTAAGTTGTTCTGGTATTTGATATTTTCTGTTGCGTTATAAAACATATCTGTTTCGTCTTCTATGGTCTCTGACATCATAATGAACGGCTTCCTTTTCAATGTCAGCAGAAGAAATCCGTTTGACAATTGCCAGTACCTTAATAAGCAACATTCTCTTATCTTTATCTAATATTATTCCAACTCCTCTTTCATTATTTTCTGTTCCTACATATATAATTCAGATCGGTGGTTATAAAATTCACTAGCTGCACTCAGAAATGTTAGGAACATTTCCCTGAATATTTCTGTTTACAAATTATTTTTTCTTCATTTCATAAAAATGACGTTTGCATTATAAAGGTAAATGGTATTTATAAAAAAAAAAACGATGTTGCATATGGACACAATTATTACTAAAATGAAATTAAACCTTTTTTGCATTTAACATATATATATAAAGACATATTTTTATACTTTCTTTCTCATAGCCTTTAATACGTGGGCATTATATACACCGTCTGCGATTTATGAGAGACTGGGACAGCATTATTGTACATCTAACCACATCTATTACAAATCATTTCCAATCTTGTAAAACCAGATACAGGTTATTCGATATTCGATATCAGATATTCTTCGACCGGAAATGACCCCAGGTAAACAGTTTGTAGAACGCGACTTCTTTTAAGGTCTGGTAGGATATTACTTTCAATGTCTATTTTGACATCATAATACGATGTATTACGCCAGCTGTGATGTACACACGTGAAATAGTGAAATTTTAAAAATTCACTTGAAATGAATGAGACTTCCTGCTACCTTTCTGGAGTCAACTAATTTCTAATATTTTGGCTGCAGCGTAAACTGGACACACATCTACTATTTGGCTCTAATATAAATCGAACCTATTGTCACAGAATGCAAAGGCCAGGCCTAGAATGGTCAACTATTGGTAGGAGTGCCTCGTGGGCGTGGTATTCTGTGAGTGATGGTTTTGTCTTTTTCTGGGTTTTGAATATAAGTCCACAACTGCGTCAATTTAACAGAGGGCCGCAAGAATTCTGAAGCGTCGATCAGCCTCCCACACTCAGGTTGAGAGATCTAATAAGTTCACCCGCAGAGGGAGGGTGAGTCAACGTGCGTCATGCATTCCTGTGATGTCATTCATCTCTCTGCCTCTTAGAATCCAAGCTGCTATCACTCTCTTATAATAAAACGAATAAGAAAAAGAAATGGTCCTTTTCCTTGATACTATTTTATATAGTAGCGTGGGAAGCAATAGACGAGACAGAACGAAACACTAAGTCTACATTTTTGGCTTTAGTGCAAACTAGATCTATGTTTATTTTTTAATCTAAAACACACCTTTTTTTCTCATGTAAATCGGGCCTATGCCTACATTAGTCATACTAGCGTAAAACGGACCTGTGTCTATCTTTTTTACTCTAGTGCAAATTGAACTTCTTTCTATCTATTAATTCACTGGGAATTTTGTCCTATAAAACTTATATGCAATATTATATAATACATAAAGTGTTGCTCTATCATTATATTAACTAACCTAACCATCTTACATTCAGCTATTATATAAAATTCTGTAAAATTGCAAATAGAAAATTGTGATCAATAATATCACTGAAAGGAGGATATTTTTAATAATAGCTGAAATTTATTGATAAATGAGAATTTTCAATGTGCATAAAAAAGATTTTATGTAATGTCGGTTGGTTTGAGAAAAAGGAAAGGAGCAAGAAGAACAAAATTTTCGCAAAATAATAAAGAATGAAATTTTATTCTTTGAAAGAGAAAAAGAAAAGAACGATCGAAGATATAGAAAAAGATTTTTATTTAAAAAAAAACAATAATGTAAAATTAATTTAAAAATCATTCATTCGTGAAGTATAGAAAAGAAAAAAAATGGAACAAAAAAAAGAACGATTCTTAAAAAAATATATATAAACGTGAATATAAGTATAAGCTTCATTGGGAATAAAGAGAATAAAAAAGAAAGAAAAAGAAAAAGCGAAAGAATTAAAATAGTTTGTGATAAGCAAAAATGGTGGAACCGGAAATAAAAAAAAACAGGTTTCTTTAGAAAGAAAGAAAGAAAGAAAGAAAGAAAGAAAGAAAGATGAAACAAGCAGAAATGAAATAAAGAGTGGAAAAAAGAAAAAAGAAACAAGTAGAAATAAAAGAAAGAACGAGACAAAGAAAGAAAATATCAAACAAGTGGAAATAAAAGAAAGAAAGAAAGAAAGAAAGAAAGAAAGAAAGAAAAAATATGAAACAAGCAGAAATAAAAGAAAGAATGGAAAAAAGAAAGAAAGAAAAAAGAAACAAGTAGAAATAAAAAAAAAAGAAACAAAGAAAGAAAAATATGAAACAAGCAGAAATATAAGAACGAACAAAAAACGAAAGAAAAATATAAACCAAGCGGAAAGAAAAAAGAAAAAAAGAAAGAAAGAAAAATATGAAAAAAACGGAAATAAAAGCAAGAACTAAAAAAGAAAGAAAGAAAGAAAGAAAGAAAAAGAAATATGAAGCAGGCAGAAATAAAAGACAGAACGAAACAAAGAAAGAAAAATATCAAACAAGTAGAAATAAAAGAAAGAAAGAAAAATGTGAAACAAGCTGAAATATAAGAACGAATAAAAAAGAAAGAAAAATATAAAACAAGCAGAAATAAAAGAAAAAAAGAAAGAAAGAAAAATATGAAAAAAGCGGAAATAAAATAACGAAACAAAGAAAGAAAAATAACAGAAAAGTGGAGATAAAAGAAAGAAAGAAAGAAAGAAAGAAAGAAAGAAAATAAAGAATTAGAAAGAAATAAAAAGAAAGAAATAAAAAGAAAGAAATAAAAATATGAAAGAAACCGAATTAAAAGAAAGCAGTACAAAAGAAAGGAAAATATGAAACTAGCAGAAAGAAAAGAAAGAAAAAAGAAAGAAATATGAAACAAGTGGAAATAAAAGAAAAAACGAAAAAAAAGAAGAAAAATGTCAAATAAGTTTAAATAAAAGAAAGAAAAAAGAAGGAAAGAAAGACAAAAGAGAAACAAGCGGAAATAAAAAAAAAAAAAAAAAAGAACATTATTTTAAGGAAAATGGTGTCCACAGCCCAACATCATACGTCACGTGAATCGTGAACCGTCTAAATGAATGAAAATTGCCACAAAGGCAACTTGGGATTACCAAAGACGCATTCCAAAAGCTAGGCAGAGTATTACGAGACAGAAGGGTTTTCTTGGTAACAAAGAAAAGAGTAATGAACTGCTACGTGATATCTGAACAGCGAATGTTAGACGGTCTCCTCAAAGATGAAGAAGAGACTCGAGGTAACAGATGTATGGTTCTACAGTTCTGAGGATACCATGGACTGAACATTTGAGCAACGATGAGCTTTTGGAGAGGATGCAAACAAAAAGAAAACTCATACTTAACATCAAGAAGAGGCAGCCGAAATTTCTGAGACACAATGAGAAAGAAGAGCTTGGAAAATTTGATACTCACAGGGCGGACAATGCATGACATACTTAATGTGTTTAAGCAAGTGGATGGCCGAACAGATTTTTGGGAGAATGAACAAAATGTCAAAGCTTACTGAGCGCTACAAGGGACAGGAGGAAATGGAGAGCTATGATCTCCCACGACCTGAAGGGACACGGCACATAAAAGAAGAAGGAACAGAAAGCGATGGTAACCCGAACGACAAAAACACATTTCTATATGCTGGAGAGGCGGGTCTCCAGCACGACCCTAGTGCCAAGAGTGTAGTAGACGCTTCAGCATGACCAATTCTAGACATACAAACTAGTCAGCTGCTTTTTGTTTCTGATTGTCCCATCTAGGTTCACCGATGGCCACTCCAAGTAAACGGTGGGTAGCGGGAAGTGGGAGTTAGGTTAGGCTAGACATCAGACATCGCCAGTCAGACGGGGCGAATGTGTTCAGGCCTAGCGGTCATCCATCAAATGCTGTTTCACAAATTTTATCACTATCGGTGTTGGTAAATTTAAAACACGCTACAATATTACTAAGATGTTCTTATAGTGAAAGAACTGTAACACTTGAGCGTTAACATCAAGAGGATTAAAACGTGGATAAAAAGGAATGGATTACGTGCAATTCTAAGATTAGAAAAGAAATAAAGGAAGAGAGCGAAAAAGCAGAGACTATTAAAACGAGCTGGTGGGAAAAGAAAAAAACGAAAGCAGAGACCAAGGAAACAAGCGATAATGCTGAAGAAAGAAAAAAGTGAAAAAGAGAAAAGAAAGCAGAGATTATAAAAATAAACAATAATGCTAGTGAAGAAAGAAAGAAAGAAAGAACGAGAGGGAATAAAGACAGCAGATACTATGAAAACAAGCAATAATGCTGGTGAAGAAAGAAAGAAAGAACGAGAGGGGAAAAAGACAGCAGATACTATGAAAACAAGCAATAATGCTGGTGAAGAAATAAAGAATGAACGAGAGGGGAAAAAGACAGCAGATACTATGAAAACATGCAATAATGCTGGTGAAGAAAGAAACAAAGAAATCAGTGACTATGAAAACGAGAAATAATGCTGGTGAAGAAAGAAAGAAAGAAAGAAAGAAAGAAAGAAAGAAAGGAAAAAAGCAGGCGCTAAGAAAACAGCAATTATGCTGAATAAAGAAAAAGAGAAAAAGAAGAAAGAGAGAAAGAAAGCAGAGATTATGAAAATAAGCAATAATGATGGTGAAAGAAAGAAACAAATAAAGAAACAAAGGAAAAAAGGAAGAAAGCAGTGACTATGAAAACGGTAAATTATGCTGGTGAAGAAAGAAAGAAAGAAAGAAAGAAAGAAAGAAAGAAAGAAAGAAAGAAAGAAATTTATAACTACTTGACCATGATATTTTACAACTAATTACGCGGTAGCTGACATGGGCGGTTTGATGTTTGCGTTTGAATGAAGTGGTTGACATGTGACTGATGAATTGATTAGAAAATGGCGTGAACCCGAAACGAGGACAAAAAATCTTCACAAATGACAGAGTGATGAAGCTTTAATCATATAACAACACAGTCAAGGAAGATGGACGAAACTTATCACTTCGATGTCTCAACGAGAAACTCAACGATGGAAATGGCGACATATCTTTAAGGTAGATGCCAGTAATTGACTGACTCATTATATACTTTAAATTACTTTCAATTGAAAACATTGTACGAGAAAATATTATTTGCTTGACGTGAAAAAACCTGAGTACTTTTAAACATTGTCAATGTAGAGTAAAAGTGTAATTTTAAGTTTAAGTATTAAGAAGAAAAATCCCCTAACTAATAAACTGTCATACAGGTTGTTGGGAATATATTGTATTTCTGAAATACGATACATTTGACAGGGACAGTTACGGTCCCGCAAGAAAAAAAAAAGTAGCTGAAAGGTTTTTTTCATTGGCCTGTAAACTGACGAATCGGCATTTAGCGAGAAGGTGCGAGTTCCTCCTTCCAAGATTCTTAAGTGTGGATTTTGGCTTTGTAGCGTGTAGATGGAAGTAGAGAAATTCTCTTACAAACTGTACCCTCTCCGTCACTGACAAGTAGTTGGCAATATTTGCTTATTGGAGAGAATAAATTTGCTGAAACCATAGACCCCGTTGCGTCATGCCATTTATTAATACAAGAGAATCATTTCGCCTTGTGAAAAGATGGCTTTTTGACTTTCAGTGAGAAATTGAAATGGTCCAAGCCTGCAGATAGTTGATGATACTCAGTGCATTGGCCCTAGTTCGCCGAACTCTACGGCCTACAACGCATGAAATGAAAGCAATTATACAAAGATGGATCAGCATGATTACCAAATTGCTGGGTTACGGCTTTTAATAGCGACACAATCTCGATTGGAATGTAATTACACTCTGATGTATCACTCAAAACTAATCGCAAGTAATTAAACATTTAACTATCTCGGAATATTTGGAAGTTTAATCAACTATCTGTAAATATCACCATTAAAGAAAAGTAGCCGGCTCCATGTACTGCGTTCCAAAACGTACCTGACTGCTTCTGCAATGTTTAATCTCTAGAAGATTCCGATTCGACCAAAAATAGGATATTGTAGCTATGTCTGGGCTGGAGCCATCCAATCCTCACTTACCAGCCTTTATTGAGTTCAAAATAGTTTAAGCGGTCTTTTAAGGAATTGCTTCTTTTCCATTCTACCCACTGATGCAACGTTGCTAACTGGTCCCATGACAAATATTCAGATTATCTCCACTCTTTAGTTCAACCAGAACTTTACAGGACGCGCCATTCCATGTTCACTGATTCGAATCTCCCACTTATTCCTTTTGTAAGGAGGAAGTTCCTCTCGGACAGCTTTTTCCTGAAAAAAGCTACTCTATGAAACAAACCCCCGTCTGAATGATTCCTTGAACCCTACGATCTTAATCTATTCAAATCAAGTGTTAATCCCTATCTGTCCTTCTTATAATAATCTTCACTTCCGTATACCCCTACCTTCCTCCTCTTATATTAAGTTAAGCCCTACCATGACTGGCTCTTGAGTATTGAATGGGAAAAATTTAGTATGAAAAAATTAAATCTGACAAATCCCCCAACAGAGAAATATCATTTAATATCTTATTAAATATAACCGTTCTGTTATAACGAATATGTTTGTGCTGCAGTCAGTTTATTCCAAGTGACATTTGGTTTATTAATATGTTACGTCGAAACAGGGAATGATTTTTTAATACTATCTTTGTCGTCTTCTCCAGCTTGCCTTGTCTATTGAGATCGATAAACCAGTTTCATTATTGTAGAGAATGATAATGTTACATTGTCACGATATCAAATGTTACTCAAAAAGCTATTTGGCGACCACTATCATTCTTTGATAATGGATTTAGTTGCGTAGCAACGTCAGTTTCTACAACCTTCTCGATACCAATAAACTAATGTTGGACTATCTCTGTTCCATGCCGAAAAATGTCATAGCCGATAAACTGCGATCGAAGCGGATTAGATATTACTAAATGCCTTCAAGTCATCTTCATTTTAAAGGAATTTGCATGCAATCAAAGCAAGAAAGGACCAAGAATGCAGACAACAGAAAAATCTTACTGATATATGTCTTTGGGTTCTGTCCTTGTTCTTCTGAGTGTTATCGGCGCTCATTTTGAATCGTGTAAAATAGCTTTTTGTTTATTTTGTTGTCGGGCTTCAATATTTGTCGCTGATTTAAGTTGACGTCTATAGCAAAAAAAAAAACAACACTCTAAATTTGTCTGGTTTGAATATTAAGACGCCCGATTTATTTTGCTCTAATAAAAGACGGCTGTCATTGAAGATGTTTGAAAACAAAATCAATTTGTTGAATATTCACGATTTGTCAATAGAAGCCGACATCTGACTAAATATTGGGCTATCGACCATATATATATATATATATATATATATATATATATATATATATATATATATTAAATTAAACGAAAAGAAAAAGTATATCAATCTAACATGTCTCACTTTTATTAAAGCTTCGTCAGAGACAGAGAAAACAGACTATATATATATATATATATATATATATATATATATATATATATATATATATGCGGGGGCGTATCTGTGCTTATTTGCATGTGTTTATTAAAACCTATGTTCGTGGGTACTTATTTCTGGATGTATGCATATAGATATAATAGATGATATGAATATGAATTTATAAGTGTGTTATATATATATATATATAGAGAGAGAGAGAGAGAAAGAGAGAGAGAGATCCTCATCAGTTGCTCTAAACTTTCTGCCTTGTGCTGCAACTAAGCTCCGTTTAGTAGATCGCTACATATATCTGTGTGTGTGTTTGTGTGTGTACGCGCGTTGTCAGTAGAAGTTGAAATCTGGCTAAATATCAGATTATCACCCATAGACGTGTTTGTGTTACTGTTATTAGTCATATATTAGAATTCGTTTTACTTACTGAGTACAATAACTTGGGACTGATCAATTTGGTAATGTCTAGAATAAGAATAGAATAAAGAGTGGAATTCTCCATACGTATTTCGTATTTTAAATTTCTATATTGAAGGATAATTTGAAAACTGTCGATCAGCCTGTATGGGAACAAGAGCATATACACTATTTTTCTTTCTCTAACTTGTTTGACCTCCCACACACCACAACTCACTCGGCCAGGGACAGGGGAGAGTTTGGTATGAAATCTGAAAGATAATTCGTCTTCTTAAATGACGCCAACTTACTAAAAGGCAAGAGATTTGACAAACTAGAACGCTTCTCTACACATAGGTACGTGTTTCCATGCTTTCAATTAAAAAGAAAATGCAAATTATACTAAGTTATGAGACAATGCAACTTATACTAAGTTAAAACTTCCAGTAAAGAACCTCCGACCAACAGAACGTCTTTCTGTTATCAACGAGCAGACTGGAACTCGTTCCCCTGAAATGTTTTTAATCTTCCGTTCTAAAAAAAGCGTATCTGCGGTCTCATCCTCGGTAAACCTGGAATCGAGGCTATCATTCCCACAAGAAAATATGAAGTGAAATCGCGTTCACTCCTCTTCGTTCTCAACTACTTGCTCAGCTACTCTTGCCTACAGCAATCATTACTTCCATCTGTACAGTAGCGATATGTTTGATTGCAACAGGCGTCTCTTTGTCACTACTTGTAACGAGTGCAACCGTTTCCTCAATGAAGCAAAGTTACGGTTTGCTGAAAAAAATGAAACAACGTATTGCTTCTCACAAGTTTGCATTTAAAGATTATTAGTGACTCTGCAAGAGCGTGCTGAACAACATCAAACCCACAATACCACCATTATTCAACCAATTTGAGGTCCTGACTTCCTCTGCTGACAAGGCTGAATGCTTTGTTCGAAAATTCTCATCCATTTCAACGCTAGATTCATCTAGGTTCCCCACAGAAATGAGGGTGAGTGTGATGCACATTACCCCAACGATGGTATCGGATTTCATCTCTAAATTAGACTCCCATAAGGCTAGTGGTGGGGACAGGATGCCGTCATTATCCTGAAGAAATTTGCTCCAGAACTGGCTCCTCTCCTCTCCAAGCCTGTTGGAAGTCCTCATCTGTTGTGCCTATCTTTAAGAACTCTGAAGACCCTTCTTAACTATCTAACTACAGTCCTAACAATTTCTTACAACTCTTCAGTAAAGTCTTCGAGGCTTTAATCAACGCCGAAGTCGTTAAGCACCTTACATCCTATAATCTGCACTCAACAAGCAATATGGTTTCCGCTTTGCCCGATCTACTTCTGACGTGCTTACGGCCATTACCGAATTTGTATACCAAGAACTTCACAATAACGGAGAAGCTCGAGCCGTGGCTCTTGATATCTCTAAATATTTGATGGGATTTTGCATGCCGACTTTCTTCGTAAGCTTCAGGGATACGGCATTACACGACGATTATATGACTTAATAAAATAATTCCTGTCAAACCGTGAAATGAAGGTCGTCCTAAACGGATTCTCTCCCAGCTCCTTTATCACGAACGCCGGTGTTCCCCAAGGCTCTATCTGTTCCCGATCTTCATTAATGACCTTCTCGATGTCATTAGTTCCCAAGTTCTACGAGGACGGCACTACTATTCACTCCTACCTCGGTGGTAAACTTGGTATCGTTGACAAAACTAACTTTGCCGCGGGTCTCGAAAAAGACCTCCAATCTGTGGTTGACTGGGGCAGGAAATGGCTTGTGAACTTCAATGCCTCCAAAACGAAACTGCTTTCCTTTACTCACCACAGGGATCCTTTCTTGCCTCCCATCAGAATGGCTGATTCCCAACTCCTTGAGAGCGCCTCGTTACGACTGCTTGGTCTCACGCTTTCCGCTGACATGAGATGGAACAAATACATAGATTCAATAGCTTCATCCACTGCAAGGAGAGTTGGTTCTCTGTGTCGTTCCAGAAAGTTTTTATCGTCTGAGTCCATCCGTCTTTGCATGGAATATTGTTGTCAATATAAGGTCAAACAAAGGAGTTCATCAAATACCAGACAATTACAAAAAGCAATAAAAAGATTAAAACAAAACAACATAGAAATTTAAAAAAAAAAAACTGAAGCAGATTATATTTGCAGATGCATTTTATGCTAATATTGTAGATTCGACTTTCGATATGCTTCACATTTAGCATACATACGCTAAACTACCTATTTCACATATCAACATAGGCCTCCATTACTATGAGGTTTCAGTAACACACAGAGCAATCACAATATAAACTCAGATATCCTACTAGAATTGAAACATGCATAAGTACTAATGCTAAAAATATGAACTGGTGACATTAAACCGACCAATGAAAACAACCAACACAGAATTCAAGCTACGGCAACATGTTCGCTGAAGCTATAATAAATTGGGAACATATATAATGGTTTTTGCTTCTTATTTAATCATTTTATCGGAATTAATGCATATTTGCAATTATCATTGCATGCCATATTGCTGCTATATATGGTCTGGTGCTCCCGCTGTAATTCTCGAGGTCCTCGACAAAATCCAGAGACGGATACGCAATGTGATTGGTCCTGATCTGGCATCTAGACAAGAGTCGCTTTCTCACAGACTTGCAGTGGTTTCCTTCTGTCTCCTCTATAAGTCTTTTCACGGCAACTGTTCCGACGAGTTGCTTACTCATGTTCCCAGACTGCATGAATTTAAGCGAGCTATTAGGTTGGCATCTCGGTCCCACCCCTTTCACTGTCGAAACGTTTAAATATATCCGTCTCTTCTATTCAAACAGCTTCTTCCAGTCTGTGCAATTCTCTTCCTATTACTTTCTTCAAATATTCAAGTGTAATATTAATCGACAACTGATACCTTGTTCCCCGCCTTTCTTTTTATCCTCTCCCCAAACATGCCTCATTACTATTGTTCTCTACCCTCTGTAACCCCTAGTGGCAATTCCGCCCTGCTTGGAGTGAAATGCTTAAAAAAGAAATCTATTAAGTTAGAACTTAATAGGGAATGGTAGCTAAATAATTAACTAACCTGACCTAAATTCATGCACACTAATCTCAAGTACTCTAAATTTATATTTCTAAATCCTCCACCGAGATTTTATTTACTGTTTTTTTTTTTCTGAATAGTAGATAAGAATAGAGGTTTTTCCATATTTCCTGTTTAAGATTGGGTTTCCAGTTCCCTCTAATAGAGCCTTAATAAGAATGGTATCATGAATTTTTAGCTATATGACTGACTGGTCTCTGCATAATATCGGTGTTCTCGTAGTCCTAGCTCAGGTATGAGTAGCTGTCCCTGCAAGCGACAGGAAATATCCTTTATTATTGGCCTCTTCCACCTTAAAAGTGTTATATGCCTACAAAGATTAGTAAAAATAAACTAGTTTTCGAAAGCCACCTAAGCACCGATGCCTTTCTTTCTCTACCATTCGTGATATTCGGATCAATTTCTGTAGTTAGAATCCTTTCTCTTGGAGCGCTCTCCAGACATCCTTGCTTTCTGTGACAGTAACTTAATCTTCTCAATCACGGCCGCTGAATTGTCTGTTGCATCTCTCTCTCTCTCTCTCCCTTCCTCTCTCTCTCCCTCCCACTCTCTCTCCCTCTCTCTCTCTCTCTCAAAAGGATTCTAGGGTCCACGTATATTGCCACGGTTTCTATGGCAAGAGAGTTGATTCTTCAGTCTCAGAATTATTCTCATATTTGCTTCCGACTTTCATTAATAAAATCGGTTAGTTATCGCTTGCTCCTTCATCGTTCCTGTCAGGACTGTTGCTTGTTAAATAGAATATCTCACAGTATACATCTCTCTCTCTTTCTCTCTCTCTCTCTCTAGATATATATATACATACATATATATATATATATATATATATATATATATATATATATATATATATATATATATATAGTTAGACCTAGAGACCCAGAAAATCTACCACGGTTTCACCTTAGCGGGTTGTCATAGGAGGCTGGCTCCTTCCCTGACAATCCGCTAAGGTGAAACCGTGGTAGGTTGTCTGACTCTCTAGGTTTAACTATGTCTGCTCTACTTACTGTATGGAGCACTTAATTTAGTTATTTTACCTACTCGTATCGGTTTTTTTTTTCTTTGAGCTTTAGACTTGCATGCTAGACGATTATTTTCGGCTAACGTACATGTTCTTTGGTATTGGTTGGATTATTTGCAAATCAAGACACCGAAGGTTTTCCGAACGAGTATAGTTTCTTATACTTATAAGATTACTACTACTACTAATATATATATATATATATATATATATATATATATATTAGGTTGGTGCAAAAATAATGACGTAATAATGTCATTTTTTAACGTCAAAAAACGACATTATTACGTCATTATTTTTGCACCAACCTAATATATATATAAACAGCCTCATTTCCTATACCATTTACCTAACAGTCGCTTCATCTCCCTCTATCTCCGCACACACACTCTCACACACACACACACACACACATATATATATATATATATATAGTTTTCGTCTGTTGAAATAGATCTATCCACCCATATGGGGTAATTTTGTATTTTGTTGTGTAATACTATTTATTGGCTCTGTTACAATAGAACCATTGAGATCTTTTTGTGAATCAGTTTTTATATTTCATATTACTCCGATCTACTTGGACTATATACCAACGGATTTGTTACTTGTACTATATATAAATATATATATATATATATATATATATATATATATGTGTATATATATATATATATATATATATGCATCTCTCACTATCTCTCTCCATCTATTTAGCTCTTTCTCTATCTCTATCTCTTTATCTGTCTCTCTATTTATCTATCTCTTTCTCTCTCTCTCTCTCTTTCTCTCTATCTATCTTTATCTTTCTATCTATATATATCTCTCTGTTTCTCTATCTCTCTATATATCTCTTTCTATCTATCTATCTACGTACATTGGTCTGCAGAAATCGGTGTTTGGCTATTTCAGTGCTCATCATATGACGTGGTTTCAACTCTCTAATGCCACTGATCGCGCCCGCATCCAGACTGTGAATTGCCGAATCTCACCCGCAAAAAGATTTCCCTGCTCGTTTCCTCTGTAATTCCGAGGGACACGCTACTCTACTCGTGTTTGTAGATATTACTTTCCGTTCATCTCTTAAACAAGAACCCGCTACTCACAGCACATCATTACGTTAGCAATTTATTGACTGTCACTAGTTTCGTAATTTTCTTTTCAGCTGAAAATTGCTCCACTGGGATTTCTTCTGAGGTGAAAGCCAGCATCGAAGTTTTCGTGCCAACAAGTGGAACCGTATTCTTCTCCTTGGTTCAGCCGCTATAGCCCACATGAATCACGTTTTCTTACTCTGCCAACATGAGAATATTAACCATAACAGACGCCTCTTTCTACCTGCTCATAATGAGTTTAAGCGGCTCCTGATAGAATGAGACTTCAAATATCTTCTCACAAATTCGGTTATTAAGATTACTGGCAATAAGGTGTGTTGAACAAGAGTAAATTCTTAATCCTTACTCTCTTCATTCAGTTTGAATTATTGCCATCTGTTGCTGGTAAAGCATAATGTTTTCCTTGCAAATTATATTTAAAATGCACTCTTGACTCCTACTGTGTGATATGTATATAACGCCATCAATGGTTTCTACCATCATCTCAAGATTAGATCCCCAGAAGGCGTATGGGATTGATGGTGTCGTTTAGAAATGTGCTCCTGAACTGGCTCCTGTTCTCTGCAAATTCTACATCAAATGCCTTGATGCTTCTTGATTTTCAGCTTCGTGGAAATCTTCTTCCGTAGGTTTTGTCATTAAGAACTCTGATAAATCTTCTGACTGGTATTACTGCCCTTTTACCTCGTTTTGGTCAAGCAATAGTGTCTCTAATAAATTGCGAATTGGTTAAGTACTTCACTTCGCCCAACCTTCCTTCAGATAAACAATATGGCTTTCGTTTCACTAGGTCAACCGCCGAGTGGTGACGCTTATTACTGACTTTTTTTAATCAAACTTTCGATAAAAAAAGTGAGGCTGCGGATGTCGCTTCGATATCCTGGGGACATTTGACTAGGATTTTGGTATGTTGGCCTTCCTGAAATTTGTCTGTCCGAATATTTGACGTAATGTAATTCTTCTTAACAAATAGTGAATGGCCACGCTTCTAGATCATTTCATTTTTATCCCCCATCAGTAACCAATCAGTTGCCATCTCTGTATTTATGCCGATGGCGCAACTATTTAATCTTGTTTTAATAGTAAGTCCGATAGATCCGACGACGTAAAACTGGCAGCTGCTCTCTAAAATGGCCTATCAGCAGTAAACTGTGACAAAAATGGCATTTAAATTTTAACACGTTCCAAACGAAATTACTATATTTTAATCATCATTAACCGATGCTAACCTCCAGGAAAGCAAGTCATTGGTCTCGCGTTTGCCTCTGACATAAAGTGGAATGCCTATACTGAATTGATTGCTAGGTCTGCTGCTAGGAACGATGGTTCGAGGTAAAGTGCAAGACAATTTTTCTCTCCAGAATCTATTTTGCATAATTATAATATCCGTGCATGATCTGGCATCTCGCCTACTGTCACTTTCCCACAGAGGTGATGCGACTTCCCTCTGTCTTTTCTACAAATATTTTCATGGCAACTACTCGGACGAACTACTTTCACTTGTACCCCAACTGCGTGCTACTAGGTTGACATCTCGTTCCCACCCTTTCACTGTCGAAACCGTTAAATGTAACTGACTCTTCTACTCCAACAGCTTCTTCTCTCGCACTTCCCAACAGTGAAACTCTCTTCCCTGAACTTGCTTCAAATGTAATGTCAATCGACATCTTCTGATGCCTTGATCCTGATTTCCGACCTTCTCCATATCCTTTCCTCAAACACCCCTCTTTACTCTTGTTCTCAATCCTCTGTAATCTCTTGCGTGCTAGTGGCACTCCCGCCTTGTTTTAGGTGAAATGCTTTAAAAATATCTGGTCTGATGCAAAGGTTATATATCTTGATGTCCTTGAAAAAATGCAAAGAATATTTGTAATTTTAATGCATCTCGACTCCAGATAATTTCCCCTCCGGCTGTTGTTCTATAAATATTGTCACGGCTATTTTTTCTCATGAACTCTCCCGTGGGTAGCTGGACCGCTTAAATTTATGATTGGCAACTAGGTCGAATCATTTTTAACTTGAAATAGCTTGATGTAACTGTAACTTCTATTTCAATAATTTATTTTCTCGCACTTGGGGTATGTGGATCTCTCTCCAGATTTCTTGTTCCTTTTCTACCTACGATCATCAAAAGATTATATGCAACATCAATCGTCATCTTCTGTCACCCTGAAACCAGTTCTTTTATTGTTCTTTCTCTTCACTAAAACCTTTTCATTCTTGTTCACTCTCAGTAACCTCTTGCGTCTTAGTGACATTGTCGCCTTGCTTGGAGTGAAATTATTATAAAAAAGATTTAATACAGTTTTGTGTATGCATATATAGATATCCACTAAGCTTACATTTTTCTGGCTAAAAGTCGACTGAAGGATAAGATGATAAAAATACAGCTGAACCAATCTACCAACTGGGGAGGGCCTCTCTGCTTCTATGTTTGATCTTACAATCCTACCGTCAAATAAATGACAAGAAGTAGGCAAATATCTGACAAATGAGAAATAATTAAATTATTTATATTTTACGGCTTATCAACCCTTTGAAACTTATTTAAACCGAAATGTATTTTGGATTGTAAGAATAATTCTATTTTATGCGAGTGAATATTGCGTTAACAATTTTGGGGAATAAAAATGATTTTTTCCACATTCAAGTTTTACTATTTAATCCATAGCCGAGAGGAGCAGATGAATCCATATCTTTCCCAAGGACATTTGAAAGTAAGTGAATTTGACGAACATTAAAACTGATTGTTAACTCTTTCTTCCCACTTTACTTAATTTAGTAAGTTAATGTCTTAGCATGCATTTAATTTAGGCACCAAATGTTTATTCACAAGATATCCTCCTGCATTGTCAATGCACCTAATCTAGCGTTTATCCATTAAACATATATTGATCATTATACAGTTTGAATATCATATAAAAACACAGCCTATGTTAGGTTACAGATATATTGATCTACTCACGAATTCTCAGAGTTGAAATGGTTGTGTTTATCAGCTGTGAAACAGCTTCCCCGATGTCAATGGATCTTTTTTTCTTTTTCTTTTTTCCATAAATCCATTCGACTAATCTTTTACTTTCGCCCTTCTTTTTTGACACTGATCTTTGTCAACTCCTATAAACTTGGTGGGCGGGGGTTGCACTATCGCAAATAAAAGAAATGCATGTCGTTACATCGACAAAATTTATATTTTTTATTCCTGGATCTATCATCCCATCAAATAGGGATTTTTTTTGTTTTGTTTTTTTCTCATATTTTCAATCATATCTTTTTGCTCATGCGGTCGAAATTTCAATATCTGACATCAACTTTCAATATCATTCATTTCTCAATCAATAAATTAAGAATATTTGTGTGTGTGTGTGTGTGTGTGTGTAATTTTGGTTTACTGACAATCTATCTAACTCTATAGTGATTTTCCACGCGTAGCTTAGATGTGTCACAAGGCCGAAAGTTTGGGGCACCTAGTGAGGATCGAACTCACTACACAGTCATAATTGTTCTAACGATATATATGATATGGGGAGGGTAGATTATTCTCGGGGGTGGGAGTGTAGATTGTTCTCGGGGGTTGGGAGTAGATTGTTCTTCTTCCACTGTGTCCATGGCTAGGAATATCTCATATTGTTCTTATTTAGTACTGATCAGTTATTGTTCGCCGTGATTGCACTGAATCCGTATCTGCACTAACCTACCTAGGGATTGAACTTATAGTTACTATGTCACTAAACTCAGGAACCAACGAATTAATGCACCAGGTACGCTATAATAGTCGAATAAGATCTAATCGTAATATTAATAAACCCCAGTAAGGATGCTGAGGATATTATGAACCGAGCGTGTGAGCAACGATGAGGTTTTGGAGAGGGTGCAAACAAGGTTTGGTTTGGTTTGATTTACGGCATATCAGACTCAATGGGTTATTTAATTCCGACAAGATTTTTATTGCTAGAATTTTTTTTTTTTAATGTATATCCGATAATATTTTTTTTCAAAAGTTTATTGTTGGTAAAAAAGTATTTCTGTATTAAAACCTATTTTTACACTTTCATAGTGTTTTGATCCCAGTTTGGAGGTTAACTATTTGCCCATAGCTGGGATACTAACAGTCAGGTTAGACCTGAGGTTCTGAAGAGCGTGGAACCACCTCTTAATTGCTGGTTCAACGCTCTTCAGAACCTCCTGATCAAAGGCCTTGCTGATGGACATAGTTTATCTTCTTACCCAAGTCGTGGATGTAGTTTATCATCATACTCAGGATGGCGCAAACAAGAAGGAGGCTTATATCATCAGGAAGAGGCAGCTGAAGTTTCTGGGACACATAATGAAAAAGGAGATCCTGGAGCATTTGATACACACAGGTCGAATAGAGGGAAAATGAGACAAAGGAAAGCAACGCATGACATACCTGGAGAGCTTGAACAAGTGGATGACAGAGGGGGGTGGCTGTGGAACTTAATGAGAGCTACAAGGGATAGGGGGAAGTGGAGAGCCTGAAACGACACAGCGCATAAAAAGAAAAAAAAGATTAACCTTACGGTTCAGTTAGAAATTCCTTGTAAGTTACACGAATTGAAAAATTAAGGTTGGAGCGCACATCTACCGGAAGGTGTTAATAATAACATCAAAGGTTCTGACAATAGACCTAATGAAAATAATGATAATGTCTTCTCCAAAACATTCATGCAGAAGATATCTCCAGATCTCTGTATTTTCATGTCTCTTTCAGACAATTCTTATCTAGAGATCCCAATCTGTTCATGTCTCTTCGAAACTATTAATATCTTCAGATCTCAATCTATTCGTATCACTTTCAGTCTATTCCTATCTGAGGATCTTCCCTTCCTTAGGTTTCGTGGTCAAAGCCTGTCAAATGCTTTTTTCGTCTTTTCATTACTGTTTTCTCTATTCGTATCGATATTACATAATTCAGAGCATGTTTCTCTTTATTGCTGTCTTTTCATTCATATATTAATATTCCCATTTAAACTTGTATGAATTTTCTCTTTAGCTTTATGTATATATTGATCTGTCTGTGTGTCACTCTCTCTCTCTCTCTCTCTCTCTCTCTCTCTCTCTCTTCATTTTCTGTACATACTGAATGCTTTTAGTTTTCTGCTCTCCTCTCTGTCAAACCACTTATCTTTTCTCACGTAAGTTTACTCCCCCTACTTTTCTACATTCTGTCTCTCTCACTCCCTCTCTCTCTACCTCTCTCTCTCTCTCTCTCTCTCTCTGTATGTGTGTGTGTGCGTTTGTGCGTTTCTCTATATATTCCAATCGGTGTGCGTTTGTCTCTCTCTCATGAATTTCTTTCAAACATACAATTGCTTTACATTATTTTCGATCTCTATCAAACACACTCCCAACCAAACTTACTTCTTTCTTCCTCCTTTCTCTACCACTTCCAAACATTCTTCTTTCTACTTCACTCTCTCCCCTTCAGCAAGCTTTCTTTGTCTCTCTTTCTATTTTTATCATTTTTCAATATACCTTCTTTTCTCCCTTCCCTCTCTCTTTCTCTCTCTCTCTCTCTCTCTCTCTCTCTCTATCTATCTATCTATCTATCTACCCCTTCCATTTCTTCTTTTTCTTTCTATCTTACTTTTACTATATCTGTCGCTTATTTTTAATCAATTCATCTTAAGCAAGGCGATAATGCCACTAAGATGCAATGGGATAGCGGGAGTAAAAACGAATGAGAAAACTTTAGAATGAACCGGAAATGCATTACTAAACAGGAAACAAAGGATAAACCTCTACTCATGTTTAAAAAAGAAGGGAGAGGTGTGATGCACGTTTTCTATCTCTCTCCCACGCTTACTTTTTCTGTTTTTCTTCTTCCATTCCTTCTCACTTTTCTTGAAATTTTCTTTTCTTCTTCTTCTTTTTCTTCTTCTTGTTTCCCTTTTTTTCTCGCTTTCTTTTTATTCCATCTGTTTTCCATCATTTATTTTCTCTCTCGCTCTCTTTCTCTCTCTCTCACCTTCCTTCTCCTCTCTTTTTCTGCCATTACAAAGATGTTTGCTTCTTTATTTTCCCGCTCACTCTCTTTCTATCATCCCTATGCTTTATTTTTTTGTATTCTTTCCTCTTTCGTTTATTCTCCTTTTTATCATTCCAATAATTTCTCTTCCTTCCTTTCTCTCCAACTTCCTTGGTCGATCTTTCCTTATTCTCCCTACCTATCTATCTCTCCTCATCTCCATTCTGTCAACCAATCAATGTCTTATTCATCAAAATCGTAACATCAGTCATATTCCCGCTCTTTTCCACCCCCGATGCATCCAGCTGACACAGGCAAATTGGTTGGGACGCGCGGAATAACATTTCCCAGTAGATTAATATGACGCTTCAGAAATGTTGAATCGATGCATACTTTGCTAATCCATTACAATGCACCAGCCACCCACCCAGTCTTCGATCAACAATCAACAGCTATATTTCATTGGCCGCGCCAAAATTCTTCTGGATTTATACTTCCACGAGATTTGTTTTCGGCCTCATTTGGAAAAATCTTTGATTTTAGCTGATTAACGTGTCCATGAACGAATGTGTATACTTTCAGATCTTCAGTTTTATTGTAGACTTGCGAAATTCCTCAAAACGGAAGACACTGGTACACCAATAATAATATGCGTTAAGCTCAGTTCAAGCGGATACGGATTTGCAAGACTTAAGATGCAAAATTGTTAGCTAGTCATCTGCTTAATTATTGGAGCAACTCGGAATGAGAAATCAATCTGCTGTGTTCGAATTGTGATCGGGTTCGCTAAATTCTTTTCTCATTAATACTATTAAGAAAGTTATGAAGTCATATCTCCCCCCAATATAGATTAAATAGCAGAGTAGGATGAGCTCCCTGGACGTGGTTTGGAACAACTCTGGGAGAACAACAACAGCGTAATCAAATCTTTATGTAGCCCTGGCTAAAAAAAAATCTATAAAACCATCGAAGTGAATAATGGTATAATCTATCATTCTACGACCCCCACCGTGGCCGATGTGATAGAATTTAACTCTTCACATGAAAAATTATGAAAAAAACGATTTAATACTTATAAAATTCGTGATATAATTTCATCAATTATAATCAATTTATATTAATATATATATTAGCTTATATATATTATTTTACTTTTGCGTTCAAAGGAGGAATGTTCCTGCATATAATTCCTTTATTATTCGTTACAAAATATTGTTTTATTTGATCGCCTTATTACAAATTGGTGCTGAAAACTTATCGATCCATACGACAAAGATATTACAAAATAAATTCTGATTCTGGTCATTTAATCATATTTTAGGACGTAGGTAAATTTGATAACTTTCCAGTTACACCTCTTATACCACGAGCGTGGTATATAAGGAGGGCGTGGAGGATCCCGCGGGACAGAACCAATTATACCTAGGGTGCACTGAAGGTGCGTTTAAGTAAAGGTGGTACAACCATAAATCATCATTCGAACTGGAGAGCCACAGCAATTGCACTAAACTAGCAAATCATGTGTAGGAATTTAAAAAGAAATACAATAAAAGTCCAAGCATAAAATGGAGTGTATTAAGGAGAGTTAACCCTTACAGGTGTATTGATAATGTTTGTATGCTCTGCCAGGAAGAAAACCTGGCCATAGTAACATATCTAGACAAGACCAACCTGTAAAATTAATAGTCAGAGGTAATGTCAAAGTGTAGATATACTAATAAATATATTCTGAGCCAGTGCGAGCCCAGATGAACAAATTTTTTGCGGTTTCTCTTGCCCCTCCACTTCTGATATATCTTATTTGCGGCGCTTAGTTAATTTATTTAAGCGGGCATCTGCCCTAACGAGACTGTAAGGTCGGTCGATACCCGGGTTGTGTATTGCACGTGGATTTTTCATAATCTTATATTTATTACCAGCTCTAAAAATTTTAATTTTTCTGAATTATGTATTGAGATCTTTAAAAAAAATATCCAAGCACTGGCCTGACTCTAGTCTTGCCTACTATTTTTCTTTTTAGCATTATATATATATATATATATATATATATATATATATTAGTAAAGTTAATAAATCCTTTAGTATATAATCCAAGTGGATCTTAGTAATATAAAATATTAAAATTGATCCATAAAAAGAGAATAATGTATTTATTATACAGAGAAAATAGTAGTACACAATAAATCCAAAATTACCACATATGGGGAATAGACGTATTTTAACCAACGAAACCTTCGTCAGTCTTATTCAACCCCGGTATATAGACTCTATATACCAGGGGTTGAATAAAACGAACAAAGTGTTTTCGCCGGTTGAAATACGTCTATTCCCCATATGTGGTAATTTGGGATTTTAGTGTGTATTATATATATATATATATATATATATATATATATATATATATATATATATATATATATATATATATACTACCGAATAAATGTTTGGGACCACATTGATTTTTCCTCTAAACTTAAAATATCAATTAAATTTCATGTTTTTAAAGAAAGAAATTGATTTCATCTATGTTTGCATGAAATTATGCAATAATTTAAATCAAAATGAATATGAATTAATTATAATTTCAATTAAACCAAATTTATATTTTCTTTTCATCAAAGAAACTATGACGAGCATTTATTATTGCAGAGAAAAGTTTTAGCATCCTTTTTAGTAAAGTCTGTTGGTGGAAGTGATTACCAAGCAGAGTGTAGATGTGTAAACAACTCTTTCTTATTCTTAAGCAGTTCACTTCGATCTTTACAATCAATTTCATCCAAGACTCGTTCAATTGATCAAAGATCTGGAAACTGAGATGACCAAGACATGATTTGCAAACTGCCCTTATCTTACTTTGATTTTAAATAATTTGTACAGTTTTGAGCTGTGTTTTGGATCATTATCTTGTTGAGAAAAACTTTTGTCCAATAATGCGATAGCCAGAAAGAATTACATGCTTCTGCAGTATTAAATGATACGCTGCCTTTCGCATAATGCCTTTAATTTAAGCAAAGTCTACAGAAAACCATGACAGCACCACCAACATTTGGCACTAACACTTGGCACAATGAAATTTTCACACATTCGTTCGGAAGGAGTTCGTCTGACAATCAGTCTTCGTTTACTTAAGAAAAACTCATATTTGGACTTATCAGTCCATAATACTTTTTCCAGTCTTCTGAAGTTCAATTCTTGTGGTATTGTGCCCATTTTAGACTTTTCAACTTATTTACCTTTTTTAATAGAGATTTTTCAATGAGACATTCTTTAAGAAGTCTTCTTTTAGCAGCCATAACGTATTTAGTGCTGATGTGTAGAAGTAAGTTCAGCAGTTAGTAGGGGAAGCTGACTTTTTTATTTTTATTTTTGTTTTGTTTTGTTTTTTTTTTCCCCTTTTCTAGACACGATCAAGTGTCTATCCTCTACAACAAATTTTACTCTTGGTCTCCCAGATCCTTTTCTGTCAACATTGGTACCGGTTTCGGCATATCACTATCTGTAATTTTCTTGCACTCTGATGTTCGGAATACTCTTCTATAATCCCAACAAGCGCTAAAAACGTAAGAAAGCTGGAAAAACAAAATAAAAAATTCAATAAATTTTCCTTGTATGTCATATTTAACGAAAGATGCTTAAAAGAAAGATTACTGACCAACCCAAATATACATAAATTTCTTAATTCACTACTGACAAGCCTATATAAATAGTCATGGCAAAACGCAATACACATGGCCGGAAGATGCGTTGAAGTATAAAACAGATTGTCAGAGCTTAGTGTTGACTTCAGTATATACACACACACACACACACACATATATATATATATATATATATATATATATATATATATATATATATATATATATATATAACTATTATTACCAATTATGATATCAATTATTAGCACTATCAATATAATCACAATCGGCAATAATACAGAAGCAGTCGGCGTTGAAAATAAAATACATTATCATCGCCATATCCACAAACAGAACCCACTTAACCAAAGTGATGATGAAGGGCCCATACCAATAGGCGTATATGTTCACGTCTACATGCGGTATGTGTGTGTGAGGAAGTGCAAGTTTGTCTGACGACACAGACGGCCGACCTGGAAAGAGACAAGAGCACCCCAACCTGCCCCTTGATGAACATCACAACATACAGTCTCAACACTGAAATAGAATTACAATTGCGTATGTATGTATGCTCGAACACATGGATGTGTATCTGTGTCTAATCTCGGATTGTTTATATGGTTGTTTTTGAGTGAACTATAATGCGTACACATGTATGTATATATGTGTGTGTCAGAGTGTCATCCCAAAACGGACTAAAAGGAGAATTTCCCACTCCCACCACCAAAGATAATCAAACACAAACAAACATAAATAGATTCAATTTTTCAAAAATAAAATAGTTTGCCTGATGATCTCAAAAGCGCGAAACCGAGGGTCACAAACTTATATCTATACAACTGAATATGTTAGCTCTATCACTGATATTGAACCCTTTCCAATAAGTACTGTGCATATAAAATGATATATATATATGTGTGTGTGTGTGTGTAGCCTGCCTCAAAAATACATACATACAAGTGTACGCATCTTAAATCACACAAATACACCCATATAAACAACCCAAGATTAGGCGCAGATACACACCCATGCGTTCGAGCGTAGATATATGCATACGTAATTGCGTATGTATGTCTTAGCATGTGAGAGTGCCGTTCCAAACGGACACAGAGGAGAATTTCCCCCTTTCACCACCAAACATAATAAAACACAAACAAGCATAAATTGATTCAATTTTTAAATCAGTTTGCCTGATGATCTCAAAAGCGTGAAACCCAGGGTCACAAACTCATACCCATGCAACTGACTGTGTGTGTGTGTGTGTGTGCAAAATAATATATATAACGCCAGCAAACTTCTGAAGAAATTTGACAAATGGAAAACCGTTTCATTGAAACTAGATTTGATTACGCGTTTCGCCTTTCTAGGCTTCATCAGATTCCAAACCGAAAGAAAACATATACGTCTGTGTGTGTATCTGTGCTTATGCCTACTTAATAAATTCTTAGTACCTCTTCCGCTAAGGTGGCGTTTTCCGGAAAAGATACCGAATAAATATTAACGGCTTTTTTTTAAAAAGTCATTCCTTTTCGTCCTTTTGTTCATGAAAAATGGAGAAATGATAAGTGATTAGGTGGAGATCCTTCGCCCATGTTATGTACATCAAGTTTCCCACGTCTGTGATGGTTTTTAGGATTGGTGAGTAGTGAAGGACCCATCATGCTACCCGACTTCTTTCTACTGACTACAATGAGAGTCTGGAAATGATTGTGAAGCCCTACACACAATTTGTATGCGATGGAGGACCGTGTCTTTTTCAGCGGGACTCCCAAATCTGTAGTGGCTCAAGACTCGATGGCGACAAATCTGCACGACCACATCCCACCAGAGATGTAGCCATTAAACTCCTCAGATAAATCGCCTTCATTATATGCGGGGCGTTGTTGAACGGGGGACTAATCAACCTTTCCCCAATGTGACTGATTCTCTGAAAGCCGTAATTATTCTAGTAATGTTCAGTATCATTAAAAACTGCGTGATGCGTTCACACGAATTTAATTTCAGTCCTCTCTATGTGTGTATATATATGTAGAAAATGATCTATGCATTTTTAGAATAATGTTAGGAAAGTTATATCGGGTATTATTACTGATTACAGCCAAAAACTGGTGAAAGCCATATAAAAACTTTTAACACATCCCCTAGGAACAATCTACTGATTACATGTTAAAAATTCAGGCAACCTGGTCTAAAAGCTACGGGGAATATATAATGACAGATAAACTCATGGCTAGTTTTGGGGTTAATCCCTTTACACCAACGTTATGTTAACAAATGCTTAAATCTTTTAAAAAGCATCTCACACAATGAAAAACAAACCCCTCTCTGCCAACAGATCTACAGATTAATCACCAGTCAATTCTATTTGCCATTTAGCAATAATTTTAATGAACAAAAATTTGGATTATCAATAGATTCGTCTCTTTTAAGCGTGTATTTTTTAGAATTTATTGAATCTGATCATTTACAGAGTATTTTCCTAAACAATCAACATAATTCCAATATATTGATTACGCTCCATTAGCATATCCCCGCCAAACTTCTTAACCTTGCAGATAAACTAAACAAACATTAGAATTCATTCACAAAAAAGCAACATTTTACCTTTCCTAGATATTATGTTACTAGAACTGACGATGACCTAAAATTGTCCATCGCAAATCAACTAATAAAATGATCTCATAAATTTCTATTCTCACTATAACAGCAAAATAAAATCCAGAATAATCATTGGATTCTATTTAAGAGCACTTGGCAATACATTGAAAATACATTCAAGCTCCTTCAATACACAAATTATTTCATGTCCGACGGGGAAAAAAGTAGAAACTAAAGGCTCATAAAATATTTCAAAATAGAAGTGTGGCCAATATTGATGAATCGAACGAATCAAAATATATTGTTCTACTTACCAACCCTTTCACAACTAGAATTGAATATAATTTATCTATGCTTAACATATAACATGCTACAACTACTACTAACACAATAAAACATTTACATCTACGACAAGAACACTAAAAGACTTAATACAAAACAAAATAAGAATAAACTAAAACGTGAAGGAACAATTTGCTCTAACACCTGTAATAATTGCCACAATGAATACATCGGAGAAACCTCGAGGAATTTAAATTAAACATTACATGTACCCGAAATGGATTTTTTACAAGACAAGACAATGCATTATTTAAGTACTACTCATAAAGCATTATTTTTAGAGAATACTGGATTTGTTATCGACGTACAGATTTTGTGCTAAACAGTGTGTATTACGTCTATTGGGCTATGCATTTAAGAAAGAAAATATACTCACCGCCAGGGGTCGAAGATGTGCCCTCCTTTCTTTCTTTCTTTCTTTCTTTCTTTTCTTTTCTTTGACCTGTTGTGCAATAGACCGATAGCAAGGTTCAATTTTCCCTTTTAACAAATGGACTCTTCCTCGTTCAGATTTTTCTCGAAAGTCAATATGTGCTTATTTTATTATTAAAAACTTGCCGAATTAAAAATAAATCCATTAATTCTTCAGAAAATACTCCCTATCTACATATGCATATATATTCGTGTGTTTTCACACACAATATATATATATATATATATATATATATATATATATATACTTTTTCAATATTTCTAATATTTTTTATTTCCGTTCGATACTGTTATTTCGCTGTTTTAATCAAGTTTATATCAATGAAATCTGCTACCCAAAACACACACACACACACACACACACACACACATATATATATATATATATATATATATATATATATATATATATATATATATATATATATATATATATATATATATGTAGATATCGAACGCTGATCTTTTCTTATGCATTCGCAATTGAGGTTGGATGGCCATGACAGTAGAACGAATGTGGATAGGATGCTTAAGGTCCTTACTTTTTGGGAAAAAAGTTCACAGTTTCACTCTGGAAAAAAAAAAGAAATGCAGATACGCCATTGCTCACATTTAAGAGCTATCTTGCAACTGTCACCATCCCATATAAGATATTTGAGCTGCTGGCCTCGGGTATAAAAACACGGAGAGCAAGTTGTTTCATTGGTATCAATGTCTTTGAAACAGTCCATCTTCGACGCCTCGGGTATAACAAAACAAAGGACAAAAGAGTCACTATCATTGTCATCCACGTTGTCTCAAAAGCCTTACTCTTGAATTATTTGCACTCTAGTCTGCAAATAGCAGACAGGACTCAAATATGTGAGGCATAAATACTGATCTTATTGAGTTGGTGGATAATCATATGTCGAAATCGAGAATCTAGTACGAACACAGAGCAATGAATTTACTTCTGAAATAAAATATATATTAGCAAAAATTGGATTAAATAAAAAAAAACAAATAGATTATTAAAATATATACACTTATATACAGCCTTATCCAGACTATCTATATTCGAACTATTCTCATCTTTATTTTTGTTATCACAACGTTTCTGCCGTTATGCCCTCCGGCCTTCTTGAGGTGTATATCGATCCGGAAAACCTTCAGGGATTTCTTTATTTAATCTATACGGTTATACTGTTCTCGTTCCATTGTTCGTGTGCAGGGACATAGTCTAGGTTCTTAGATCTGCGTCCCATACTATATTAGGACAATATTCAGAAACGTTTCCATTCTACGGAGAAATCTCTACCGGGTAATGCCTAACACGGGGAGAATATGATCAAGAATTGCATGTACTCAGTTCCGTGCAATTGTGGCAGAGAATAGAAGTGAAACAAGTGGCCTCATAACGGTAAGGCTGAAAGAACATCGGAAAGCTGTAGTGATGAGCGAGACAATGAAATTGGGCGTAGCTGATCATGTACAGAGGGAAAGGGGTAGTCATCATGTAGAATGAAGTGAAAACACTGGACAAGGAAGAAAACTAGAAAGTTAGACGGCTGAAAAAAATCAGCGTATATGCTAGGCTATGAAGATCTCTTATCATAAAAATAAATATAAAATGGGAGCTTCTAATAAATAAAGAAAAACAAATGTCTTCAATCACAGCCTCAGCAGTAAAAACATGACACTAACAGAAGCAGCTGCAGCTACATCTCTAATCAGCAGTAGGTAGGTTTAGGTACGCAAGTTCACTACAGGATAATGGCCTAGTGGATTAGTTGGTTTGGTGACATAGTGATTGTAAATTCAATACTTGAGTCTGGCACTCAGTATAAACGGGTGAGCAAAAACTGAGCAACACTAAATAAAAATAATAACTATTTGATATCCCTAGACACGAGCAGCGGGACGAGAAAAGTCTAAACCCGTAGATTAAATAAAGTGTCCAGTTGAAAATTCCCTGTAGGTTACTCAAATCGATACAATTAATTGTGTAAATAATAACTTCTCAGCCCAGAAATTCAGTCAAAAATTATATACACCCTATCAAAATAAAATTATATACACCCTATCACAATAAAATTATATACACCCTATCACAATAAAATAATATAAAAAAATATAATTCTGAATATCAATTTCATCACAACTTAAATGCAAAAGGATATAAAATTTGTTATAACAACTTCTAAAAAAATAAAGACTTAATACAAAACAAAATAACAATAATAATATTATTAATAATAACTAAAACTTGAAGAAGGAATTTACTGTATTATCATCAATTAGTAAATGCCGCAAGAAATAGAAGAAACCTCAATGAATCAAATAAAAGTTTTTATGAACACAAGAAGGATATAATGTGTTCAGGTGCATTCATAGATAGATAGATAGATAGATAGATGTGACCAGACTAAAGTAGATAGATAGATAGATAGATAGATAGATAGATGTGACCAGACTAAAGTAAATAGATAGATAGATAGATAGATAGATAGATAGATGTGAGCAGACTAAAGTAGATAGATAGATAGATAGATAGATAGATAGATAGATAGATGTGAGCAGACTAAAGTAGATAGATGTGAGCAGACTAAAGTAGATAGATAGATAGATAGATAGATAGATAGAAAGAAAGAAATAACTGTGAAGATACCGAAGTAGATAGATAGATAGATAGATAGATAGATAGATAGATGTGAAACAGACGAAAGTAGACAAATAGATGCATGCCATATTTTATTATGAACTTGTCTCAATAAAATTGATATTAATAAACAGATGTTAGTAAATTCTCAGGATATACTTATATTTACATGAATGTTTATATAACGTGTAGCCAAGCCGGTCCCCTATGTGTAATGCTCTGTATTGCGTTGGTCGGTACGATCGAAAGCGAAGGACAGGTGATCTGGGCAGCGTATGGCCTCCATATACCATCGCCCAGACTTGGAGACGTCACTCAAGCCTCACGCGCAAAGGACTGAATTTTGATCAAACCGGCCGCGAGATAAATGGATGCCACTTAATATAATGTGTGGGTTTCTACTCCTCATATTTAAATTCATAATAAATATTGATACTCACTTGTTTTGGTCTTGTCCCATTTTATTAGGCAAATAAAATAAGTGCATTACAGTTTTGTTTATTAATAAATTCAAAAGCTACCGAGAAATCATCTGGTGCATCCAATATGGCCTTAATTTATCTTAGGAACAAACTGGCGAGAGCTAACTAGAATTACCTCAGTACCTCTCGCCAGTTTGTTCCTTCTTTACATTTGGTATGAAGCATAGGAACCAAATTAGGTGTTATTTAATAATATTGATTCTAGTTAATTTATTTATGTCTATTGGCAATAACTAGTTATCATATACCTGCCTTTAATATTAAAACAATTTTTTTAAGCATTTAACCACAAGCAAGGCGGGAGTGCCACTAGCAGGCAAGGGGTTACAGAGAGTGCAAGAGTAAAGCGAGGTGTTTGAGGAAAGGATATAGAAAAGGACTGGAATCTGGATCAAGGCATCAGAAGATGTCGATTGACATTATATTTGAATATTTCAAGGTTATATCAATCAGGGAAGGCCAAATTCCGAAGTGAGGCGATTCCGAGCCCGTAGGCTCGGATAAATATTCTCTGTAGACCCCGCATGCATGGGGTCGGGTTTGTCTACCTCCCCAGACTCTGCCGTCGGGGTTCCTCTCTGCCCGAAAACAGAGAGTTCGACGCCAGCCGCAAGCCTGACAGCGAACTGGATGACTCAAAACAGCTGGTATTTACCAACCTCCCCAGAAGGCAGTATGTGGCACCAGGCCGAGTTTTATGTTGGGCGAATCCGAAAGTTCGGGCAAAAATTCACACGGGATCTGGTTTGTCTACCTCCCCAGACGAGACTTCTGAAGACATAGTCTCGTCTGGGTTCCTCTCCGCCCGAAGGCAGAAAGTTCGACCAACAGGTCCTGAGCCTGGCAGCAAATTGCCTGGCTTGAAACAGCTTCTTCCCTTACCTCTGACCTGGAGCTTTTTATCTATAGTTATGGACTAGATTATGTAGTCAGCGGGGGTGTAATTTTTAATAAAAAATATTTACACAAAATCCACCCCTTTTGAGATTAATACTTTTATAATTTTTTTTATTAGTATTAGTATCTCTCCCTCCTCTTTCTGGAGAGTTCACCAACGTAGTTGACTTTGTAGCTTTTCCGTTTTGGATCTACTTCTGGTTCCACAGTACGCTTTTTTTCTGGAACTTGCCCTTTTAGGTTCCTTGACTTGTTGTGGTGCTGGCACATCGAAAACATTCCTAATAGCATTTTTATCGGAACTTCCAATGTTTCAAGTCTTTTATCGATAAAGCTTTTCTTCAGCTGATTATGGTGCCTTTTATGTTCAAATTATTTTTCCTTTTACCATGTAAACCAACTTCTCAATTCTTGCTGATATTATGCCGTCTTCCCACGTCTCTTTGCCATCCTTATATGCTCTAAAGAACACTTTATCGCCGACCTTGAAACTTTTGGTGCCGTTTTTGTTATCCGTTCCAGTTCTTCGACTTGATAATAACTTGTCAAAAACCGATTTTACTTTTTTAGCAATCATTAATTCTACCGGCGACATGCTTGATGGTTTATTGCGGTTAGGTGTTACACGGTAAACTCTCAGAAAATTTTAAAGTGCTTCCTCGTTCCCTTTCTCTAGTCTTGTTTTCTTCAACAAACTTTTCCACAAACCTGTCTGCTTGTCCATTCGACCTTGGGTAATACGGCGCAGTCGTAATATGTTCAATGGAGAACATCTTACAAAAATCTTCGAATTCTTTACCTGTGAATTGCGTTCCGTTATCAGAGACTATGGAATCAGGTATACCATGTCTCACTTTCCATTTATAAATTTCCGGCTATTTAGTGAAACTATCAACTACAAAATAATGTGATCTATTCATAGGACCTGCAAAATCTATCTATCTATCTTGACCACAGATGTCTATCTTTGGCCAAGGTTTTATCTTTATGATAGGTAGTTTTGCTGTAAAAGCACAACCTCTGCAGGCTTGCACTATTTTTTCAATATCTTGGTCTATTCTGGTCCAATATATGAAAATTCTCATCAGAGATTTCATTCTTGAAATACCAGGATGTCTGCTATGAAAATCCTTTAATATTCACTTCTGTAACACACTAAGTATTGCAATCCTTTGCTCAAACATTACTACACCATTGCATAGTGAGTAAGAGTTTAAGTCTGGATTTCATTCTTTGATACTTTCTTACAATTGCTTTTTTATTTTCACAATAAAGATGTCATTTTCTACTTTTCCTTTTATTTCTTCCAGGGAAACTGATAATTCTCATACTATGTTGCACAAAATGTTTTTTTTTATCTCCATTTCGCTTTTTAGTGCTGCAATGAGCATGTCCACAAATGGTTCCACATTTTTAGGTATTAATCTTGATAATCCATCTGCATGTCCTAAGTTTTTAGACGGTTGGTACTCTATCATAAAATCATAGTTTAATAAGATGGTACTCCAACATTGTAGTCTATTAGCTGTATATGTAGTTATTCCTTTCTTTGAACCATATATTGTTAATAAAGGATTTCACCAGTTTACCAATTTCAGATTCACAAATTTCCTTTTGTTTTCTGCGAACATATTTTTCCGTTTCAAATCTGTGTATGAATTTGTCACTGTGAGAAATCTTTCTTGGTTTAGTTTTGCAGTGTAATTTTATATGTCCTCGTTTACGACAATTGTAGCATTCTGCATTTTAAATGGGGTTTTCCAAAATGTAACTTATCGAATCTGACAAGCATTTATTCTCCTTTTCTACATCTGCCCTTTGCTTGTACCAATGTACATTCTTTTTTTCTGAATGTTTTCAGCATCGTGTTTCAGTGTTAGAATTGTCTGGCAATTGTTCACTGATTCCAGCAGTGTAATATTATTGTTCTGTTCAATTTTTTGTTAAAGGTTTTGCTCGTATTCCAGCATCCATTTTAGCTGTTAAACCTTGAACAAAAATTAACCATTTGAACTTATCTGGAATCATTTCCTTTATTCTAAACTTTTCACATTCATTGTTGACGATAAAAGCATCCGTGACTAAATCTTCGTCCTCCACCAAAGAGCATTAAACAGAACTTTTGTTACTAAAGATTTTCGTCAGAATGTGTACTGAGTCTTCAAACCCGATTTCACCTGTTTTTTTTTCGGTATTATGTAGTTGCAGTATTATTATACTGTCTAGGAAGTATTTTCCTCAACAACAATTTCGTTATTCTCTCATCTTCCCAGCCGCTGCATTCCTGGTTGAATATTTATTCATATCTACGAAAATACGCAGAAAAAGTCAGTCCTTCATAAGTATTGTATACAAATTCTGATATGGCATTTTGAACAGCGTCTGGCGTAATAGACATTAAAGAATTTTTGTTTTCTTTAGAATTATATGCAACAATTCTTGTTGCTGTTTTTATAATTCCAGAAACTTTTGATTTTGTTGTTGCTGAATTTCAACAATCAAAGCCAAAATTTGCTCTATATTTGCATGAATATGTTTTTCCTACATGCAAGAGAATTTTTTTTTCTTCTATACAAGAAAAATATTTTATTTTAAACCAACCTGGTTAAAATTCTTGTCGTCACCCGTATCCTTGCAACAAGTATATTTTTTCCGTACTTGTTCACTCGGTTTGAGTTTCCAAAATTCTTGTAACTTTAATTATAACTCGTCTGAGTTCCTGAATCCTCGTTACTCTAATAAAGAGTTCCCAATCCTCGCCACAACCGTTATAAATCGCCTGAGTTTCGAATATCTCGTCGCCACTGTCATAACGCGCTACGTCGTGTTTATAATATAAGTAATGCTTCGGTTACTTTCCGTGACTATTGTATTAATTAGTTTGAATACTGGTACCAAACGGTTTTTCCCTTACTTATGTCCTGGAGCTATTTATTAATAGTTAGGCATTAGTTCAGTGTACTATTTATTCACTGGAATTGTTCGATTTTGCGGGGGAAACTTTATTTAAGTTGATTTATACAAGAAATACAGATATGCTGCATGTCGTCTATCAAGGTGTACTATTTATTCCACGGCACCAGCTATGGGTTAAACAGTATTACTTTTATTTGAAAAAAATCATTATCACCAAATATTTTGTTATCCATTCGCAAAAAAATATCACCAAATATTTTGTTATCTATTCGTAAAAATTGTCCGCTGACCTGAGATGGAACAAATACATTGAGTTAATAGCTTTCCTCCACCGCAAAGAAAGTTGGCTCCCTGTGCCGCGTCAGGAAATTTTTCTCGCCGGAGTCGATCATTCAAATCTACAGATCAACCATTCGCCCTTGCATGGAGTATTGCTGCCATATATAGTCTGGAGCCCATTCTGTTTGTCTCAAGGTCCTTGATAAAATCTAGAGACGGATATGCAATGTAATTGGCCGTGATCAGGCATCTCGTCTGCAGTCGCCCTCCCACAGACGTGCCGTTGCCTCCCTCTGTCTTTTTTACAAATACTTTCACGCTAACTGCTCCGATGAGCTGCTTTCACTGGTTCCTAGACTTCATGAATTTCAGCGTTCAACTAGGCTGGCACTTCGCTCTCACCCTTTCACCGTCGAAACTGTGAAATGTAGCCGTCTCTTCTACTCCAATAGCTCTTCTCGGACTTCTCGCCTGTGGAACTCCCTACCTTTTTATTGTTTCCCTGATAGCTATAAACTCCAACTATTCAAATGTAATGTCCATCGGCGTCTCCAGATACCTTGATCTATCACCTATCTTTCTCTTTATCTTTTCCGCTATCACTCCTCTGCTCTCGCTCCAACTCTCTGTAATCTCTTGAGTGCTAGTCGCTTCCCGCTTTGCTTGGGGTGAAACGCTTAAAAATATATTTTTACAATCCAAAAGATTTTTCGGCTTTAAATAAGGTTTTATTAGTATCACCTCGCCGTGACGCAATAACTAGCAAACTTTCTTACTAGATCAATTAAATAGCGAATCCCATCCTCACTCGGTACTCCACACATTCGGCCTTGTACCACATCTTAGAAAATCGCCATAAAATATCTTATAAGCCGTAAAAACAAATCAATCAAAAAATTTTCATGTGGCTGATTTTTTAATCATAACAGTCCTTCTCCTAAACTGGTTGTTAACCACAGCTACAGAGCCCAGTCTGGCATACTCTTTAATCTATAGCTTTGGACTGAAAAGTTCATGCCTTTCCAAGGATATTTTTGCGAACGTAAATGTCACGAACTCGACCAGAATTCGAACTCTGTTCGATTTCTACTTACGTTTAGCTAAGCATCCCTTGACATTCTAAAAGGAAAGAAATGCATGAAAACAGATTAAAATATCTGTTTTTGTATTTCTTTTTTCTTTTTTCTTTTTTTCAGGCAACTTCTTTCTTGATATTTACTTTTGCCTCCCTCCAAATCACATATCACAGCAAACGATTTTGTTTTCTTATTTTCCATTTTCAGGTTTTTGGTCTGCTAAATCAACAGTCCATTTTCTTGGGTGTTGTGAATCAGCGGCATGTCCATCTCAATGTCCTCGGGAGGTCAGCTCGGACGACGTGGACAAACAAAAACGTTTTCGATTATCTGTCATTCTCAAACGGCATTTTAAGTAAGACGACTTTGACCCGAACATTTGCCGTTGCTATAAAGAGTCTTCTGTCTGAGATAGGGATTACTGGTCCGTAGGAGAAAATGAAACGTTCTCTCTTATTATTATGCGCTTCTCTTGAGACTCAGTGTTAATGGTAAATGAAAATAGATATGGAGAAAAATCAAGAATTTGATTTCATGAACGTTTTTTTTATTTTCAATTCCATGTTCGTAACAAGTTACTGTTAACAGGCTTCACAAACGAGATTTCAAGGTCAAAGAGTTTGTACTTTATGCCAATTATCTAAATCAGAAAACTTGACAATCGGCATTCGAAATACAGGCTTATAGCTGGACTCAAAAACACCGAGAAGGCAAAGACGACATCCTGCATATCTGTATGTCTTGTATAATTCAACTTCGGATAAAGTCGACCTCGAAAAATCGAACAATTCCAGTAAATTTTAGAAAGTGCTGAATACCTAGCCCGTAGAGTTAAATATATATATATATATATATATATATATATATATATATATATATATATATATATATATATATATATGTACAAGTATAGGATTGGTATATAAGGAATAAATTAAACGAAACCAAAAAATGCTATTCTTAAAAAAGTGCTCAATACAGAGTAGAGCAAATATAATTTATTCGAAAGTTGTAACATAAATATGTTAATCACTACAAAAAATAATCACTACAAAAATAACCATTTTGTTTCGATACTTTTAGTGTCTTAGCACGTGATGGTATTGAATGTAGAATAAAGGATTTTTGTTCGATTTGAACCTTTTAAAAGCCTCTATTAAGTTAACCGTTAACCGTTAATATGGATTTTTGTCGTGGTAACTTGCATGTGCTACAGTTTATAATATATATTTATTGCTCTAATCTTGTATTTAGCCCTTTTTCTGAGTTTGAAAGAATATGACAAAGTAAAACATTATTAAGGAAAAAATAAAATAAAGAATGTAATTAAGACAAATGATAACGTTCATTGTCTTTCCGGTACATATTTGCATATAAACTGTTCAATGTCTAGGTATTTTCGACTATCGCTAATCCTTATTAAAGAATTTCTTTGGCTTTTTTTTCATGTTATGACAGCTCCTTCATTGTCTCCTTAAGATACCGCGTTTCCGCGTATTTACGTGACTGTTCGTGTTGTTTTTTTTTTCTTTTCATTGGGTTGTGTATACATCGTATGTTTGTTCCAAAAATTTGACATAAATTTTATTGATGTTATGTTATTTGTTTTTTTTTTTTTTTTTTTCTGGATAAGACTATCAATATCCGTAGTCGTATTTTACATTTTTAATCTAGTGGTGAGGATTTATCGGATTTCTTGTGTTTTTGCCTTTTTACTGTTTTTTTTTTTTTTTTACCTAAAGTCGTAAATCCATGAGTGTTTTGACGTAAGCAAGGCTTCTTGAAGCAATATTCATGCAGTCAAAACAACGATCTATAAAGCAACCTTAAATGTATATTAAAAAACATATGAAACCTTACTTACATCAAAATATACATTACTTTAAGACTGACAGCTTTTTAGTTTTACATTGCATACTTGACACCTTTTCTAAAATGTTATTAAAATCACAATTTTGTCTCTAGCTACCCTGGTGGTGTACGAAGAAAGTCAGAAGCTTGGACTATATTTACTTTTTCTTCACAAATAAACGTTGGACAATTCTTGACGGTATTTCCTCGTCGTTTCAGACGAATTATTTGTAATTTGCAAAAGTCGATCATTATAATTAATCGTCATAATATTTATGTCACTTTCAATAGTATTTGCCTTAAAGAATTTTATATATATATATATATACGTATATATATATATATATATATATATATATATATATATCAAGTATGTGGTGCAGTTCAATTTACATTACATGAATCATTCATACAAAAACAGATATAGAAGTCAATGATATAAATGTCGAGAATACATTTTCGCAAATTTAATAAAGTACATTAACCCCGAACCTGTAGATGAATGTTATGATACCTGTTTATAAATTCCAGTTGCATAAGGTCTTTTTTAGTTTTTTTAAAAGCTTTCGTCGGTTCATACAGACATCATCAGGTATGGAAATAGATTTGTTTTTGTTTTTTACTTCTCGGTAATAACATACATGTAATCCGAAATATGTTTTTAGAAATGTGTTATTGTTAATTGTAAGAAATTTTTGGGAGCGTGCGGTCGCAACGCTGAGGTTGAATTTTTAAATTTTAAGATTGTGCGTTTTTGTACTAATATTGTAATAGGATAATTCTTTTGTACTGGTAGGTTTTTCAGTCAATGTGGCATGAAGTAAATTGTTCAATAAATACAGGAATGTCACAGTTATTATCCGAAAGTTGCACGTCGGATCAGTTATCAAGTATATGGTGCAGTTCAAATTACATTACATGAATCATTCATTCAAAAAACAGATATAGAATTTAATTATATAAATCGCTAGAATTCATCTCCGCAAACAAATTTAATAAATTGCATTAACCCAGAACCTGTAGATGAATGTTATGATCCCTGTTTATAAATTCCAATTTAAGGTTTTTTTTTTTATTCGTGGCCTGACGGTTACGTCTAGCATGTAATAGCCTGCTGCCTGTAAGTGTTGACTTCAATGTTCACTTTTATATATATATATATATATATATATATATATATATATATATATATATAATTTTAATAAATTTAGTTTAAAGCAAAAAATAATAAATGAATGATACCTAGTTAGAATCAGACTAAGTGCAGCCAAAATAATGTAATAAACGAATATTTTAGGAATCTTAATAACGAACAACGTTATGTGAAATTGAATCTTGGATCTTTCAACTGCTATTTGGTCGAAATAATGCTGTCACGCCTAAAAGACAGTCGTATTTGTCAATGTCAAGCTGACTTGATTTACAAATCTTGATTTTGTCATTTCCATTCGCTAAGATTACCTGACACCCCCAAATTGACATGCAAACCAGAAAGTAAAAAGTTTGAATAGCATCACTTCTGGCATTCGATTTTGGTAATTCCGTCGTAGTCACGTGAGAATGATGGCGAGTGAGAACGACTTCCGGCGTTTCTAAAGATTCTCATCGAAATCTTGAGGCCGACCGGAAATTGATTCATAATTAGAACGATAGGACCTGCTGTGATAGAGAGAGATTGGATTGTGTTTTTGGCAGGATTATATATGCAAATAGAAATGTGGCTTAAGCTGTATAAATACGTAAGTGTTCACAAATGTTAGATCACATACGCGTGCATATATATATATATATATATATATATATATATATATATATATATATATATATATATATATATAATATAGTACATTGAGTACTGGTGTTAATAAAATAGTGCTTGATCTAAAATAAAAGCTATAAATTATATATTAATAATAAATATATATTTTTCGACACCGGTAGCACAACGCAATCTTCAAGTCCTTCAGAGTTCTACTACCAGTGAATAAAAATGTATATTTATTTTTAACTAGCTTGAAAGCCGCCCTATCGGTCGGCATTTAAGCTAGCTTCTGCGTAGGGCTCTTGATTGGACCTTCATCACAATAGGTAGAAGAACTCAAAATTGGTCCATGCATTTAAGTATTGCATTAATATTTAAGCTTACCTTTTAAAAGTTTAACGATAATTCTGCCGCTATTTAATTAAAAGTAAGTTTGGTGTACGTAGGTCCTTACTTTCGGTACAAACAATTATTTTTATTTCATGGCTGGATTTCGCAATTAATTTCTATTATTTCAAAATTTATAAGTTATAAAAATTTTTGTCGGAGAAAAGACCCACGTAATAGATTACGTAATAAATCGCTGAAAACAATCGCAGGGAATAGGGTCAACGGCACTTTACAAATGGTGCCAAGACCGGCAGTATTTCCCCAATGGCTCTGTAGCAGATAGCCAAAGACACGGTAGCAAATAAGTCAACCGTGCTATAGCAAATAGATGTAGTCCACGGCCATATAGAACATGGTCCACGGTCCAGTACAAAATAGTCAATGGCATGGTAGCATATGGCAACGGCCTAGGACCAGACGGTACAAAAGCAGTAGTATATGATCCAAGTCCCTGCAGCAAATTGCCCAAATGGTTAACGACCTTACAGTTAATGATGCACGGTCTGGTAGAAAATGGATAACGGCCCTGTACCAAACGAGCAAAGTCAGGAAGTAAATGGTCAACGGCCTAGTACTAGACTGTACAAAAGCAGTGGTATATGGTCCACGTCCCTGTAGCAGATTGCCCAAATGGTTAATGACCTTGCAGTTAATGATGCACGATCCAATAGAAAATGGATAACGGCCCTGTACCAAACGGTGCAAAGTCAGGAAGTGAATGTTCAACGGCTAGGTAGCACGCGGCCCAACACCCGGTAGCATATGGGTTAACAGCACTTTACAAAACGGTGCAAAGTTACGAAGAATTTGGGGCTGGGATCTGTAACAAATGAGCCACGCCCTGATAGCAAATGATCCATGGCATGGCAATGCACGGTTCACACACTGACAGCACATGGTCGAGGGACCCGTACCAACCGGTTAACGACCCGGTAGCATAAGGTCAACGTCACTGCACCAAACGGTACAAAGCCCAATAGAATATGGCCCATGCCCTTGTAGCAAATAGCCCAAGCCCTCGTAAAAATGGCCATCGCCCTGCTAGCACATGGTTTACGGCCCGATTTTACATGATACACGGCCTGGTAGCAAATCGTGCTCGGCCCGGTAGCAAATGGGTCAACGGCCCTGTAGCAAATGTTGCCTCCTCAGTAGTATATAAGACATGTCCCTGTAGTAAATTTCCCTAGGCCTGGTAGGAAATGGTCCACGAACCGGTACCACATGGTCCACGGTCCTGTACCAAACGGTCCAACCCCGGTCATAAATGTTCAACGTCCCAGTAAGCACGACCCGAGAGCAAATGGATCAATGGACATGTAGCAAATGTTGCCATACCCGGTAGTATATATTCCATGTTCTGGTAGCATATGGTCCTCGGCCCGGTAGCAAATATATAACGTCCCGGTAACAAATAATCTATTGCTCAGTAGCACATGGTCCACAGCACGGAGGCACATGCTCTACAGTCTGGTACAAAATAGTCAACGGCCTTTTAACACATAGTCCATAGTCCAATGCAAAATGATGAACGACCCGGTTGCAGATGGTTCACGAGCCGGTAGCACATGGTTAACGACCCTGTAACAAACAGTCATTATCCCGGTATCGCATAGTTAATGTCCCTGTACCTAAGCCCGATAGTAAATGGCACACGGCCTTGTAGCACATAGACAAAGCCCTGGTTACAAATGGTCATCGTCCAAGTAGCCCAGGATCCACGGCCGATTATACATCGTCCACGGTCCGGTAACAAATTGGTAATGGGCCATGTAGCAAATATTGTCACCACGGCAGTATATGGACCATGGCCCTGTGGCAAATTGTCCCAGACCTTGTAGGAAATGGTACACGGCCCGGTAGCACGTAGTCCAAGGTCCTATAGCAACCACGGTAACAATTATTCCATGGCTTGGTAAAAAATGTGTCATCGTCTGTATATGACATGGCCCACGGCCCGGTAGCTCATAGTCCATAGCCCGGTAGCACATGACAAACGTCCCTGTAGCAAATGGGTCAACGACCCTGTAGCAAATTGTATCAATCTCGGTAGTATATGGCCTACAACCATTTAGCAAATGGCCCAAGGCCTGGTAGCAAATTATCCACGACCTGCTAGCACATGGTCCACTCTCCGGTACAAAATGGTCAACGGCCGAGTAGCACATGGTCCACAGCTGGGTAGCTTCTTGACAAAATTCCCCACAAATTTTCTGTTGGGTTTAAATCTGGAGACTTCGTGGGCCAGTCCAAAACTTCAATATTTTTTAAACCAGTTTTTCGTGAGCTTAGAAATGTGCATGTCTGTGTTTCCCTGTTGAAAAATGGCATTATTGGTGTCTAGATGTTTCATAAATGGACTTTTTTTCAACACATTGATATATCGAGCAGAGTTTTGTTTCCCTTCCATCACTACTAAATCAGCCTTTCCAGACCCAGAAAAAGCTCCCAAAACCATAACAGATCTTCCCTGAAATTATATTTTTGTGAAAACAGCTGCTTCTCCTAATTTAAATAATCCCAATAACATTGGTAGCTGTCGGGCCCATCCAAATTAAACTATTTCTCATCAGAAAACACCACGGTTTCCCATGTCTCTTTTTCCATGTTACTTTTTCTTTACCGAATCTAAGCGCATCTGCTTGTGTTTAGCAATTAAAGCAGGGGCTGTCTTCCTGTTTCAATAAATGAGATTTGGTTATTCATGGAGAAGTTGACAAACTCTTCTTGAAGTGATGGGTAAATTCTGACATTTTTGCAGAACATTTGAGCTTGATTGTCATCTAGAAGCTTCTCGAAAAAGGCCGACGTCTGGCTGAATTTGTAATTTTAGGTGGACGACCTGGACATTTTCTGGTGCCGTACGATTCAGGATTATTTAGATAATTTCTCACAACTGTTCAGGACCTCGACAATTCTCTTGCAATGAAACATATATTTCATAGGCAGAAATTTGCCTCTTTTTCATTTTCATTAAGGAGGGGGAGTTCCTTGGCATCTTGCAGTAACTGTATTCAATTATGAAATGTTTAAATAGGAATCACGTGAATTAAAATCATGCTAAGAGTCTTTTTATAATCTGCGCATGCACTTATTCTTCCTTTGGCATTCTGAAGTAAACCAGATATGCAAATTTTCAAAACTGTCTTATAACTATTTCCACCCTCGAAAACGAAGTTTTGTTAATAACTTCTTTTGGTGGAAATTTGTTATAAAATCGAATATGTATACTAATAACCATCGGATCTAGGTACCACACACATATTTTCAGAGGAATGTGTGCAGTAATAAGAAAATTATTAACAATTTCAAGGGGTGTCTCATACTTATTTCCACCATTGTATATATGCATATAGTGATTTTCCAAGCGTATCTTAGATGTGGAACAAGGCCGAAATTAGGGGGTAGCCAATGAGGATCGAACTCACTACTCAGTTGTAATTGTTCTAGCAAGCCAAGCTTGCTAACCATTACACCGCCTTGATGTGCCCCTTGTATATATGCATATATATGACAGTCAATGCTGGGCAATTTTCACGCAGATTCCGAGATTTGAGGCAAAAGAGACCTGGTTCTACAGATCAATGTTCAGAATGTCATTGAAGGCTCGTGGAAGTAACAGAGGGGTTTTAAGGCAGCCTGACTAAGTTTGGAGTTCATTGGCTCTTTCACTATCAGATTCTTTAGTAAATATCTGTCTATATTTGGTTCTCTTGGCATCGGTTATATTGCAAGATCGGTTATATTGTTTTATAAGTTTTCTTTTCCTTATTTTGAAATCAATTTGGTTAACTGATATCCACCCTTACTTACGAGCATTCTGAATCCTCGGCTTTCTATTCACTTTTCAAACACCTGACAAGGACATAACCATCGACTAATGCAATGGTGACGAGAATGAAGATTGATATTGCAGGCTAATTACCTTGCGGAAAGTGAACAAAGGTGAAAGGCATTCGCTTGAGATTAATTGAGCGAAATATACCGGGCGATGACGTGTAGATAATTGGAAATTAAGTCTCCAATTCCTATTAAAACACCTGGGTTAATTAGATAGATAGATAGATAGATAGATAGATAGATAGATAGATAGATAGATAGATAGATAGATAGATAGATTGAGAGAGAGAGATGAACAGACTGGGAGATATATATGCACAGAATGAGATAGATATATACATACATAGAAACATACATATGTGCATACATACATGTGAAGAGATAGATAGATAGATAGATAGATAGATAGATAGATAGATAGATAGATAGATAGATATGAATATAGAGAGAGATATATAGATATATAGATAGATATAAACTGTCACGGGATATATATGTGTGCGTGCGTATATATATATATATATATATATATATATATATATATAGAGAGAGAGAGAGAGAGAGAGAGAGAAAGAGATAGATAGATAGATAGATAGATAGATATGAACAGACTGAGATAGATATATACATACATACACACATACATACATACATACATACATACATACATACATGCATACATACATATTATGAGACTGAGATAGATAGATAGATAGATAGATAGATAGATAGATAGATAGATAGATAGATAGATATGAACAGACTGAGATAGATAGATATACATACATACACACATACATACATACATACATACATGCATACATACATATCATGAGACTGAGATAGATAGATGTGATTAATAACTGCACAAAGTGAACGAGATTTTCAAGCCCTAATTTAGATCTTTATTAGGTCTTTTATTATTAGAACATTGTCTTTGAGAATAGATTCCTTCGATACATACGTAGTCAGGTAGGTAAGTAGGTAGGTGGGCGTAATTTGCATCTATTCTTTCTGTATAGCTCGCTATCTGGATATGGACAGATTGAAAGATATCAACTGAGATAGATAGATAGATAGATAGATAGATAGATAGATAGATAGATAGATAGATAGATAGATAGATAGATAGATATAAACTGTCATGGGATATATATATGTGTGTGTATATAGATAGATAGATAGATAGATAGATAGATAGATAGATAGATAGATATAAAATGCCATGGGATGGATATATATATATATATATATATATAGAGAGAGAGAGAGAGAGACAGACAGACAGACAGACAGACAGACAGACAGAGAGAAGGAGAGAGAGAGCGAGAGAGAGAGATGAACAGACTAGGAGATATAAATGAACTGACTAAGATAGATAGATAGATAGATAGATAGATAGATAGATAGATAGATAGATAGATAGATAAACTGTCATGGGATATATATGTGTGTGTATATATATATATATATATATAGATAGATAGATAGATAGATAGATAGATAGATAGATAGATATAAACTGACATGGGATATATATATGTGTGTGTATATAGATAGATAGATAGATAGATAGATAGATAGATAGATAGATAGATACTGGCGTAGATTTAGACGTAGGTAAGTCGGTAGAGATAGATATTAAAGTATATGATTTTTCAAACTAGCCCCCGAAATAGACCAATCAATCACAAAGTAACTGATAATTACATCTACAGTGCACATCTCGTTTGGTAACAGATATAAATTCGTTATCTTTAATTTGACGGAGACCCAATAATAACAATAATCACAAGCTGACCGCCTCGCCATCTCCAAATACAAAAGAAACCTGCTCTTTGACGATATTTCTTTGATTGTTTCCATAATTGATTATTCAACTCTTATCACAGAAAACTGAAGTGACTGATTAAGTGTCGCTGTTCGCTTTTGGCAAATCGCCTTAAAAATCTTTCGTTTCCTCATATTATATTCTTAACGGTATTTGTTTATTTTCGTAATACTTTATCACATCTCAACTTCTTTTTAACTTTATGCTATCAGCTTTTGGACTCTGTTAAACGATTTGGCACTATGATATATCCATTTAGCTGACTTTATGTTGGTCCAATAAGATTTACTTTTATATTTTAGTATTTTAAATATTACTCCGCCGTGTTAGGGTTATTTAGACTAATGTAGCAGGGTCGCCTACAATGGTTGCAGACAATTCAATCGGGTTGTGACTTTGATCGTCACTGTGTGTCGCAATGTTATGTTAGCGGTGAACAACAGATGCAGCGAAATCATTGTGTTAATGGAAAAAAACAGAAAAAAAGATTCACCATTAACTGTAAGAAGACAAAATGTATGGTTTTTAGCAAAGGGGGCAATCCAATGTGTTAGTTACGCATTGAGAATGTAAAAAGTCATTCAGTTGAGGGAAGTTATCTCGGTAGTGTAGTAACAAACAACGGTAAGTGTAACATAAAAATCTGAAAGCGCAACGCAAATATGCCTTTCCGAATCTAAGGAAAGTATTAAGTGATCGAAACAAGGAAAATAATGCTTGCCTGCTATCTAATCTCTAAAATTGTATATGGTGGGATCAGGTTGAGATCATTAAACAAGGAACACCATTGGAAAATTCGTAAACGTAAGGAATCAGCATATATGCTAGGCCACAAAAATCTCCTGAGCCGGCCAAGGATAGAAATGAATACAATATGGGAATTAGTTATAAGGAGTGCCAGAGAAAAGCGATAATACCAACAAAAGTTGCAATATGAGCTCTGGTAAAAACATGAAATGATAACAGCAAAAAATTGCAATATAAGAACTGGTAAAAATTGTTGCTAAAGACATTAGGTTTATAGTAATCAGAAATTCATACACAGACGTCCTCAAGGACACATGGCACAGTGGATAAAGTAGTTGGTCAGTTCCAGTGACGAGACCCAAAGAGTTCGATAGCCGGTTAAGGCAGTGGAGAACTTGGAGAGGGAAATTAACAGGAGATAACCGATAACTGACATCCATTTAACATGACACGTAGAAATAGAACAGTCTACCCCAGTGAGCGAAATAAAAGAAAGGTTAAGATCGACATTCCAACCATCTGAAGAAGACCGGAGCGTACAACGGCCGAAACGTTGTAGTAAATATGGCGAAAAAGATGAGGACAATAGTCCGAATAATGTAAATAAGTTAGTCAATCAGTTATGCGTCATGCTTAGGCGATCATATATCTTTTGATACATGAATAACGAGGCAGATTTTTCCCGCAGTAGGTTGCCATTTCTTTCTACGGTAGACCAGTTGCCATCCAAGGTCTATCCGGCTATTTACCCATAGCTGGTGGGAGAAGAAGAGTATCAATACCTTTCCCAAAGGTAATATTTCTCATCTGTGAGATATTTCAGTATTCGCTTCACTATTGGAGGCACGGTGGAGTAATGGATAGCGGCTCGAATTGAGGAATCGCAGAGGCGAGTTCGATTTCCAGTCTGATCCATTATATTCACTTACGTGCTTGGGAAAGGTATGAATCATCTTCTTCTCCTCCAAGCTATGGATAGACTGGGTTCTATAGCCTTAGCTCTAGGAGAAGGAAAAAATTCAAAACTTGCTTGGAGAGGGTTGGGCTCCATCAGGTTATCTTGCCCAAGAAACACCACTTCTACTGTGGCTAGATGTTGCCTCTACGAGTCACGAGATTAAAAAAAATTCTTTATTCCTATTCTTGGGTTTGATAATGGTTTAAAAACTCAATAAATATGTGATTATGTTCGGAATCACTTTCAGACTTTCAAGTTTAAGTTTATGCGGACATAAACCTGCTATGAATAATTTGAATCGTAGCGAGTGTTGATCGAAAAATAAGGTTTGCAGTCTTACAAAAAAAGCTTTTAGATCAGACAGAATATTGGAACAGTTATTATGAAAATGTAAATTTCTTTTTAAATTGCAATTTTATTTTTCAACATCGTCATAATTTTATAATTTTTAGCAACCGTTCTGCCCGTTATTGTCATTTCGTCTATGAAGAAACTTTCTAGTTTAACTTTTGATTAAATTGCGCGTAACAACCTCAATATCTGATTTTTAAAAAATGTTCACTTTTCAAAGTCCGTTTTAATTTCGGGAAATTACCACAAATCCGAAAATACCAAATCGGAACTGTTCAAAGGGTGGGAGAGAACTGTGAATTTTAGAATTCTTTCCATTTGCGACGTTTGTTGAATCCAATGCAACCTTTACATCGTCGTCATGCTAAAATGTTCCTCTTTCAGGGCGAATGTGTTGCTTGATTGTTCGCAAAGATTCAATGCAATCTTACATCCATAAATTTGGATTATCTCACAAACATATAATGTCAAAATATCTATCACTGATCCCTGCTTGATGAGTAACTCGACCGTAGTACTCATAACGATTGTTACAGCTTCTTAGATTAAATTATTTTTTCATGTAGCATTGCAGCTCAGACCCAGACACCAGGGCTGTTCTAAGGGTGCGGTTTCTTCCAGTCAAACGCCCGTGGCCTAAAAAATAACTCCTTGACCAAACCGTTATCCATGAGCCAATTTTAGCAGTAAGCAAATTTTATTCTGGTCTTAAGCTTCTGCTGTAGATGAGCGAGGCAGATCCAAGGCGGAGGTGAATGGGCGAACAGTCTAACGGGCGTGTATTCCTTTTCGCGTCGCGGTGAGCTTTCTCTATCCACTCTCTGTGGATATCGTCATTTGTTGCTCCTACGAACCACAGTCTTATAGGGATCAGCGTTCCTTGTCTTGATATCTTTTCGAAAAATGTAATTTATCAAGAACCCAGTCTTGTTCTACTCAATGACCCATTTTGTCAGAGTCGTTTGACATGGTTCTTGTGAGGTCCCCTTCAGTAAGCTGATAGTCATCAAGGCAATAATTGTCATCTGCAAAAATGACATTTCCCACCCTACAGCCCCTTTCTTCGTAGTTGCAATGTCGCAAGCTTATCGTTACTCTATCGCTACTTCCATGGAAAATGTTCAGACGTGTTCCATTCTTTAGTGCCACAAACTCAGATCATTACAGCCAAGACCAACTTTTCTACGTCCATAGAACTGAATCATTCTCATTCACTATTCATTTCATAGGTAAGAAGCTCCGAAAGTTTCTCTCCGGGGAACAAACTCCTGCGTGGATGCTCATCCAACACTACAATCTTAACTTCAGCTTTAGAGTCAACCATTAGCTATCCGCCATATGCTCGGAATTTTCACTTCCTACTTCTCCTTCTAACTTTTTATATCACAAATTTCATTCAGTAATCTTCTACCTTGAGTGGCTCTTTGGCCTTGAATTTGGTGAAGTTTAATAAACAAAGGGGAATCTTGCCAGTCCTAACGACTGAATTGGGTATAAGAGATATATCGACCGCATCAGTGCTGTGCTGTATGAACGGTATGTTAAAACTGACATATAAATACTAACAGATCGCGACAGCTATGATAAAGACGTGATTAAATATACTTTAATGTTTAAAAAATATTCAGTATTATTATTGTTTATGTAATAAGCATTATAACATAGTACAAATAACTATATTGAGGAAAAGGAATTTTGACAACACGCATCTTTTACGTGCTTATGGCTATTTTTAATTTATCAAAAAAAAAACATTATTGTACATGTAGGATAATATTATATATTAATTACTATTTTTTAATTCATAACTATTTGTGCTCAGCTGTTTGACATTAATAAGTATCTGCTGAGGTGTTCAAATTTTGGAATAATGAAATAATAAAAATTTAAATTTCATCTCTCTGATAGATCTGTAGGCTCACTAGAACACATAGATACTACACCGCTCTTTTTCACAACCTGGCGTTAATCTCTATATTAGATTTGATTAACAAAGAAAGGGCACTGAAACAATCCAACACCTGAGTCAAATCATTAGGCTTAAGGCTCTACATTGCAAGTCACATGGTTGAGCGGATGAAAACGCCGGTTAATCTGGATCAGGTAGTTGCAGAAAATTATCTATTGTTCAGTGGATGAAACGGACAAATGAAAACTTCTTATCTTATGTGCCGTGTCCCTTCAAGACGTGGGTCACAATGGCTCTCTACAACTTGCGCCCTTTATAACCCTTAGTAAAGCTTATCTTTTTGATACATCTCTTAATCCCTGTTTACCAAAAATTTACACAAGCTCATTACGTAGGTTATGCGCTGTTTTTCTTTGTCCATTTTCCATTCAATATTCCCTGTGTATGTCTTTTTTATAGGCTACGTTAAATTTTCCTTTAGATGACAGTGAATATTGGAAAATCTCTTCACAGATGTAGAAGCAACAGAAATATGCTTCTACAGAAGGATGCTGAGAATACCACGGACTGAACGCATGAGCAACGGCAAATTTTTAGAGAGAATGGTAACTACTATTTTCTCTAAAAATTTGCCGTTGTGTTCCGTCTATAGTATTATCAGCATCATGTGTTCAGTCTATAGTATTCTCAGCATCCTTCTGTAGAAGCACATTTCTGTTGCTTCTACATCTGTGAAGAGATTGTCCAATATTCACTGTCATATTGATGAACTGATATTACATAACAGCTTAGTATTCTTTTCTTTTGTTTCTCAATGAAACTTTCTTGCTTGTTAACAGTTTCCTTAATCATTTTAGCCCTGACTACCGCTTTATCGGTGGTAGAGAAAAATAACTTAATGCCCAGTCACTGATTGAACAGTGGTAGAGAAAAATGACATGCCCGGCCGCTGATTGAACGATGGGTAAACACTTGTAACTATTTTTATATCTACCGTGAAACATTACATACCAATTATTTGCGAATTTTAACTCAGGAGCTCAAACAGAAGGGTTGAAATTGTTGAGGAACGCAGGGCTCAAAGGATTAAGTTCACCTTCACTACGATGACCCCCAAAATCAGTAGTAAATGGTATTCAAATCAGGTCACATTGTGCTTCTAGATATGAAGTATTTTCCTATAATGAGATTTGTACCTGATGTCTTCTTGCTCCACATCACTGATCGTATGCTCTATTACCTCTAGCTACTTGGTGACAGCTCTCCTTGACTTTCTGGAACTATAGTTGATGATATCAGGAACCTATTGGATGCAGTTGGCCATTTCTCTTGGTGATGCAGTTGACCATGTCATTGCACTTTTAACCCTTTCAGCTCTGGCCACCGCTTTACCGGTGGTAGAGAAAAATAACGTAATGCCCAGCCACTGGTTGAACAGTGGTAGAAAAAACTGATTTAATACCCAGCTACTGATTGAACTGTGGGTAACCATTTGTAACTATTTTTATATAAACCGTGAAGCATTACATATCAATTATTTGCGAATTTTGACTCAGGAGCTCGGGCAGAAAGGTTAAAATTGTTGAGGAACGCAGAGCTCAAAGGATTAACTCTTGGAAAGCATCTTTCGCTATCCCAACACTTGCTTTCAGATTTCGACGTCGCCTTTTCCATCCTCGGTTAAAACACTTTTCTAGATATTTAATTTATTGCACGTGTTTGATTTTTGTGCCTCCAGTTTAGAGACAAGTGACTGCTGCAATATACAATCCTTGTCAAAATATTAAGACCAGATGTAAAAGGGTTAAAAAATATAAAATACTATTTATATATTTGCGAAACATTTACCTTTAACTAGAAAATGTAGTTTATCAACAAACAAGTGAAAAATTTTAAGCTTTTAATTGATCAATTTAAACAAACATTGAAAAGTATTTTTGGTTGCTCATAAAGATAAGACCATGTGTGAAAAAAAGTACTAAACAAAAATTTTAGAATTAGTCAGTGTGCTCATTGCTTCAGGCATATGGACATCTACTTTGCTCATTTTCAGCATTAAATTTCAGATTTTAAAATGGCTAAGGGTAAAATTTTAACAAAGTTTGAACAGGGCAGGATTGTTGAACTTCAAAGACGTGGTCTTTCATAACGAGCGATTGCAAATTAAATTGGCCATAGCAGAACTGTCATTGCTAACTTCATTAAAAATCCGGATGCGTATGCTTCTAAATAAGCAAGCCGTCGCCTCAATAAAACCTCACCATCTCTAGACAGACGGATTAGGCGAGAACTTAAGAGAGATTCAAGTCTAACATCAAATCAAGTAAAAACGAATACAGATGCTGAATACATCTCTCGAACAATTCGACGGCATTTACATAAGATAAAATCCTCACGTTTACAATTTCATACCGATTATCAAACTTGGGTTATGTAAGGTGTTGTTTTCAGACGAGAAAAAATTCAATCTTGATGGTCCAGACGGTTTTCAGCGTTACTGTCATGAAAAAGATGTCCCAAAAGAAATTTTCTCAACACAGTGGAGATGGATCAATTATGGTCTAGGGAACTCTTGAGTTACAGGAGTTAAAAGGTTGCCAAACGGCTGCTAGTTACATTGACATGTTAAGAAAGGCATCGCTAATTACTGAAGGCCCTATTCTGTGTGGAGAAAATTAGATTTTTCAGCAAGACAATGCTGCAATCCATATTGCTCGAAGGTCAAAGGAATTTTTTATGGAAAACAACATTCAGCTTTTGATCCATCCACCGTGCTCTCCAGATCTAAACCCAATCGAGAATCGCAAAGGATTTTTATAAACATTTTTATAAACATAGATCACAACTTGAAACTGTAGATGCTCTTCCTGCTGCAGTTTATTCATCCTGAGCGAGCAACCCAAGTACCCTTATGTAGAAGTTAATAATGAGTATTTTTGAAGTAATTCACAAAAATGGAGGATATATTGAATATTAAATTATCGTTGTGATTTATTTGTTCTGTATTTTCTAATTTTATTTACATGGTCTCATCTTTATGACCAACCAAAAACTACTTTTTCAATTTTTGTTTAAATTAAACGATTAAAAGCTTAAAATTTTCACATGTTTGTTGATATATATTTTCTAATTAAATTTAAATGTTTCGCAAATATATTGCGATTAAAGTAACAGTAATTTATATTTTTAACCCTTTTGTATCTGGTCATAAGATTTTGACCAGGAGTGTATTTGCTCAGTATGGAAAGTAGATCGAGAGGAATGTACATCCGTAAATTGAAAAATGAATTCCGAAAATATTACTGAAGTCAGTAGACATCTGAAGAAACCTAGTGATTACAGTGGTCGAAATACTTTGAGTATAAATCAAGATGCAAATTTCGATCCAATTAAAAAGACATAAATAAGGATAATTTATCATTACAAAATGTCCGACCTAAATATAGATGCTTGTATATATGAGTCTATGTGTTACCTTATGAATATTACGATAAACAGGTACAAAAATAAGATAAAACAACAAATTGTCAAAATTAATAATCATAATAATAAGGCCTCGTCTAAAATTCCAGATAATTTTAGAGCGGTATCTATTACTATTAATAAGTGTTAGAAAATAAAATATAGTCAAAAATTTAATAACAAGGCCTCATCTAAAATTCCAGATAATTTAAGAGCGATTTATATTACTATTAGTAAGTGTTAGAAAATAAAATATAATCAAAAATTAATAATAATAAGTCTATGCTTCGGTTTTGTTGCATACGGAGGAGTAGTGAATAGCGACACCGATTGAAGAATCGGAGAGCCAAGTTCAAATTGCAGCCGAATCCATTACATTCACTTACGTGCTAATACCCTTGGCAAAGGTCGGAATCTTCTTCTTCTTCTCAGGATGTGGGTAAATAGCAGGACAGACCCGGTTCTATAGCCTTGGATGGCAACTGGTCTACCTGAGAAAGAAATAACAACATACTGCGCGTGGCTCGTCAGTCATGTATCAAAAGACACATGATCACCTAAGCGTGTATCACGCATGGCACTGACTGCATTTTCCCTCTTGGACAAAAGCAACCCTAGAACAGCCGCTTCTATGTTTAATTTCCTTATCTTCTATACTAAATGTGTCATAACTAACATACAGAGGCTAAAGCCATCTCATAGAAACCAAGGTTAGTGAGCACTAGTTCCAATCTCACCGGAAACAAACATTTTTCAACGTTCGTGAAATGAGTAATAGAATTTTCAAAAAGCTAGTAAAAATTTAATAATTATGTACAATTCTATTTACATTTCCTCTCATTCTTATTTCTTCTTCTTACTTTTCTTTTTTTGTTTTCTTTTCTTTTTGGCATATTTTTATCTGTACTTTTTCTTTGGTCGTCTCTCTTCCTGTCTGCTGTAACAAAAGAAAAATAGTGCGTTTATCTTATATAAAGACGAATTACAGTTCTCGACGAGATTGCTTGTCTCGCGGGATTAGGTAATTACGAGACTAGCAAGAAGAAGAGACGAAATCATGGGAAAGATACTAAGCAAAAAAGACCTGTGGACTTTATTTGATTAAGGCAATCAAATATAGGCACGGGTTCGTAAACGGGGACAAATTCTAGCGAAAAAGAAATCATTGGATAGTCACAAATACCTGGCCATCTCGTTTTGAAGTTTACACTCCCATTTCTACCGCTACCGTTCCGATCAATGGATGGAATTTCCTGAGGCTGGTAAATGATATTCATCGTAATTCTTTCCACAAGTCTTATCTTTCGTTTTGCTCATAGAAAGAGAAAAGATTAATGTCTTGTTTAGTTTCTTCGTCAAGCAGATAATTTTGGCGGGAGAGTCTCGCTCACTTTGATGGCTGATTTTCTTTCCGTTTTTTTTTTTGTTTTGTTTTTTTGTCAATATTGTTAACATACCTTTGTATGTATATTTATATATCTATTCGTTAATTTCTTTTGTCTGTGTATGTATATAATTCCAGCTGTCTTATTGAGTTCAAGAGACAACTGAAGAAGGTGTTCAACACCATACAAATAACAGGTTGTTCCGAACGGAAAGACATACACATCTTTGGTATTTAGTAAACTGACTTTAGCACAGCACAAGTTTAAAATGGCGCAAAAGTGAGCATAAAAAGAATATGGTGCTGCGACCACTCAAATGAAGAGGTCCCGTTGTCCTTGAAAATAAGTGTTTGAAATCTTAGAATTCACAGAAGCGTAAGAAGTAAATACGCATTGACCCCAACGCTTACGGATACATCACATTGAAACACCGGTCCTGAAGTTAAGCAACGTCGAACCTAATCAATATCTAGATGGGTGATCGCTTGGTAATACTGGGTCTTGTAAACTTGAATATGCGGGTAGTGTAATGGATAATGGCCCGGAATTGTTAATCAGAGAAGCGAGTTCCAGTTTGGGGTCGATATATTTACTTATGATTAAATGCCCTTGGGAAATACATATTCTACCACCTTAGGAAAGCTTCTTCTACCCCCGCTATGGGTTAATTAGTAAGAGTTGCATCACTAAAACAATTATTATCTCCCAAAAAATAATATTACGTAAAAATATTAAGATTACAGCATTAAATGACGCATAGAAATTGATATGCAACTAAACAGCCAACCGAAATCCTTTTTTCAAGTCGGCTTTTGTCAGAATCCATTGGCAAACAGCGGTTAACCATTTGTGACAGGGTTGTTTTTGTATGGCGTCATATTTGAAAAAAAATTTTAATTGCCTCTCTAATTGGTTTCACTTTTTATCACCAGCCCCGAATTGTCATGGATGACTTGTCATAAAGTTTCCGTGTATTTTGATGACATACAGAGTGAATCCAATGCTTCTGTGTATTGCAGACTCCAGTCGAATCCAATACATTCACTTACGAGCTAATATCCTTGGGAAAGGTAGGAATCCTCTTCTTCTCCCTACAGCTATAGGTAAATAGCAGGACAAACGGGTTCTATAGCCTTTGATGGCAACTGGTCTAGCACAGAAAGAAATGGCAACCAACCGTGGGAAAAAATCTACCTAATCCGAATAAAATCAAAAACATTGTTTTGTTTTTTTTTTAATTTTATCTCCCCTAATAATGTATGCAAACATGGCCATCGACATCTTCCTTTCCTTTAATACGCTTAAATTAACATGACTTATGAAAGATAGTGGAATTTTGTTTCATTGTCTTTAAGTGGTTCTTCTGATCTTTTTTTCACAATGATGTTCGCCCTGTACAAGGATCAAGGGTCACTTGTGGTAGAGGGTTACAGAAGAAGAAGCACAGTTTATAGGGATAAGTAGGGAAGATAATGGTTAATACTTGAACAGGTTAAACTTGTAGTGAACGGGGAAGCATCCACTTGGGAGTCGGTTCCGCAAAGCAGCGGTTCGTGGGAAGAAGTTGCTCAAGTGGAACTTACATTTCGTCAATGGAATACGAAAGGAATGAGGGTTGCTACAATGTACGTGAAATGGTGGGTCTTAGCCATGAAGATTAGACCTGCTGGAACTAAGGAATGTTGTTCGTCTGAGCGCTCTCCATGGAATTGGAATAGAGCAGAGAGAGGCTTGCGACGTTTCGTCTGTGGGAAAGAGGTTGTACGGTAGAAAATAATTTGTTACCCACAAGGACACGGAAACGCTTTTAAACTCTATCGCGAATAGAAAGTGAAGACTAAGCAGCTCCTACCCAAATACGGCAGCGGTACTCCATTTTCGGCCTGATCTGTATCTTGAAATGGTAGAGGGAAACAGGAGGAGTCAGATACTTAGTGGAGTGTTTCAGGGAACCGACAGTCTTTCTAACATCTTTTGGATCGCGATGGATCTAGTTCCACTTGAGGTGTAGGTTAAGTTTAAGTCCCAATAGGTACACAAGATAGGGGACGTCCCTGAGAGAATACCCGTTTATCGTGACCGATGGAATTTTGGGATCTGTAAGATAAATATATAGAAATAGCCATACACTTTGAAGGTATGCAGTTTGCATACATTTGTATTTATTTGTTACAATCATATTTGTTCAAAACTATTTATGTACATTTGTTTAACATTTTACTTATATTTTTAGCACAGTTTAATCTCTTAAGTGTTCAAAATGTCCTCCTTCAATATTGCATCATTCCCCGAACCTCCTCAGAATACTATGATACACAGCACAACACAAATGCCGACCTGGATCAATTTGAATAAATACTTCTGTGATGTACTCTTTTAATTCTTCCACTGTGTGGTGGTTTCTCTCATAAACCATGTTTAATAGAACCAAGCAAAAAAAGAAAAGAAAAAAGAAATCAATTGGCGGTAGGTGAATGTTGTTGCCATTCGATACTGTCTCTTCTTCCGAAAAAATTTTGGTTAATGTAGTCTCCTACCGCCAAAACATAATGATATGTCCCGGAAAGGGATGTATTTGCTCGAAGTAGCAAAGTGATTTTGGACTACTGTAACCAAGTAGGACAATCTAGCAGGTAACCGTAATGGACTGGTCCTCGTCGTAGTGGTAGGCAATAGGCGTAGATAATAGCAAAGACTATATGCGTAGCTAATAGGCGTTGTCAATAGGCGTCCACATCAGCCTGTATTTATGGCTGACACCAGCCAATCATATTACTGTGAGGAGGAACCCAGGTTTATGTATATTCATTACGTCACATAATGAGGAGATGCTCCATTTTACTGAAAGAACAGCTCGGCGAAGTTAGTTCTGGTTTTCAGCTGTGGAAACGTGAAACAAATATTGAAACAATTGTAAGCTTACTTTTGGTCCACCCTGTATAATAAACTCTAATAATGTATTTATAATCTTGTTTTCAATGGTTCTTTTTGTTGTTTTTTTTAACCAGTCTTGTCACCAGTATCTTTTTGTCTTTTACAAACATTTTAAATTGATTTTTTTGTCTATCGCAATGAACGGAAGTTTTCTCAATGTGGACATTTGCCTTGAAAGCCGATTGGCAATTATGCTCACCCAAGGCTTTATACGAAATTTCTACGTATGATATAATGCCAAAGGTGCTATAAAAATGCCCAGTTCTATGTACCGCGCCTCTATATACTTCACTCCTATTATTTTCCAGTTTTTATTTTCTACTCACGATAGAGTCCAAAAATGTCTAGGTGGAGTTGTGGGTGATGGATTATTTGCCACTCTGTAATTCCTTTCCCACAGAACAAAAGTTGCAAGCTTCTCACTAGTCTATCGTTATTTCCATTAAAAATATTCAGACGTGCTACATTTATCTTTATGTTCTTTACTCCACCCGCCGAAAAAAGAAAACCATTGCTGTTAGGTTAGGTGAACATGGTAGCCATTCGATGTTGCCCATTATTCCAATTAAGCGAAACATCAACATCCTACGTATATGTGAAACTAGGTGGCCAAACATTGGAGATTTTGTCAGTGGCAATCAGAGCATTATATATTCAGGCGGAAAGAAAAAACGATAAAGGAGCCGGATTGATACTAGATCAACAATTCACGAAATGCATTCTGGGATACTACCAATTATCCAAAAGAATTTTATAGTCAAGCTGAAAGGAAAGCCTTTCAACGCAGCTATCATAATAGTGTATGCACCAATTGCACAAAGTAAGGAAGAGAAAATCGAATCTTTCTACTCCATGCTAGACAACGTCAAGGATAATAAGACCAGCGGAGATAACTGACAAATTCGAACTAAGAACCCACAACGAACGTGGAGAAAATGGGTCCAATTGTGCACGGCTAATGACCAAGTAATTGTTCCAAGAACATCCAAGACGATTATGAATATGGATAAGGCCAGGAGGAGAAACTAAAAACCAAATTGACTACATAACTATCAACAAAAGACTCAGGAATGCAATGGTTCACTGCAAAACCTACCAAAGTGCCGACTGTTGAAGTGACCATCGCTCTATTATATGTAAATTAAGAGTGAAACTACAGAAAATGAAGAAGTCAATCGCAGCACCCAAACTGCAATACAACAAATTACTGAGCGACCCATACCTGAAGGGAAATATATGGGCATTGGGAAAAGAAGATACGAGAAACACAATGGAAATGGAAACTTGAAATGAGACTCACTAAGAGAAACGTTAGTAGCATCAGGAAACAATATTATCCCAAAGGAGAATGGGTGAAGAAGAAAAACAAAGGAATCACAGATGAGATTCTTGACATGATGCAAAGGAGAAAGAAAACTCTGCCAAGATACGGAACGGAATACAAAAAACCTTTAGAATAAAATCAGCACCAAATGAAGGTAGGCTAAAGAAGAGGGACCAAACGAAAATGTACAGAAATAAAGAGATTGAGTACAACAGATAAAGGGGTTCTACATAAATAGATAAGGGAACTAACAGGACTGAAGACAGGCGCGTCAACAGGCTGCATAAAATCCAATGATGGAACGCTCATATTAGAGAAGGAAAAAATTCTTCATTGGTGGAACGAATAGACATATACATCCAAATATATATATATATATATATATATATATATACCCCGTCTACTAGGGCGGCTAGCCAATCCCTATTGCAGACGCTTGCTCAGGCACATTTGTGTTTATTCGAAACCCAGAGAACCAACCTGTGGTTTATACTACAACTATGCTGTGCATACCTTAGTTACAGTTTCTGGGAGAAAGCATGTTATCTAGAATGATAGCACACCTATATATATATATATATATATATATATATATATATATATATATATATATATATATATATATATATATAAGTAATAAATCCATTGGTATATAAATGGATCCTAGTAATATCAAATATTAAAACTGATCCACAAAAAGATGTATTTATTATAACAGTTCATATAAATTACACAAGAAAATTACCTCATATGGTGAGTGGTATAGATCTATTTCACCTAACGAGAAATACGTTAATCTTATTCAACCCTCGTCTATAGACTGTGGTTGTGTCGGAATTAGAAATTTAAAATTTAACTTTTACAGCAGTCGAAAAATTGATACGCAACTTAACCATTTCGATGTTTCAGTAAGACGAAATGCCCGATCGGTGGTAAGACACCCCGTCTTACCACCGATCGGGCATTTCGTCTTATTAGCCTTAAAGGTATTAGCCTTAAAGGGAAGAGGTTTTATAAAGTTAAACCCAGATATTAACCTAATGAGATTAAATCGGGGGTTATATGGAGAATGAGGTGTTGAATTGAAACTAAAAGATGGCGGAAAAGGGAGTTTTATATCAAAAACATTTAATTATATATAAAACGTTAGGTTGCTACATTTATATATATGTGAATTGAATATAGATACAAACAACGATACGTGCGTCGAATCACGCGCAAATATAAATTTGCAAATAAATATTTTATTTAGTTCCCGGTGTTAAACAAAACAGCGCTCGATGTGATAATACAAAGCTCTAAAGTATATATTAATAAATATACATATTAACTTACATCGAAAGTCGTACAAATCGGAGATTCATGTTGAATATAATCTTCCTAACGAACAGTTCATCACCATTATAAATATCTGAATATTATATTTATATGAATATTGTAATATTGAATATCTCTATCTATAAAAGGCAGAATGTGTGTGTGTATGTGTGTGTGTGTGTGTGTGTAACGAATGCACGGCCGCAATTTTCGACGGATTTGCACCAAAATTTACATGCACATGCTCCAAGTTAGTGGGAAGGCCAAGACCGACTTTACATTTCCCAACTCCCATCGATAGTTGAAATAATCGATTTTTTCATGCTTCTACGGCACTTTTCATGTAGTTTTCATTTTCTGCTGGCCAGTGTGAGAATCTTCCTGTCACAAATAGGCAGGAAGATTCTATTGGCCAGCGTGAGAGCCAACAGATAACTGACACGAATGTTAACTAGCATGCTAATATAGTGAGTTTCAATCTCAATCTCTATCTATAATAGGCGGGATGTGTGTTAACTAGCATGCTAGCATGCAAAAAAAATCGATAGCTGCATTCGTCACAAGTAGGAAAAATTTAAATCTGCATGGCACTTTACTCCAATTGGCTCATTCGCTTGCTTAAACTCAACGTTGATTCTGATTCCGCAGAACTATGTTGGGTGTGAAAAAGTATTTGTTTTCATTCGGTTTTTCCAGTTACGAGTCCTTTTTTAAAGCTGATCGTTTTGTGTTCATTTTGTTTAGTTCTTTTCTCGTAACAGATTTAATGTTTAGTATAGAGCTTAGAAAAAATTCGCAGTGTAAGATAGGCAAGAAGTAAGGCATGTAGCAACATCAGCACGGCAAAGGGCACTCCTTTAAAGGCAAGGAAGGGCAAAAATATTTTAAGTCAAGTTATAGCGATTGCTGTATGGGTCGTTCGGGCCATGCTGCTACTTGTATATATATTTATTAACATTAAGATGTATATGTGGGTTTATGCGTGTACATATATATATATATATATATATATATATATATATATATATATATATATATATACACATGTTGTATAAACCCCCAAAAAAACAGGTCTGTAATTTTATATTTAATTTGGATGATTGGCCATGTCAAGTATCTGTGCAGAAAGCAAAAATTATAGTATGAGATATTCTCACTAATTTTCCTCATATAGTTTCAATCCCAGAACCTGTATCGCACTTAAATTTCAATTATTTTATACACTGATAAACACAACATTATGATCAACAATATGTCGTAAAAATGACGTCTGTCTCGTAAAAACTGCGCATGTCAAGAACAGCGGTATATAAGGTTGTCTCGAATTCTTCCTTTTTCATGCGTTAAGAGCTACAGTTATGGCTTCAAGCCAGTTAGAGTAGCATGTTTACCAATGCCTATTGTCAAAAGGTCTTCAAAAGGCACATGTATGTCAGAACTTAATGTCAATAGAAGGTCACTCGATCCGATGTTTTGCTTTCTCCTGTATGCGATAGACAGTTGGATACGTGTATGTCGTTATCCTCGAGAAACAATAGAACCAGGATTCACTGTGGGAAACTAATGTTGTGAAGGCAGCGCTGTGGTAGTTTAGGCAACACTTCTTTGGAAAACATTCATGTTGTGCGTAATTTACTGTGTACTACCGACGTCATCCACGTTCGAATCTCACCATGGTCGATTTGTCAGTGAGGATGGTTCTTGATGTTATCCGACTGGAGGGGTCGATCCCAGCGTGCGGTGCCTTTGGTAAGTGCATGAAAACCATACCACGGGTTGATACAAGCCTTGTGTGTGAAATTGGGTAGACGGAACCCTTGAGGGTTGTCGATAGCTGTGCTAGCACGAAGACATCGTGGCCGAGGGCTTGAGCGTGATGGCCGTTTTCAAATTGTTGAACACGCTCTTTCCCAGAAAGATATGCTTAGCATAGTTGCAGCGTAAACCACAGGTAGGCTCTGTGGGTGTTGAATAAACACAAATGCGCCTGAGAAAGCGTGTCTGCAATAGGGATTGGCTAGCCACTTTAGTAGATGGGTATCCTCGAATACGAGTGGCCAGCTTACCTACCTCATTATCCTTGATTCTGACTATTAATAAAAACAATCTTCTGTGACACTTGCGTGGCCTCTTTCATATATACAAGTTGAATATGAATAATTTTTCTAATGTTGCCCTAACCACCAAAATCCCCGGATCCCAATTCTATTAAATACTTATGAGATGCGTTCTGCTAACAAATTCTCACTATAGTAACTCTACATATTAACTTGCAAGATTTAAAAAATCCTGCTGTCAACATTCTACGCCCAGATCTCCAAATAAACCTTCAGAGGTCTGGTAGAGTTCAGCCTAGATGATTTGGGAAGACAGGTTTCAAAGAAAGGTGGACGCGTAGCAATTTGACGGATCAGTGAAATATTTCTGCAATGAAGTACACTTTTATTTTAAGCAATTCTTGTATATTTTTATGCATAATGGCTGAAACCCCTTTGACATTCATATTAAATTGAATCGCAATGAAAAGCTTCCATCAAGAACTGAACTCACATAATTTACCATGTGTGTGTGTTTTGCCATAGAAGATACCTTCACCAGTTCACTCATAGAAGCCTAATGCTAGATAGAGCTCGAATCGCTAGTCATACTTTGCCCTGTCACTAGGGCTTAGAAAATGCTGACTGCACCCTTGCAGATTAGTCCCCAAATGAAGACATCTCTCAGCTGGGTGCTTGCAGACCCCAGTATAAACCATATCAAACATTAACTCTTAATTAACTTGATCTTAATTAACTCAGTTATGAAAAAAGGCATTAAATGACGTAACAAGGGAATATGTTGAAATCTCTATGTTTACGTTGCTGAATTAATCAACCTATCCCTAAACATTTCATCAAAAAATAAATGGCTTCATCTATCGCAAGGAAAGTTTGAATCGCGTCAGAAGGTTTTTCTCATCTGAGTCCATCCTTCAAATCTACAAATCTGCCATTCGTCCTTGTATTGAATACTGTTGCCATAAATGGTCTGGTATCCCCGCTGTTCATCTTGAGGTACTCGACAAAATCCAGAAATGGATATGCAATGTGATATGTCCTGATCTGGCATCTCGTCTACAGTCACTTTCTCACAGATTTCATTTGGTTTTCTACAAATATGTTCATGGCAACTGTTCTGACGAGTTACTTTCACTGGTACCCCACCTGCATGAATTTAAGCGTGCTACTAGGTTAGCATCTCGGTCCCAACCTTTCAATGTCGAAACCGTTAAATGTAACAGCTTCTTCTACTCCAACTGCTTCTTTTCTTGTACTAGCCGACAGTGGAACACCCCTTCCTCCTACATGCTTCCCTGATAGCTATAATCTTCAAATATTCAAATGTAATGTCAATCGACATCTTCTGATGCCTTGATCTTGATCCCCGTCCTTCTCTATATCCTGTCCTCAAACACCCCTCTTTACTCTTACTCTCACTCTCTATATCATTTTGCGTGATAGTGGCACTCCTGCCTTGCTTAGGGTGAAATGCTTAAAAAAATTAAATAAAAATAAGTAAATGGAACGATGCTGTGAACCAACTTTCCTAGCACTATACTTAACAGCTGATTCAAGATAATCACTTCATTTCATGTCAGCAGCAAACGTGAGCCCAAGAAGTGAGTAGTAATCAGTCATACAAAAATAGGAAAAATCAGTTGGATAGAGAATATATCATATTTTTTATAAATCCATTTTTGTCTTTTTGAAATTATTTTACTTAATTCTGATAGGAAATTCCATGAATGGTGGTAAATGGCATATTCATATTTCTCTGTTTCAGCTTCTTCGAGATGAGCTGGCATCTCAGTCCCATCCTTTCACTGTCGAAACAGTTAAATGTAACAGCTTCTTCTACCCCAACAGCGTCAATGAAAATTTCACATGGGCTCGTGAATTTCTTTCCGTCTTTTTTCTCAGCTCGCCCGAATTTCAATGGAATGTGTAAAGGGGGTTATTATTGTTTCTTACTCACCACAAATCATCCTCATGACCTTTGTATTCCATTAGAAAGGAGGAAGTTCCTCTAAGAGAGCATTTTCCAAAACAAAACACTACTTTATGGAAGAAACTCCCGAGATTATACTCCACCGATAACAAGATACTTATCCTCTTCATGTTTAGGGTCGGCCATCCGTTATCTATCCTACATATCCTCATAATCTGAACATTCGTCCTCTTGTTATGTCCATGCAATAATCTCACTCAATAAACCTCTAACTTGAGTGGCTCTCTGACTTTGTATTGGATGAAAATTTATTTAAAAAATCAGTTTTTATTTAGATCGAATATTTTCATTATCAGTTTTGAGTGTTTTTTCTCATGTTATTCTTACTTCATTGCACTTCATTTTCATTAACGATGGACGGTTATTCAAAATATAACGTTGCGATATAAAGTAAGAAAAAGATGAAGAAACTAATAAAAATGGCTTCATCTTGAAATTCAAATAGCTTAAGACTAATATTAGGTTGAATGATATTCGATTTTTTACAATCTAGTCACACCCCGGAGGCCGTTTCATGATTAAACTATTTCAATTTCTATTCCAAAGTTCAACCTATAACTCGACAAAGTATGTGTGTTGTGCATGGGTGTGTTGACCAATTTACTGCCCGATCTTTTACTACGGTGATAAAATAGATCTCAGTGTGCAACTTAACGACGCATCTCCCTCTTCTTACACAAGTGAAGTAGATACAGCAAATCGCAAAAATAGTAATAGCTACTGGAATCGACTTTTTACTACCGTAGAACTTTAGAAATTTATGCAGGAGACAAGAAACAGCTTATACATGTTGGGAAGCTCCTTGGATTTCCGTTGCAGCTGCTTCACCAATTAAACTACGAAGAACAGCTGGTAAAAAAAAAAGTAGGGAATATAACTATATGGCTAAATTTTAAAGCCGATGAATAACTTTATTATTTCGATTCAAAAGACCTCTACAATTTTGAAACTTTCTCAAGACAGCATTGTTTCTTAAACATATTGCTTTTCTTTTTGTCATATTTACTTGATTGTATTTTTACAAGAATCTTGCTCATTTGTGTGTATCTGTGGCTTTGAACTGATTAATCATCCTCACTAGCCTCTTGATTTGGCCCCAACTGACTATCATCTGTTCTCCAACATGAAAAAACACTTGGCTGGTAATCAGTATCACAATGATGATGACATCATATCTGCTGTTGACGACTTTTTTGATCAACAGGATGAAAGATTCTTCACCAGTGAGATCCAGTCACTGCAGCACTGATGGAAGAAATGTGTAGACTGCAAGGGGAACTATGTTGAAAAATAAGTCTCATTTGGTCACATTCCGTGAGAGTATCTTGGTCAGCCTATGAACTTTTCAGCCGGCCATCGTAAATACATTATCACCCATATCAACAGACATGTGAAGAAAGTATGAGTATTCAACGGCCAAAAAATTTTGATAGTAACAACAAAAATAAATATATTAGGATTATAAGTAATAACCCCAAGTAGTCAGTCTATTTCACAGTGGATTGGTTCTTACGAAATTAACCCTAGAACACTAACCATGGGTGTATAGTACCCAGCGCAAATTTTCGTATTTTTAATTACAATTTTCAGTACCTGGTTTTCTTACCCAAATAATGTTTTTAGTTACATTTAATGTTAACTCAAAGTATAAAGTTTGAAGTGCCTGCATGTAAAATATTTCAAATAAAGATTTATATTTAATATTCTTTTTGATATTTTCAAAATCGGGTATGATATACCCAGGGTTAGTAGGGGTGTAACTTTAATTGATGGTTAGTGTTTTAGGGTTAAGAAGCCACAATGTTTATATATTTATCAATCTATTCTTGTTCCAAAATCTTCATTGCACAGGTTGAGAATTCTTTACCCAAAATTCCTTGAATCGGAAGTGCTTCGGTTTTTAGATTTTTTTCAGATTTTAGAATACAGGCTATAAAATGTGGCAGAATGGAACACAGGCATAAACTCAATATCCCTTTACATTTCATAGCACGGCTTATTCAAATAAGGTGCTTTTATATAAATAACATACACCCCGAAAGTAGATTTATATCAAAATAATATATTTTGTGCACATACAGATGCAGGTAATGACGCTAGTCATGTAATGCTCACACGGATTTTTAAGTGGTGAAATTAAGATTTCACGTAAAAATAATATTTTGTACTTTCTTTATGTGTATAAAAAACATGATCACTACTTACGAAAAATGTATAAATGCAGGACTTTTTGTTATTTTGTCTTTACTGAGCACGAAACACCTGATAAGTAATCCACGAACGAAGATGTTGCTTTGAGTCGCCAGCGTAAGGTACCTAGCTGGGCTGGCGAATTCCCGCCCTGGGCAAATACTTGCAACAGCTGCACATCACCTAGGAAAATTCCCAGTGTTTTCTGGAATTTTCCATTTGTGGCAAGCCATGTCATAACCTGAAAAACTTTCGTATTTTTGAAAGTTTTCGGATTTTGGGAATTTCGGATAAAGGACACTCAACCTGGATATAGACATACTCCTTTCTTTCTTTCTCCCTCCCTCCCTCCCTCTTCTTATCTATGATACCTATTTTTCTTGTATTTTTTCGTTTATTCTCTCTTTGTATCTATTGCTTTCTTTCTCTGTTTCTTCTTGCGTTCATTCTCTTTATTTCTTTTTCTTCTTTCCCGCTTTTCTTCCTCATTTGTTTTTCAAATTCTGTACTTTTAGCTTTTTTTTTCTCACCACTTCCAGTGCTTTTCTCTCACTCCTTTCTTCATTCTGATTCTTCTCCCCTGTCCTCTGTGACATCCCACATTTCTCATTTTATTTTTTCCCTTTCTTTATCTCCTCTTCTGAAACTATTTGGTAACTGATTGATTGATTTTTGTTTTTTACGGTTAGCCAAACCCTCTGTGGGTTATTTAAAGCCGAAGCATATTTGAGATTGTATGAATATTTTTTTTTTTTTTAACTGAATATTGCATTAACAATTTATTTAAAATAACAAGTTAGAGCAGGGTATATCTCGACGTGGTGTAATGTTTTGCGAGAACAGTTACGACTGAGTAGTGAGTTCGATCTTCACTAGTACCCCATATTTTAAGTCTTTAGGCACGTTTAAGCTACGCTTAAAAAAATCATCATAGCTATTTAGGAGATTTACCCGTATGTGAACGGTACTAACCTGACCGGAATTCGAACGCGGCTTTCCGATTTCTCAATACGAGTCACTATCCATTAGACCACTCGCATACTGTAAAATTTCATCAAATAAAAAAGTAAATCTATCAATACCGTATATGTATTTTGTGCGAAAACTGTTATTGTGATTGTTTTCACTAACTTAAAAATGAAATGTATTTCTTATTCTTCTATGTTCAGTGTCCCTTCAGGACGTTGTTGATCATGGCTCTCTACAACTTCCTTCTTTTTATTATATCTGTTAAATCGTGTTCCGCCATCCAATTTACTCAAGTTCACTAGATGAGTTATGCGTTGATTTCCTCTGACCCGCTTGCCTTAAATATGTTCTGTGAGTATTAAATTTTTAAATTTTCCAAGCTCTCACTCTCTCTCTTTCTCTTTTCTCTCTCTCTCTCTTTTCTCTCTCTCTCTCTCTCTCTCTCTCTCTCTCTCTCTCTCTCTCTCCTCTCTTTATTTTGTGCCCTAGAAATTTTAAATCTCCCCTTCTGATGCTAAGTGTCCTTTTCCATTTTCTCTGAAACTTCGCCGTTGATCACATGTTTGGTCCATTCCCAGCATCCTTCTGCAGAACCACATTTCTGTTGTTGCATGTCCCTCCTTCATCTGTGACGAGATTGTCCTGCATTCACCACCATATATATATACTTATATTACGTAACATCTCAGTACTGTTTTTCTTTGTTTCTAGCGTAATTTTCCTGTTTCTTAATTCTTTGTTTATCTTTTGGAAGGCATATTTTACAATCCCATTTCACCGTTGAATGTCCGTGATGAACTTTTCGTCCTCTGTTGAAACCCTTCATAAATATTTCATCTGTTGTATTAGGTTGGTGCAAAAATAATGACGTAATAATGTCGTTTTTTTGACGTTACGTCAAAAAAACGACATTATTACGTCATTATTTTTGCACCAACCTAATATTTGTCTGATTTTGGTATCTCTAATTTGTAATTTGCACTTTTCGAATGAATGTTCAGAAAACAGAGCTGATTTTGGAATCTGTTTATCACGTTTACTGCCCATTACATTAGGGGTACTTGACCGAGTGGTTATATCGTTCGAATTCTGACCATGAGACCCGAGTTCGAATCTCATCATAGTCGATATGTCAGAAAGGAGATTTTTTGATGTTATCGAACTGGAGGGGTCTTTCCTTTGGTAAGTGTTTGAAAAACCATATCACGGGCTGACTCAAGCCTTGTGAGTGAAATTGAGTAGACGGAACCTTAGCACGAAGTCACAAATCATCGCGGCCCAGGGCTTGAGCGTGCTGGCCATGTTCAAATTGTTGATCACGCTAAATAATACGCTCTCTCCCAGAAACTGTAACTAAGATCTGCTCAGGTGGACTCTGTGGGTGTTGAAAACACAAAAATGTTTTAAACACAAAATTGTTGTGAACACAAAATACATCTGCAATAGGGATTGGGTAAGCGCCCTAGTAGACGGGTGTCCTCGAATACGAGTGACCAGCTATACATTAGTGTATAAACATTTAGAAATAAATTAGAAATATTACAAATGGTGCAAGAATTATATTAAATCTGGCACAAAAAACTTTACTCAACTGATGGAATCAATTTACCGTCCATCAGCATGGCTGATGCTAACCTCCAAGGGATTGACTCATAGCGCCTTCTCGGGGTAACGTTTTCCACTGACAAGAAATGGTAAGATTATATTGAATCAATTGATAAGTCTCCGACTAGGAAATTTTGATCACTGTATTGTGATAGACAGTTTTTCTCAACAGAATCTATCTTACATATTTATAAGTCTACCATTTGTCTGTGCTTTGAATATTGCTGATACATATTATATGATTCTCCTATCATATATTTCTTTATAAAATCTAAAGAAGAATCTGTAATGTTATTGGCCTTGATCTGGCATCGCGCCTTCACTGACTTTCCTACCGCCGGGACGTAGCTTCCCTGTGCCTTTTCTATAAATACTTTCATTTTTCGGATGGAATTTCCTCTATGGTACCTAGACTTTATGAATTTAAGTGCAGTACTAGATTGGCGACTAGGTCTCATCATTTTACAATTGAAATTGATAGATATGATCATGAGTTCTACGCTAATAGTTTGTTTTTTAGCGGACTTTTAGCTTGTTGAACTCTCTTACGTCTTCTTGCTTCCCAGTCAAGTTTAATCATCAAAAATGTAAATGCAATGTCAATTGTTATTTTTTGTCTTCTTAATTCATGTTCTTTTGCTGTTTTCTCTCCTTAATAGTAATTTTTCTAATATTCTCTAACACTCAGTAACAGGTTACGTCTTAGTGGCTTTATTCTCTTGTTTGGGATGAAATGATTAAAAACACTTTATACTCGTAGTATGCATGAAATTACAACCAGGTACAACTGATGAATGACTGTTTGTTTTTTTCTTCCCGACACAGAACTAAGAGTGAAATAGAGACTGAGGAAAAAAAAAGGTTGCATTATATTAATCTGCCTGTCTTCCTAGAAAACCCTCCTGTCTTTTTATCTGGCCTCAAACAACGACAACTGGCTCCGGTAGAAAACAGGCAACTATCTCAACCATAAAGCATCACTGATTTATTTGCACTAACATATATTCGCCATTTTCTATTCTCTATTTAATTCCAAAGTTTCCTTTCCTGATTCACTTCCTTCTTCTCATCCTAACAATCGCCATCTTCTCAACCTTTTTTTTTCCTTTGCTAGTTTCCTTTCATTTCTTGAAGTCCCTTATTCTCCCAGTGATACAATTCTTTATATTGGCCAGTTTTCCCTCCACCATTTTTTTTTTTATCATTCATTCTTTCTCATAAGCCGTTAACTGAGTCTACACCTGATCTGCCTGTTTAACACTATTGTAACAAATCAAGTTTCAATGAGGCTCCCCCGCCAAAAAAAAGAAAGTTTCCAATCTGAACGCTAAAACTGATCACCGGCAAATGTAAATTTGATCAAGCGATCAAGTGAATACAATTCTCTCACAGTTTGTTAAATCGTCCGGATTTTTTCACTGAAAGTTTGCAACACCTGATGCCGACCGGCAAAACTTGAAATTCACTTGCTTTTTCGTCACGTGATTGCAGTGTGCTGACTTCAACAATTGTTGTTCGTTGCATCATCGTCATCTGAAATGACCTTATTAACTTTATTCAATTGTTGCACCTGCTGGATTTTATTTAATTTTTAATTTCTTTCTTCTTTTACGCTTTTCCTTTTTTTTTTTTTTTGTTGTTGTTGTTTTTGTTGTGAAGTGCACAGACGACTAAGAGATGTGAGGAACCGGAAAGTTCTTATCTTAAAACGAAAATAACAGAAGGGAAATTACGGGGAAAATTCTTCAACATTACACCTTGAAAGACTCTTACAAATTTTTTTTCAAGGTTCATGCATTTCTCTACGTCTATCATTCGCTTTCTCTTTATTTCTTTCCCTCTCTCTCTCTCTTTCTACACCTCTCTCTCTCTTTCACTCTCTCTCTCTCTCGCTTTCCCCCTTGGTCTTTTCTCTTTATCTCTCGCTTCTTTTTCTCATCCTTTTACTACCGATTGTTTTGTTGATAAGCATTGAGAATATATATAGTTTCACATAAGGCTATGGAAACTTGGTAAGAATTGAACTTTCTAACCAAAGTTCAATAGAATGTTTCCTATCTTCAATTAGTTTTATACAGCAGTGTCTATGCTATCTAGACCCGGCTTCTTTAATGGCTTATATAATCCTGAAATAGTTTTTACTGGTTACTACGCGGAGATTAACCAAAGACAAGTTCCAGGGGTCGTTCTCTCAAACCAGGTTGTCTTAAAGAAAGTTGTCCAACTTCAATCTCCGATATGTGAGACACTTAAGGGAAGTGGTCCAAGTTCGATCTCGGATATCTGAGACACTTAAGTGAAGTGGTCCAGATTCAGTCTTTGTTATCTGAGGTACCTAAGGAAACTTGTTCCAAGTCGTCTCTGATATCTGAGACATTCCCAAAAGCGAACCGCCAAAGAAACTATACAATCTATGGTATCACGTGCATTACACATGCGGGCCTACTCGTTAATAATGTCCCTGTGTCAAACTTGCCATAATGGGGTAGCGATGTGAACAGATTCTATCATCCTGGAATATCGACATCTCTTGATGCATTCGTGTCAATTGTTTTCATATTTGCTGAAATAAGCCGTGATTTTTTTAAACACTGCGGCGCTGTCAGTTACACACGCAATGAAGGCCGCCTTTCTATTAAATAAGAAATCTGATTTCGCCTGCCGCTGTGTTGCAGCAAGTGCATACATCCTACTGGCATCAATGTTTTCCTTTGGCCTCTTCTTTCAAGATTTCGAATGCTGATTTTCATAGCAGGCATGTCTTTCGCATTTTGGGGATTGGCATCACACAACATTTCAAATGATCTAATCACAAAACTATTCATGTTTTGAAATGTTTTGTCTTGGAATATAATTATTATAACTTAAAGAATACGTACACACGACATGAACTAGAGCAGTTTACCCCAGTGAGCGAAATAAAGGGTTCACTTCGACATTCCAACCACCTGAAGAAAGCCGGAGCCTACAACGGCCGAAACGTTGTAAGAAATATAGCGACAAAGATGAGAACAATAGTCCGAATAATGTAAATAGTGTACATAATACCTCATCTCAGAAATATAGACAGATACTGAAGGGCCGAAACGTTGTAAGAAATATAGCGACAAAGATGAGGACAATAGTCCGAATAATGTAAATAATGTACATAATACCGCATCTCAGAAATATAGACAGATACTGAAAGACCAAAACGTTGTAATAAATATAGCGGCAAAGATGAGGACAATAGTCCGAATAATCTAAATAATGTACATAATACCTCATCTCAGAAATATAGACAGATGCTGAATGTTATTGATATATTTTGGAATTTCATTAAAAAATGCTCACTTAAAGGTCTAGATATCAAATGACTCTTTAACTACAACATTTAAATTACAATCATTTGCAAATAAATAAGGGAGACTACTATGCAATTAGCCAAACGCCTACTACATTTTAAAATAACGTTTAAAGTTAGGTTTATTTGTACGTCTACTTATCTCTAATCAGCAGGAGTCGAGAATTATATAGACACTTCTTCTATGTAGCCTTCAGAACGTTTGCGATCATCGCTCTAAACAATATCTTGTCTTTTGTAGCTCTTAATAAAGTTTCTCTTTTTCTTATTTCTCCCTAACTTTGATCCGTCATCCATTTATTCATGAATATGAAATTATGAAATAGAATATTTTATGCAGCATAAAGACATCACTACTTTAGTTTTATTCTTACTTTAAGCAAAAATTATTAATGTGTTCAATTTTTTCCTTTTCAATGTTGATTCTTTTCAACTTTTTTTAAACACAAACATACCGTGGCGGACTTCACCACACTAATTTAACTTTAGATTACTAAACAAAACTGACGTGGAAAATGATAAGTAAAAGACGTCCTTACACATAAAATATGTATTTAACAATATGTACAATATCAAACAAAGCATGCATTTAAGTAAGAAAAGGTTGAATAAAACAAGAGTTCTCTCTCTTTACCTGTAATTTTAGTATTTCAAAGTTCACTGGAAGAATGTTTATGAGAGTTTCTTATAATGACTGTTCTCAGAAGATTTTGCTGTGTAAAATGATTATGTGAGTGTATAAGGAATGTTCAGCATGTGAGTGGTGTGTGTGTGAGAGAGAGAGAGAGAAGGTTGGCGCATGGTTTCAACTGTCGTGGATTTGTTTGGCGGCTGAATTCTCACTGATTAGCTAAGAAAAATTCTTGCTTACATTATAGGCTCCAGACCGCTGCGCGGGAAAAGTTACTCTTCGCGTGCAGACGATCTGATTGGTTGGCATTGACCAATCAGCGACCGAGTTTGGGAGAGACTTAAGAAAGCTTCCGGGATCCGTTTCTCCCAAAAGTGCAGAAAATTGACTACATGAAAATAGAGCGATTACAAAATTGTCGTATTGCTGCGATTTGTAAATTGTCTATAATAACGTAGTGGTGATTTATTAACCAATAAATGCTTGACGTTTTATGTGATTTCTATTTGTGTATGTATTTATGTATGTGTGAGCGATATAGATCGGCACAATACAATTTGGAGCATTTAAAGAAAAAATTTCAGGACAATTTGCCAGGTTTCGCCCACAAAGATGTCATCATGATATACATCCTGGTGCAAATTAATTAAAATTAAATGAATACCGTTATTATTTACTTTTCATATTTTTACAATGAAACATGAACCAGTGCACCTGTTAGTACTTTGTATGTCCATTCCACGAAGTCGTTCCTTGCAGATTGTCCACAGATTCTCGATTGATTGGAGAGTTTCCGTGCCAGTCTGTAGTGCTTTGATTCGCTCACTGGTAAGACTTACAGTGTTATAATTTTCGTACGCTTCCTTTGAGTAACGTCCATCGCAGACAATGGCCGTAAGACAACTAATCGACAGGCGTGATAAAAATCTGATACAATCACAGATGACCCAATATTTTTCAAGGCTAAATAAATTTCATCATACATCCCGAAAATAGATTCATATTACTACACACGGCTGCAAATGACCTAATCTGAAGAAAAAATAGAAATCGATTACACCCTGTCATTCTAGTGGGTCTAAAACGGAAGCGTATGGTGAAAGAAAGGAAACTAAAGCGGTTGTTTCAATTAATTTGCATAAGGGTGTACATAAAACGGCACCATTTAATCTGTGGACAGGACAATATTGATTTAAAAATTCAATTTATGTAGGCTTTTAGCATTCCGTTACTACTTTTTCATCAATGTCGATTTTTGTGCAAAAAGCGGATCACAGTTTCATACATATTTTCAGAAAACCTTAACTTCTCATTGGACAATAAATATTAAAATCGCCTCGTGTATATTCACGTACATAGTTCACAATAAGCAAAACAAAACATATCAGTCTTCAGACTGAATTTTGTAAGACGCTTTCTGAGTGGTTAACAAATAGTAAAAATACAATTTACCTGTTCACCACTACGTTGGAATAACATCAACCTAGTTTTTGACCCGATGAAAAAGCAATGCTTTTGGAGCTAGTCACGTGACCAAAAACATATAAAATGAATGTACGAACGAACCCAGTCAGTGAGAATTTACAACGACTAGCATTTGCTAAACGAGTTTACGACGCTTGTATCATTACTGCAGCGAAGTACAAAGTTAGAATCTCAAGTTCTTTAACATGAAATAACTTCACCGTAATTCAAGCTAAAATTTCAACTCATCAACTCACTCACCAACTTCTTCTGGAACTTACTAAAAACTATTCAATCACGCTATTGAATCTTACCAAACTTAATTACAAACATTACGAACAATACAAGCAAACTACGAGCAACGAAAACAAATTAAACATTACGGAACATTCACTCCTCCAACTTCTTTAAAGCTAAAAGTTTATCAACATATTTTGAGGTTTACAGAATTCTTTAAACTCTCTTTCAGTGAACATTTCGAACGACAAGATAATTCAGCTTTTTGTGAGCTCCGATTATAAATATTTTTATTAGTAAAAACATTAGCCAAGTCAAAGGGAAGTAACTCATATTAATAGTTATTGTAAAACTGTTGTCATTTATAAAAATAAATATTGTACCTGTTATGAAAAGTTATTTTCTTGTGTTCTTTCTCTTGTTTGCTTTTTTGTTTTCTTACACATTCGTAAAGTAAAAAAATGTGCAGGTTGATTTACGCCGTCCATACCGCTACAGGCTAATTATAGTCACAAAGAGTCTAAAGTATTAATAGATACAGATTAAAGTGGGTTTTTTTTTCTCTTTTAATTGATATGGATAATTATGATTAAGTAATTAACATTTAAAAAATACTGCGATCCAGAGTTTCGGGATCAACCACATATAAACACACACACATGACATATAATGACCGGTTACTGTTTCCGATTATACCCGTCTCTCAAGTCGGCAAGCAAGTCTCTATCAAAGACGCACGCGCAACTCACCTGTGGTTTATACTGCAACTGAGCTGAGAGAGCTTTAGTTACAGTTCCTGCGAGAATCTGGCACGATAATTTTTTTAATCTCAAACACTCGGTCACGATGACTTGTGACTTCGTGCTATCACATCGGTTTTCGAACGGTTCAGTTCACCCAATTTAAAACTTTTATCACAACTGGAAAAAAAAAAAAGATTGGATATCTCCAGCCCAGTCATGGGAAAATGCTCATTTTTAAAGCTAATCTCTCTTGCATGATAGGAGTCCGGAACTTTCTGGAGCGGTACAAAGAACCGATCATTTCTCCAGCACCTTTATATATGTTCCACTTCATCTCTGAAGTGAACTTGTTCCAACAGGTATTCAAATCTTCTTTGTTCAGTAAAATTGTTAGAAAGTTCATTTTTTGACTGGACACGATGTGATGATACGACCTTTGTTTTAAACTTATTGAACGTTACAAGCAAGTTATTTATTTTTATTGAGCTGTTAGAGCATGGCCACACTGAACATACTCATTTACTATCTGTTTCGGTAAACTATGGTGTCTTCAGCATATATCCATACATACAATGATAATTCTGTCGCAGTTAATGGATGGGGTACAGCATTTAATAAACAGCGATTGCATAGGTTACCCAACTGCGATTACAAGCGGACGGATAGAGATTTTTTTTTGTTTTTTTTGTTTTTTGTTTTTTTGTTTTTTTCTAACGGTGACTCTTAATCACGTATATAACAAGTAAACGACCTAAACATGATTGCATGACTCACGTTTTGACTCTATGAGATAAATAAGAAATGTATTTTAACCGAAAATATTTGTATTCGAAATAATCAATGTAATGTCTGTCGTCACAATATGGTCGCTGTGAATGGGAAGTGTCGTATGCAGGTGCGTTATTCGCATCTGTAGAAAATCAATAATTCTTGACTTCGGCAACATTGGCATCACAGAAATGAATGTTGATGTTGGCAACGAAGAAAACATACCGAAAAATCGAAGCGCTGATGCCGGTCGTGCAAAGATAGCGGAATAAGTACTGGAGATTATGGTGTTTGTGTAGAGGTGGATGATGCTATGAGATCACGCTTGTTGCATAGAGGCGGTGGGGGATACGTTAATTATATAGAGGTGATTGGTGGTGGTAGTAGTATACACTGGTTGTGCAGAGGTGGTGATAGTATGAGGTTACACTGGGTGGGTAGAGGCGGAAGATTACATTGACTGTATAGAGGTGACTGGTGGATGGTGGTAGCAGTATACGTTGGTTGTGTAGAAGTGGGTAGTGGTAGGAGGTTACACAGGGTGGGTGGATGTAAGAAGTTACGCTCTGTAGAGGTAAGCGGTTGCGCTGATTGTATAGAGGTGGGTGGTGCTGTGAGGTTACGCTGATTGTGTAGACATGTGTTGTGAGTGATCTTGTGAGGTTACGCTGATTGCATAGAGGTGGTAAAGTTAGAAGAATACGCTCATTGTGTAAAGGTTGGAGGTTACGCTTATTGTGTAAAGGTAGAAGGTTACGCTCATCGTGTAAAGGTAGAAGGTTATGCTCATTGTGTAAAGGTAAAAACTTACTGTTACAGAATGCGACGGACAGGACCAGAATGGTCAGTAATTGGCCGAAGAGCCTCATGGGCGTAGTATTCTGACAGTGATGGATTGTCTTTGTCTGGAGTTTGGATATAAGGGAGAGTCGCAAGAATTCTGAATCGTCGATACGCCGTCCACAACCAGGCTAGCGGACGCTGAGCCAACGTGCGACATGCGTTCCCGGAAAGTCATTCCAATCGCTGATTCTAAGAATCCAAACTGACACCACTCTCTCCTAATTAAACGAATAAGAAAAAGAAATGGTATTAGGTTGGTGCAAAAATAATGACGTAATAATGTCTTTTTTTGACGTTAAAAAATACGTCGAAAAACGACATTATTACGTCATTATTTTTGCACCAACCTAATAATTTACCTTGATATCTTTTTTTGTAGCAGTGTCGGGACCCAGAGAAGACACAGAACGCAACATTACGCTCATTGTGTAACGGTAGAAGCTTACACTTATTGTATAGAGCTACAACTTTTTGAAGTCGGGACGCCCTTGAAATCCTACAAATAATTGTAGGCGCACTATATACAAACTTCGGAAAAATATGTTATAATGAAGTCAAATATTGCAGGGAAGAAATAATGCAATAAAAGAATATAAAATGAAACATACCACAATTTTATTCATTCTTGTGTTTATGAGAAACATGAGCCTGATGAGTCTTAGCGATTTTCTTCAATGTTTGGGCGTATATTTGATAGGCAAACTCTCATTTCCTTGTCAATACATTGAAGAGTTCCTCTCTTTTTGCACTTAATTGTGGTGAGAACAGACAAGCCTAATTCAAATAAATATGATCGAGGCGGGTACCGAAATATTAGGTTGGTGCAAAAATAATGTCGTTTTTTGACGTTCAACTTAAAAGAAAAATGACATTATTTTTGCACCAACCTAATATAATGAAGTACATATATTTATTTCTTATATCTGGATGCATATTTCTCTGGAATGTCAGGGCGCACCTAGACATCATCCATGGCGCAACATTGTGCCCAGGCGCAACATTTGAGAACCACTGGTATAGATTGTGATAGAAGATTACGCTTATGCGTAGAGGATAAAAACAGAGATTAGAGTGAAAGTGCAGAAGTACTGTAGAGCTTACAGTAAATGTGATTTTTTCTTCTTCCTGCGGAGAAAACATGTCGTAATACTGGAGTGAGAATGATGTGTAGTAGAGTGGGTGTCAATGGTGCTAAGGGACGGATTGATGTTTGTGTAGAGGATGGCGTTATTGTTAGGACAAGAAATGTGGAAGGGACAGGTTTCGTGTAAAGAATGACGGCGTATTAGTCGCGAGACTGTCATTAGCGTAAGGAAGATGGAAATAAACTCTGAAGTATATGACAATAGTCTGAAAAATATAAATACTGTAGATTCAATCTTTTTTAGAAAATAGAATTCTTCAATGAAATTTGTAGTTGTAGCCAATCTTGGAATTGGAAATGGCTAATCGGAAACAAGACGAAAATGGTACATGGACTAAAAAATGTTAATGGCCTGTCTTTGACAAGTTGTACAGTACATTGTGACGTTTGCTATCTTAAATTGATTGTCACGGAATTATGTCCGTATTTAGAAAGACAGTGGTTTTAATTAGACGTGTGGCTGCAACATTTTCCAATATAAGAGAAACAGAACTACTGATCCACAACGTAAATATTCCCTTCGTCTCTTATGGGTAATGTGCTAATGGTGAATAGAAAAATTAGATAAGGAGTCTTATATGCAATCAACATCATTATGTCTGAATATATATATATATATATATATATATATATATATATATATATATATATATATATATATATATATCAGACATAATCCATTTCATTATATATATATATATATATATATATATATATATATATATATATATATATATTATATATATATATATATCAGTAAATGGATTATGTCTGAAAAATACGTATATATATATATAATTGAATGGATTATGTCTGAAAAATATATATTTCCTGTTTCTAACTTATTTTAATAGATACAATTTATTTAAATAAATACTTTGATTTTTTTGTTTTTTTAAGTACACAGTATTAATTGCATTGACCGGCCTGAATGTTTGTGAAATTTCGTAGAAAATATGCGTCCTCTGACAGCCTGGTAAATGTAATTCATACTGTTTAATTTAAAAGATCAGAGCATTTACTTAAATAAATTGTATCTGTTAAAATAAGGTGTAAACAGAAAATATTTTAAATAAGTGTGTGTCTATGCGTGTGTTTCATATGTATAGTTATATATATTGGAGTGTCGCTTCAGCGTGTAGAAATTGTTAGTAGGATTAACAGGTTACCTATTACTGCTAAATAGTGATTTCTATCCTCTCGGTGGCCACTGTACAGATTTCAACATTAAAGAGTACAATATGATTTAACATGTAAAATGAAGCGACTAAAATATATGTGTACATCTGTCTTATTTAATCGATAGTATGATATATAACTATTCATTTTATATTGATATTTTAGCCACGCCGTTGTAAATCCAGTCCGGTAGCCATAAAAATCATAACGGATCTTAACATTAAGCTATTTCTTAACATTTATTCTCATAGTCAATTTTTCTATACTTATCTAACATATATGTGTGTGTTTGTTTATCCTTAAATGCCAAAATTTAATTTTTTGGAAAGCATTAATAATTTCTTTTACAAAAATGTATTGTTGGTAATATTTTTACTATTGCTGGTGTTTTTACTATAAATATGAATTTTTATACATTCATTGTGTTTTGACCCCAGTTTGGGGATTAAATATTTGCCCATAACTGGGATCCTAACAGGTGCTACCACCACAGGTCAGAGCGGACCTGGGAACAACAGCAATCAGAAGGTGGTTCCACGTGGTATTTACTCGTTACCCCGACTAGGACGAGGTGAGACACAAGGTCTTTTTTTTAGATGGAGACCCGAGCGCATACACCCGTGCAAGGGACAAAAATTGCCCACAGCCCCCGCAACCGTCGGTTGCGCTGGCCTCAGTGCGGGAACTGATCCCTCCCTCTCCCTGGTGCAACGAGAAGGCGCGGCCTCGGGCAGCTGTTTCCTAGGGCTGGGAACCTCTCAGTATAATTTTCCTCAGTTGCCCCTCTGTCCTTTGACAGAGAAGCTCCTGAGCGCACACTGCCCAAAGACAGAGACGCAACTGAGAGATGATAAAGAAACGTGTTAGAAACTACTCCAAAGAGGAATTTACACTCTCCTTAAAACCTCCTAAAACTGTCTTGCTGCCGGATGTAGTTTTTCGTCATAACCAGGACGTTGTGTGTGTTTGAGAGAGAGAGGGAAGGAGAGAGAGAGAAGGGATAGGTATGTCTATACTTTATATGATACTAAATAAACTCATATTCGAAACTTTAAATAAATGTAAAGTACGATAACATATAAGATAAAATATTTCATAGCAAATCAAATCGTAAGTAAAATGAATATTTCTTAAGAGAAGAGGCCGCATTTTTAAAACAAATTTGCAATATTTCATGAATAATATCGTAACTGTGATGGTCCGGTTGCTTGTACCGCGGTGATAGTCAAAGGTAGAACCAATAAAGAACTCGAATACGGATATGGAATAACAGAGATATATTACAAACAGGAATACATACAGAAAAGTAGAAAGTGTTAGTACGAACAATCAGGTTTAGTAGGGAGAACAATGTAGTCTCGACCAGTATCACTATTCCAATGTCTTGCAGTAATTGTCTGAACGCGACTCTGTTTCGGACTGCCTCTGACTCGACTGACTGACTCGCTCACTCTGACTGACTGACAGACTCCTGACGGACTTCACTCCAGACTTCAGACTGAACAGTATTTTTTCACCCCCCCCACACACACGAGGGTATCATGTGGCACAAGGCCGATTTAACGTGGCATCTCCGAGCCCGTGAGCTCGGCCAAATATATGCCCTTTGAACCCGTATATACGTGTCCAGGTTCGGTTTACCTCCCCGAAAGAGACTCGGCCCTTCGGCGTAGCCGCGTTCGGATTCCTCCCCGCCCGAAGGCAGAGAGTTCAACCGATCAGCCGGTCTCTGCTTCCTCTTGAGGCGCAGTATTTATTACGTATGGAATAGTCTATTATGATATTATGGGTAAGGTCGCATAACAGTAACACTTTGAAGGTGTTAACGAACCAGGATTGTCTTTAATGAATTTCTTAAAATCCTGAAGTGTTTTTGACTTTTTTCCTCTGCAACTTGCGTTTGTTACCTGGCCTCAAACCAAAATACTCTCGCGTTGTGGTATCAAGGGACCTAGCCGTCAAAATTAGTGATCTCGTTCTACCAGGCTATCGACTTTATAATTTTCTATCTAAAAACTCTTTGAAAACACCTGTAATGTGCAGGTGCACCATCCTGCTGAAATTTCCTTCTGGATATTTATGGGAAAAAGCAATGATCCAGAAAGTTCAGTGAAGATGGGTTCGTAAAACATTGTTAATGAATACATCATTCAGGCATTCAGATATTGAGCTTTGGACTAATGTGACATTTACGAATTTGTTTCTAGAGGCGGCTGTCACTGTTTTAATTTGTTATCCGTAAATAAATTATATGTTAGTTAATTATATGTTAGTTAATTTTATTTGCACCCAATATATATTACTACACATAAAATCCGAAATCACCTCATATGGAGAAAGAGCTTATTTCGACAAGCGAAAATATAATTCGTACGTCTTATAGGGATTGATAAAACAGACGAATAATTTTATATATCCGTCTGCCGAAATAAGCTTATTCCCTATATAAGATGATTTGGGATTTTTTCTGTATTAATTATTTGCTCTGTAATAATAAATATATTGAGCTCTTGTGTATCCGTTTTAATATTTTATATTACTAGGATTTACTTGGATTATACACCAACGGATTTGATATATATATATATATATATATATATATATATATATATATATATATATATATATATATATATATCTGTGTGTGTGTGTGTGTGTGAAAAATATATAGAAAATAGGAAAGAACTCGTTAGGTAAATAATCCAAAGTTCTTTAGTATTTTAGTTATTATTTTAAAAAAATAGTGCTCGATACAAAAGTAGAGCATAAATATAACTATTTATGTAAAAATTGCGTGTTGGAATCATATTTTTAAATAAATAATTATATATATATATATATATATATATATATATATATATATATATATATATATATATATATATTTGTAGTCACTCTTGTAAAACGAAAAACGTATGGACGCTGGAAAATCTAAATAAAAAATTAATTAAATCTTCATTGTCTCTTTCTCTCACTACTCACACACACACACACACACACACACACATATATATATATATATATATATATATATATATATATATATATATATATATATATATATTAATTTAAATAACCAGGTCAGCAATGACTGACCACTACTATTAGTTTCATGTGCTTTCACACAATCACCAGGTAGCCAGTGACTTGTAATAAGATGAATGCCCTATATACCACCGGACGAGTTCAATTTGACAAGCAAACAAAACCCGCACGGTTGCGGGTAGGTTAAATCTTCCAGCCAAGATCTAAAATGCAAAAAAAACAAAAAAAATACCCTTGATATATATATATATATATATATATATATATATATATATATATATATATATATGAACTGGGTTCAAATATGAGTCCAAATCCGAAAGAATGATAAGATAAGGAAGAAATAGGAAACGTTTATAAATTTAACATTCTTAGCTTTTATTTAAGCTTCATCAGAAAATCAAATATCGACGAGAAAATATTGCCATCCACACAAAGACTGTTTCCCCGTATCAGAGTTCATCAGTGTGACTAGATGTCCGGTTGCCTCTAGCTAGGATCGATACCCGGCTGAATTGACGTGAATCGGAGATTCTACCCTAAGCGATGGCGGACGACAGGGATAAAAGTGAATTTAAATGTATTTAATTTTTTTGATAAACATACAGTGACTGAGAGAACTCAATTCGTTTTACCGAAGAGTCTTCCATTATTAGCAGTAATAGTCACAGTTACCAAACTCACACTTCCTCCCCCGAGTGCTCAAGCGAAATAAATTTTTCAGGAGCACACATTTTATTCACGTATATTCACCAAATCTATAACCACGTTTTATTTAATTAAATAATCATAATCTACAATAATATGTTTCTTCAAATTACATATTTTGCAGGATCCACTATGTGATCGGACAGTACGCAACTGTTTTCTTAAATTCCGCAGTACGAATCTTGAACATCAAAGTCGTTGGGGACGTCCATCTGCAATTGACATTCAACATCTGCAATTGACATTTAACATCTGAAAACACTAGTCGAATAAAACCCATGTCAAAGTGATAGATAAATGTCTCAGATAATGGGTGTCAGCATTTTAGCAAGACCGGACAATCTGAAGGTAATTGGCAAAAGGAAGTTAACTCGATAAATGGATTCCATATGAACTCAGTGAATGATCTGAAGTGTGTTCGATGCTGCATCTGCATTATTTGAATGATCCATTTCTTGATCGAATAGTGACTTGAAATGGATCCTTTATGGCAATCGTAAACAATTGGCTCAATGGCTAGACCATGATGAAGGATCCAAACAATTTCCAAAACGGAAACTGCACCGACAGAAGATTATGGTGATAGTCTGCTGGTCCGCCATTGGCGTCATCCATTCCAGTTTTCCTGAATCTAACCAGAGCATCGCTGCCAAAGTTTACTGCCAGAGTGTATAGGAACTGTCCAAATGTTATGTTATTCCGAGCGCTTTTCGATATACTCTTAACCATTATCATGGATGCTTTAATTTTTTATTTTTTAACTGGATGTATGGACTGTGTATATATATCTAGAGTTATGTTTTTTTTTCCGAACACAGTCAGCACATTGTGGCTGTGTTCGTAGTCAATATTATTGAGTGTTGGGTTTTTTTTTTATTATTAAGGCTTCATTTATATTTAATCTTTTTTAACCTGCATTATGCCTGTGTTTTCTTCTAGTGTGTTTCGGATGCAGTCTGATAAATATTATGTGTGTATTTAAATCGGTTCTGATATAACTGTGGTTGGATAGGTGTAACGTAAGTCGTCTGGATAAGCATGTTGTAGTGTGACCAATATAATTATTTATTAGTTCGGTTTGATCAGGGACATGGTTCATTCAGGAGCATTTGAACTCGTAAATAATGTTCGTTCTTTGTAGTCTGGATTTTGCAGGTGTGTTGTTATTTTTTAGGATAAGGTTAGTTGTCTAAATTTTGTAGTAGATAATTTATTTTTTTGTTCGGGCCAAATGGAGTAATGTATTTCTTTATGATATTTCAAAATGAGGATTCATTCTGTTTATAGTTGACGTACATTTGGCTTTTGTAGAAAATAGTCATGCTATTTTTGTCTGTGCATTGTTATTGTAGAAAATACACGCATAATAACCTCATCCATCTATAGTCTGTCGCCTTTAATGAAACATATATATATGTGGCACCATTTAACGAGGCAGAAAGGGAAAAGAAAGAAAAGATGAAAAGGAGAGGCTAAGGACCGAATCGTGGGTGATAAGCAAGAACACACACACGGCTAAGAGACAATGGATAAAAGGATATTTTGATAAGTAACAAATGGCGAAAGAGTGTCATTACAATGACAGGGAAATTCTGAGTAAAAAGAAAGGGAAAGAAAGAAAGAATCAGATATGTTTTGGCATCGGCTGTGTTATCTAAGGATATGAAAACAAACTATTGGTACGGGAAGACATCTTATTATCAACTACAGACCGGCTGGCCAAAGAAAAAAAATTCAAATGAAAATGTTATTTCGATAAGTGACGAAAAACAGGCAACTAAAGGGACTTTGGACAGATATGAAAAATTAAGGACCACCTACGAGTGTCCGTTGACCGATTTTCCTTCGACGGAACATCCTTGGCCTGCGATAATAAAATTATGTTATCAGAAATATGCACCGAAGGAAAATGAATGGGAACCTAGAAGTGTTTTTTTTTTCTTTCTTCGAGGCGACAGACCGACTGAAACTTTGGAGATGTTTCTTTTTGAGACCGTGTTAGGAAGACCACCCATTCTGATAATTAGCGATAAAATACCTGACGTAAACCACGTGTAGAACAAGAGTTACGACCGCCATTGTCATATTGTCCCGTTCGCGGCCAGAGAAATGATAACGGCGATTAAGCGGAAGAAAAGGGAAAGAGAAGAGATAATTTTTTTTTAGTTAAGCAAGATATTTTTTTCTTCCTGAAACAAAGCTGCGGATTCGTCCACGCCCGACTAAGACATCATTGGTCGAGTGGTGATCACGTGACGCACGAGGGAGGCTGTTGCAGCCCATCTGGAGAATGAGTAAGAGAGGTTGCTACGAAGATGTGGGGAGAGCAGTTCACGCCCCTCTGAAGTATGATGAGAAGGTGGGAGTGGGGAAAGGTTCCCAAAAATGGAAAAGGGTGGGAATTCCTAACCAGAGAGGTGGATATGTATTTAGAATTATCGAGGAACCCCCCGGCTCCCACAAACTCACCCCGGTTTTGGTCGTCGCCCATATAAACGAAGCCACAACGAGCAGAGTTGAGTTGAGTTCCAGCAGTTCCCAGAGTCAGTCTCCAGTTGAAGTAATCCTCGCAGATAGCTGACCAAGATTCACGCACATTCCGGGCCCCACTTCAACCCAAGAACAATTATTTTGAAGAGCGACTTAGATCCAGATCACCGAAATAAGTTTTTTTTTTTACTTTCGTCCAAAGAACCACCGAAACGCCAATTTCTTAGAGAGCAGACAACTTGAAGTGTTAAAACTTGCCTAGCGGAAAACGGCGTGTCACAATCCATAGAATGGGTCGGGAGATAGATGCAGTCCTATGTATCGAACAACTAAACATAAAGTTTGTTACCTTTTTCTTTGATACTTTGAACTTTTGAGTTTTCATTTTATTGTCTTTTATGCATATTTGTGTGGTATCACCCCCGTTGAACTCGGTTTGCAGTACGGCCCCAACCACTGTTTGATCTCGTCTGCCTAAGATCAATTCACAACGTGGGTAGGCGGACTGGGGGATCAGTGTAGTTACCTTGGTAACCAGGCGTTGGAAGCGAGTTGGGAACGACGAGGCTGATATCAAATCTAACCAGATTCCCACCCGAATCACCAAAAGGTTAGAACGTCACATTTGGAGCGGCGACACCCGAACGGAGCAGCGAGGAGCGAACGGCTGGCGCCGCGTCGAGGACGTCACAATTGGTGCTGTTTAGGGACGTCACAGTTGGTGCCGTGGTAGACTAGGATAGAACGTCACGGTTGGCGCTGCGACCAGGGGACGACGTCACAACTGGTGCCGAGACCAGGATAGGACCATGGAACAGCCACTGCCACAATTAGTACCGTGACAGCAGGACAGGATCCTGGACCGACCACTGTTGCTGAGAAATTTCGAATAGGACTCAAAACGACCCGGGACCGAGAGGAACGAGAACAGAATCGTCTGTAAGGTAGGACACTTTGCTTGATTTCCCAACCTCGATTGTTGCTGCGTAGATTGTCTTTCTCTGTAAATATGTCGGACTATGATTCAGATAGAGCAGTGGGGGATGAAGAGGGGGTTAGACAAGGGTTGTCAGCTGACCTGAGAAAGTTGTTGGGTGGACCGAGGGTCCCAGCATTTGACGGCAGTGGGAAAGATTTCAAAAACTGGCTGGCAATCCTGGAGAAGAGCCGAATTATATATGAACTCACAGATCAGGAGACCCTGTATCTGGCATATGATGCCACAAAGGGGAAAGCCTCTGAGTTTATGAAGGAGCTCTTGGAGAGTCAACCCCACTTGTTTTGGGAAAGATTAAAGGGACTATTGACCAAGGAATTCACCAACGAGGGCACGGCTATAGAGGCCCCTCTTAAAGCTGACACAGCTGCGGGACGAAACCCCTGGAGAATTGGGGGCCCGAGCGGGGAAGCTGTCATCATTGGCCTTCCCAGAAGTGGTTAGAGACAATGCGGTTATGCAGGCCCAGTTACCAGACCTGTATGTGGAGGCCCTAAGTGACGAGCGTGTTCGTCACGACGTGCTGAAAGAGGTGCCGGTGAGACTATCGGCAGCAGTGGAGCTGGCCAAGGAGAGCCAGGGCGTATGGGAAAAGGTGAAAAGGTGTGGAAGGAACCAGATACTAAGTCAAGAGGTCGGAAAAAGGGGGAAAGGCGGAAGACCCCCCGCGTGGAATCGGAGGGTCAAGCTAGAAGTAGATCAGCCTGAGATGTGGGAAGAAGACCCCAATAGAAAGGCATGGTCAACCAGGCATGGATTTTATAAGCCCACGCCGGGTAGATACGGGCTGGTCTGCTGGACCTGTGAGCATGAGGAACACAGAGCGGCGGAATGTCCGACGAAGTGGGGTTTGCACCCAGACTTCGAACAGGACAGGTGCACCAGGTGTGGAAAGAGAGGACACCTGGCCAAGTGGTGCGGGCTGAGAAAAGGCTCCCCACCGATATTAACAAAGAAGGCCTAGCCCAAGAGACAAGACCAGGGAAAATCCAGCGGGTCACCCCGGAATTAAGAGGGAGGGTGGCCCAGTTAAAAAGAAGGGAAATAAAAGCTTGGACCAGTGGTCGGGCGAGCCGCTTGGGTAGAGGACAGGTCCCCCCGGGAGTAAACGAGAGGTTAGCCAAGTTGAAGAGAAAAAGAGCAAAATGTTGGACATGTGGTCAGGTGGGCCACTTTGCGGCGAACTGTCCGGCAAGAATGTGCTGGTTTTGTAGGAGACCAGGGCACTTGAAGAGAAGCTGTATCCTTAGGAACAGCCGCGGGAGACTGGGAGAGGTCCAGCCGGGCCCGCCCAGGTGCGAAAAGCGCAGAACTCCCCCCCGTAAGAATAATGAAGGTGATTTATTGCTGCCGGTGCCTATGGCTGTGATGACCCAAGGGTGGGGGCCCAGGAAGAGGAAAGCCCATGTGTTCTCTTCGCTGACGCAAGAGAAGGAGCTATCCTGTAGAGCAGAGATAGGGGGTAAGGCGATGAAAGCTCTGGTAGACACAGGAGCATCTGTGTCATTGCTGAGAGAGGAAGCATACAGGCGGGTGAAACGGAAGAGTAGGTTACGGGAAGCGGACATAGAGGTCACGCAAGCAGATGGAATCCCCCGGAAGATAAAAGGGATGGTGAGGCTCCCTGTGAGGATTGGGAAATTAAGAAGCACCCAAAATTTTTACGTAACCCCCGACCTATGTACGGAGGCAATCTTGGGAGAAGATTGGCTCCGGGGCCAGAGGGCCCAAGAGGAAATTCAACCCCACTGTGCTGATAGTGAATGGCGAGAGAACGCCATTGGGATGCCCACCGGAAGAAGATATAACAATAGTGGTGGAGGAAGATGTAAAGCTACCCCCTAGAACGGCGGTGTCGGGAAAGGGTAGGTTAATGTCAGGGAAGAAAATAGGAAAAGGACCCCTGCAGTTGGTCCCTGTGGAAGGGAAGGGCCTAGAAGAGAATGAGGTAACTCTGTGTGAGACGGTGGTGGAGGCAGCTGAATTAGTGCCCATTATGATGATGAACCAGGCCCAAAAGACTATAAAGGTTAGGAGAGGGGAAGAGATAGGGAAAGCGCTAACCCTACGGACTCTGAATCGGGTGAGATTCGAAGAGGAACGAAGAAAACTTGTAGAGCAAACAGAAGGAATAGTGGACGAAGATATATTAGCACCGGATCAATTTAGAACCAGGGTGGGAGGTCTGCTGAAGGATAATCGAGATGTGGTAGCCCAGTCAGACAAGGAATTGGGCCAGACCCACACAGTCAAAATGAAAATCGACACCGGAGATCACCCCCCTGTGAAATTAAAACCCTACCGGACACCTATTCATAAAAGACCCCTTGTAGAAGAGGCAGTAGAAGAGATGTTGGAAGCTGGGATGATCGAAAATCGATCTCCCCTTCGAGCTTCCCAATCGTTATAGTAGGTAAGAAAGATGGCGGGCACCGTTTTTATGTAGATTTTAGGAAACTGAATTCTATATCGAAGCTGTTGGCGGTGCCATTGCCACTAATAGATGAGATATTGGCATTATTAGGGAAGGCAAAGTACTTCTCTACGTTGGACTTGAGGTCCGGGTATTGGCAGGTAGCTCTTGATGAGGCTGACAAGGAGAAGGCCGCATTTGCGTGTCACCTAGGACTGTTTCAGTTCAGGGTGATGCCATTCGGTTTAGCTAATGCCCCGGGAATCTTCCAACAGCTGATGTCAATAGTGTTAGAAGGATACGAGAGCTTTGCCATGGCATATTTGGACGATATCTTAATATTTTCGGAGACAGTAGAACAACACTTTTTCCATCTAAAACAAGTGTTGAGAAGGTTAAGAAAACACGGCTTAAAATTGAAATTGTCGAAGTGTCAGTTTCTGAAGGAGGAGACTAGATATTTGGGCTTTGTTATAAACGGAGACGGTATTAAACCCGACATGGATAAGGTGAAAGTCATAAGGGAAATGCCAGAACCTAAGACAGTGAGACAGGTAAGAGGTTTTATAGGATCTATAGGTTACTACCGACGCTTTGTCCCGGCATTTTCGAGAATTGCCATACCACTAGTAGCCCTGACGAAGAAATACGCTAGGTTCAAGTGGACAGAGGATTGTCAACAGGCATTTGATACGTTAAAAGAACAGTTGACAGCCGTCCCACTGCTGACGTACCCAGACCTCAGCAAGCCCATGGTACTATACACTGATGCCAGTGAGCAGTGTGTAGGAGCAGTTCTTACCCAGCCGTGTCCCGATAAAGAAGGACCAGTGCCAGGCATACCAGAGGAAGTACCGATATACTTTCTCTCTCATAAGCTCTCAGAGACACAACAGAGATGGCCAGTAATAGAAAGAGAAGCATATGCTATCATGTATGCTCTCCAAAAACTGGACTACTACTTGAATGGTGCGGTCTTTACTGTAAAAACAGACCACAAACCTCTGCAGTACCTATTGCAGGCAGAGTGGACAAATAATAAGAAGATTCAACTGTGGGCACTTAAGTTAAGTGGCTACCACTGTAAGATAGAGTATTTGGCAGGGAAGGAAAACACGTGGGCAGATTTACTCTCAAGAATACCGAAACAACTGGAAGAAAGATCTGTAAAAGTAGAGCAGGGAGTAGATGATAAAGCCTATAGAATAGGAGTAATTAACTCTAATAAGCTAAAAGATCGCCCTATGTTAGAATCAGACGAAGAAGGGGACACACAGATAATAACCGATCCCTACTGGACAGAAGGAATTGTGAAGGGGCAGGCAGACAGTGAAATAGCTGCCCTGAGAGAAAAGGTGAAGGCAGGAGAGACCACCAAGTATGCCATAATAGAGGAAAGGCTGTATTATCTCTCAGGCAGGGATGAAGAAGTCAAGCCCAAGTTGTATGTGCCCAAAAGTTTAAGACCAGAGGTATTGGTACAGTGCCACGAGAGGTTGGGTCACATGGGAATTGATAGGACATGTGATCTAATAGGAAGAAAGTACTATTGGCCCAAATTGTACGGAGAGGTCACTAACTATGTTCGGAGCTGCGTAGTGTGCCAGTCGCAGAGCAGAAGGCAGGAAATGGCACTATTGGAGGAGACGGACGTGCCGAACTTCCCCTTCGAGAAAGTGAGTATGAATGTATCAGGACCATATGGGGAAACTGCGCAGGGAAACAACTACATAGTGAGTTTTGTCGATTGGCTAACAAATTGGCCTGAGGCATTTGCAGTACCAGACAAGAAGGCTAGAACTGTGGCCGGTTTGATAATAAGTGAAATCTTCCCTAGGTATGGCGCCCCTGTGCAGTTGGTAACAGATAATGGCACGGAGAATGTAAACAGCATAATGAGAGAAGTGCTGACAGATTTGAATATAGGGCATGTAAAAACATCTCCATATCACCCCCAAGGAAATGCTAAAGTGGAAAGGTTTCATAGAACCTTGGGAGATGTATTGGCCAAGCTGGTCAGAGAGAACACTGGAAACTGGGACTTGTATTTGACACAGGCTCTGGCGGCCGTGAGGTTTACGATAAACGAAACCTCCAGATTTTCTCCTTATTTTATGTTGTTTGGCAGAGACGTGGTCCTGCCTGTTGATAACCTATTGAAGCCCCGAAGAAAGTATATGGGAGAAGATCATCATCAGCTGTTGCTAGAACAACAACATAAAATATTTATTCAGGCCAGAAGAAGAATAAAGAGGGCTCAGAAGAAAAGAAATGAGAGAGTGAATGCTGAAAGAAAGGTAGTAGAATTGAAGGTTGGAGACCCTGTCTACTATAAAATCCACCAGAGAGGAGGAAAGCTGGACCAAAGATGGGAACCGTACTACCGGATAGTAGAGCAGACGGGTCCAGTATCATATGTAATATGTGATCAAGTGGCAGGACGAGCAAGGAGGGTCCATGCCAATGATCTAAAGAAGGCTGAAATAGCTAACCTGGAAATGAGCGAGCCGAGGCCTAAGAAGACAAAGACAAGGAAGGTAACTCTGGTTGAGCCGGAAGAAATGGAGACGGAGGAAGATTCCGAAGAAAATGAGGAGATAGATCGACTTGGCCAGATAGACGAAGCGATCCGAGTGACGGGGTTGGAACCCTCGGCGGATATCAGCGGTGTTCAGTCGTCGACTGAATCGGTGCAGAGAAGACCCTGCGAGGTCGCCATCGCACCCCCATGTCCAAAGGAAAGGAAGAAAAAGACGAGGAGATCCAATCAAGCAGCCAAGGGTTCTAAAAGAGGCACCCTGAACAGGACGAAGGGCCCAGCGAGTGGGAGGAAGAGGATCAAATACCCAATTCCCAGCTCAAGGAAAAGCTAAGGAACAAGAGAGATCTAGACAGTCAGGAGGTATTAAAGACGTCCAAGGCGATGACTCTAAACAGAAGGAATAATCAGGGGAGGAAGAAGAGGACAAAACACCTCCTGGACGGGAATTAAACCCAGAGGGAAGGTTAGAGGTTGAGCAGGGACCACCTCGGAAGATGAGATCAAGAAGGGTGAAGACCCCTAAATCTCAGTAGAACAAAGAAGGCTGTGCAGAATAGAAACAGTCGGTGTCGACAGGTAACGACACTGGCTCATCCAAAAACCTGCTGGCTGACTGAGGTGGATGTGGATGGAGAGGATGGAGTCGCGGGCTGCATCTCACGAAAGACGGAAGAAGATTATTGGCATTGCTGACTGGCCATCAGTGGTGTCATGAAGTACGACCTTTGGGAGTGGGCGCCACGTACACCTGTCCGGGCCATTCTGTCTGCTAGTTAGAGGAGGGAAGAGCTGAACGTAGTAATAATTTATGGAATAATTGAGTGATGAATTGAGCAAGACTGAATGGTTGTGAAGAATAACAACAAGAGAATTTTGTTACCTTACAGGAATGATCAAGATGAAAGGGCTGATGATGATGATGATGATGATGATGATGATAGCCACACTGATGGTGACGATGGCGGAAGCTGGGAAGCACAGCCGAAACACCATTGTTAAAAAAGACGAGTGAAGTAATAATAACCAGGTCTAAATGGTTGATCACATTCGTGATAGATTTGAAACCATACGAGTCGCTACTAAATAAGTTAAGAAATGAGCTAACGCAGCTGGATGCAGCCCGGTTGAAGATAGGGCAAGATTATCCCAAGGAAAAAGGGTATCTTAGTTTAGTACACTCCCTAGAATCAGAGGCCACTATGATAGAGGCTCAATGGAGGGACATGCAAAATTACCTGAAGGGAATAGAGTTACTGCAGACGCGGGAAAAGAGATCAGTAGTTCCGATTGTAGGAAAAGCGTTAAATGTCCTGTTTGGAACAGTCACTGAAGATGACGTTAAATTCATAAGAAGGAAACTGGGAGAAGTGGAAGTAAACCAGAGGACGCTTGCTCAAGTGGCAAGGGAGAGTCTGACAATATTAAATGTGACAAGGTTAGAGGTGGCCAAAAACAGAGCCAGAATCAATTGGTTAATAGATAACCTGGCAGGGTTGAGACAAGAGGTAATTAATGATACAGAAACTGTAATGATCGAATTACAAGAAATGAGCGGATTCATGCAAAAATATTTCCAACTGATGACAATTACGAATAAGGTACGACAATCTAGTCAGTCGTTGACGACCTTGCTGGAACACGTGAGAGCGCAATTAGACATGCTGTCATTGGGACACCTCTCCCCAAGCATAGTAAACCCGGGTCGCCTAAGGGAAGTGCTACTCGGAATACAGGCCGAGTTACCCCACCATTTAAGGCTGTCAGTGGACCCCACCAAAGAATTGTGGAAATATTATAATGCACTGGGATGTGTGACCTCGTTGGAAAATAGACGACTATTGGTTGTGATACCTGTTCCGTTATTGAATAGAGAGAGTATATTCGAGATATACCAGGTTATAAATTTACCCATTCCCTACCCCAGAAGAGATCAAGGTTTGGGAATGATAGCAAGGTACAAGGTGGAAACAGAATACATAGCTTTAAATTCAGGGAGAATGAAATTCATGTTGCTAACAGCTGAAGAAGCTAGAAAGTGTAGAGATGATGCTCTAGGAATTGTACCTCGTTAAGCCCTATCTATATAACTGGTAACCGCAAAATGTGCATACTAGAATTGTTTGAAGGGAAGAGAGAAGGAATTAAGAGAACCTGCCAAGTGGAGGTATTAGCAAACACAGCATTACCACAAGCTATCAGTGTTTCAGACGGGATGTGGGCAGTAGCCAAACAGAAACCTATCAGCTTGTCTAGGGTGTGTGGGGGTGAGTCCACAAGGACATTAAGAGTAAGGCCACCATTATCCCTGTTAAAGTTACCCATGGGATGTTCGGCATTTGAGATATCTATGTCCTTACACCTCTATTACCAGGAAGAAGAAAGATATGAAGAGAAAGATTCAATCATAGAAATGATTGGCAGAGGCTTAGTCAATTGTACAAAATTATGGGAGCCAATAGTGAAGGGATTCTCCAATGTTACCTTGAATAAAATGCCAGAACTAATGAAGCCGATAGAAAAGATCGATATGGATCAATTGAGGGACAAGTTAAGTGCGTTGGTAAATGAAGGTATGGCTTGGGAAGGCGATGAGCAGATCGCGATAAGTTGGTCAATAGTGATGGGTACATTCATAATTATAGCCATCGGGGGTATAGTAGTATGGAAGATTAAGAGTAAGAAGAGATTAACGAACGACAATCCAATGCGCATGCAGCAACTTACTCATGTTCCTTACTCATACAGAATCGGCGAAGAAATTGCAGGAAGACCAGCGGAAGAGGCTGGCGTGAGACCGCCACGTGCGGCGGAAAAACCTCCCACAGTGGAGAGGAAAACATTGACCAAGAAGAACAAGCCATAGTAACCACATCTGCATCAACAGGCACACGCACACATTACATTACATATAGAATAGAGGAACTTGAAAAAGAACATTACATTGCATGTAGAACAGAAGAACTTGAAAGAGAACATTACATTTGCATGTAGAACAGAAGAAGATGAAAAAGAACATTACATTGCATGTAGAACAGAAGAACTTGAAAGAGAACATTACGTTGCATGTAGGAAAGTAGTATAGAATTGCATGGGACAAATGCATGATGCATGTTAAATGGTGTATTTGGGTTTAGGTGTCATTTACGGGTAAATGACAAATCGGTTAGGGGAGGATTGTGGCACAATTTAACGAGGCAGAAAGGGAAAAGAAAGAAAAGATGAAAAGGAGAGGCTAAGGACCGAATCGTGGGTGATAAGCAAGAACACACACACGGCTAAGAGACAATGGATAAAAGGATATTTTGATAAGTAACAAATGGCGAAAGAGTGTCATTATAATGACAGGGAAATTCTGAGTAAAAAGAAAGGGAAAGAAAGAAAGAATCAGATATGTTTTGGCATCGGCTGTGTTATCTAAGGATATGAAAACAAACTATTGGTACGGGAAGACATCTTATTATCAACTACAGACCGGCTGGCCAAAGAAAAAAAATTCAAATGAAAATGTTATTTCGATAAGTGACGAAAAACAGGCAACTAAAGGGACTTTGGACAGATATGAAAAATTAAGGACCACCTACGAGTGTCCGTTGACCGATTTTCCTTCGACGGAACATCCTTGGCCTGCGATAATAAAATTATGTTATCAGAAATATGCACCGAAGGAAAATGAATGGGAACCTAGAAGTGTTTTTTTTTTTTCTTTCTTCGAGGCGACAGACCGACTGAAACTTTGGAGATGTTTCTTTTTGAGACCGTGTTAGGAAGACCACCCATTCTGATAATTAGCGATAAAATACCTGACGTAAACCACGTGTAGAACAAGAGTTACGACCGCCATTGTCATATTGTCCCGTTCGCGGCCAGAGAAATGATAACGGCGATTAAGAGGAAGAAAAGGGAAAGAGAAGAGATAATTTTTTTTTAGTTAAGCAAGATATTTTTTTTCTTCCTGAAACAAAGCCGCGGATTCGTCCACGCCCGACTAAGACATCATTGGTCGAGTGGTGATCACGTGACGCACGAGGGAGGCTGTTGCAGCCCATCTGGAGAATGAGTAAGAGAGGTTGCTACGAAGATGTGGGGAGGGCAGTTCACGCCCCTCTGAAGTATGATGAGAAGGTGGGAGTGAGAAAAGGTTCCCAAAAATGGAAAAAGGTGGGAATTCCTAACCAGAGAGGTGGATATGTATTTAGAATTATCGAGGAACCCCCGGCGCCGACAAACTCACCCCGGTTTTGGTCGGGGCCCATATAAACGAAGCCACAACTAGCAGAGTTTAGTTGAGTTCCAGCAGTTCCCAGAGTCAGTCTCCAGTTGAAGCAAGCCTCGCAGATAGCTGACCAAGATTCACGCACATTCCGGACCCCACTTCATCCCAAGAACAATTATTTTGAAGAGCGACTTAGATCCAGATCACCGAAATAAGTTTTTTTTTTTACTTTCGTCCAAAGAACCACCGAAACGCCAATTTCTTAGAGAGCAGACAACTTGAAGTGTTAAAACTTGCCTAGCGGAAAACGGCGTGTCACAATACATAGAACGGGTCGGGAGATAGATGCAGTCCTATGTATCGAACAACTAAACATAAAGTTTGTTACCTTTTTCTTTGATACTTTGAACTTTTGAGTTTTCATTTTATTGTCTTTTATGCATATTTGTGTGGTATCACCCCCGTTGAACTTGGTTTGGAGTACGGCCCCAACCACTGTTTGATCTCGTCTGCCTAAGTGGGTAGGCGGACTGGGGGATCAGTGCAGTTACCTTGGTAACCAGGCGTTGGAAGCGAGTTGGGAACGACGAGGCTGATATCAAATCTAACCAGATTCCCACCCGAATCACCAAAAGGTTAGAACGTCACATTTGGAGCGGCGACACCCGAACGGAGCAGCGAGGAGCGAACGGCTGGCGCCGCGGCGAGGACATCACAATTGGTGCTGTTTAGGGATGTCACAGTTGGTGCCGTGGTAGACTAGGATAGAACGTCACGGTTGGCGCTGCGACCAGGGGACGACGTCACATATATGTGAGTGTGTGTGTGTTTCCTTAAAGGCGACAGACAGATATATATATGTATTGACTTTTTAGGCATTGCTTAGATGCGGCACATAGCTAAAAGTATGGGGTACCCAGTGATAATCTAACAACTATTCAGTCGTAGTTGATCGAGCAAAACAAACTTACAAAATATTACATCACGTCGAAGTTCCCCATATATATATATAACGGTTGGGGCCTTTCGAAGTAATGTAATGTTTTGTAAGCTTGTCTTGCTCGATGAACTACGACTGAATAGTTGTGTTAGATCCTCCCTGGGTACCCCATACTTTACTCTTTGTGCCGCATCTAATCAACGCTTAGAAAGTCTCTCTCTCTCTCTCTCTCTCTATATATATATATATATATATATGTGTGTGTGTGTGTGTGTGTGTGTGTGTGTGTGTTGAATCATATATAATTTCCATGTTTATGAATCAAATGACGAATGAATAATCCTACCCCAATTAACCGTTCCCTAAATTTGTCATATATGTATAAAGCAAATGGTGGTGCATTGACAAGAATAAATCTCCACATGTTTTCCCAAAAGCTGAACCTCAAGGAGAAATGTAATGTCGTATGCATTGTTTGACTGTCGTGGTATTATTAATTTAAAGTCCTTAAAACGCAATGAAACAATGTTTTATATTTTCGGAAGCTGCAACCTGACTATAAAGTTATAGCTGAAAAGTAACCTCACCAATAGAAGAACATGTTTGTTCGCCTCCATGAAAATGCAATGCCGCATACAGGAATGGATAACCCAGCAAAATAGTTTGGAATTCCGTTGTCCTGTTCTATTTTGCTAGTCATATTCACCTGGTCATGAATAGATCGATTATTACCTTTTTCAAACTCTGCAAAATTATTTATTGGGGAAAACTTCCTTTAATTAAAACTACATTTAAGAGTTTTCACATCAAAACCGACAGAATTTTTACTTAAAAGGTATCAAAGAGCTGCCTGATAAGTGGTAACAATTCATTGCAAATAATGTTGAATTTATAATTGAATAACATAATTGTAGCTTACTTTTACAGAATAGATTTGATAAACAAAGAGAGAATCATTTAGGAAACCGATATACGTGTAATTCTCTAACGTAACTTTATTAATCTGACAGATTTTTATCACTTTAAACGTTATTTTTAGTGGACACTCATATTTGAGTAGACGCCCCGTTTATTTATGAAACACTACATTTATTTATTTTCGTCTACCGGTCTGAATATTTTATATCATAGACTCTGTCATGGCGGACTTTCAGTCGTCCGGCATTGTTGAGCATTATTTTGCCTTTAGCAGTAAGCTCCTTTGTCAATGTCCTACTGTTTCGCAATCAGCATGCCTTATAAAGGCAAATCCTTTCTACATTCTTGAAAGTTCATATCTACTCAGTTTTGTATTCAAACGTCGACAAAACAATTTCGGATTTTTGTTTGTAAGGTGTGTATATATACATATATATATATATATATATATATGTGTGTGTGTGTGTGTGTGTGTGTGTGTGTGTGTGTGTGTGTGTGTGTGTGTGTGTGTATAAAGGATTAAGATAATTAAAAGCTTGTGTCTTGGCTGATTAATGTTCTTTCAGCATCCCAGCATCAGTTCGTAGGCGGACCCGTCCGCCCACTCTTTACAGAATTTTCATTTTGACCGGATGGATATTTACCACCCACCTCGGTGAGTTTGGTTGGTATATACATGGTAATCACGTATCAGCTACACTCTTCACATCTTGGACTTACCTTAGGGCTAACAAGTTCCCATTTTCACACATAACTGTTACCGATCGCCTGGTGAATGTGTGAAAACGCATGAAACTGTTAGTTGTGGTCGGCCAAGGTTCAGCAGAGAATTAATTAAAGTACTTTAAAGCACTGCCAGTTAATACGTCATTAACATCATTTTCTCTCGTGTGCTTCTATAGCAGACTCTTTTAGCAGCTCCTTATTTTATTCATATCATAGACTCTGTCAGGGTCCGGTATTGTTGAGCATTATTTTGCCTTTAGCAGTATGCTCCTTTGCCAATGTCCTATTGTTTCGCAATCAGCATGCCTTATAAAAGCAAATCCTTTCTACATTCTTGAAAGTGCATATCTACTCAGTTTTGTATCCAAACGTCAACAAAACAATTTCTAAATTAATTTTATCACTTTAAACGTTATTTTAATGGACACTCATATTTGAGTAGACGCTCCGTTTATTTATTAAACAGTATATCTATTTATTTTTGTCTTTTATTTTTCGTCTACCTGTCTGAATATTCGAGGGCGCACATTTTTCTTTAATAGGATTTCTCAAATATTCAGGCCGGTAGAAGAAAATAATTATATATACTATTTATTTACACAATTTACATTATTCGGACTATTGCCCTCATTTTTGTTACCATATTTATCACAACGTTTCGGCCGGTCTTCTTCAGGTGGTGCGAATGTCGAACTGAACCCTTTATTTCGCTCGAGTTCCACGTGCTATGCTTAATGGCTGTCAGTTATCAGTTATCTCCTATTAATTCCCCTCTCCAAGTTTTCCAAGAGTATGAGTTCAATACCTGGTTAAGATGTGGGAGAACTTGGAGAGGGAATAGTGTACATAATACATCATCTCAGAAATATAGACATATTTATTACTTAAATGAAACGTCTATTCAAATATGAGTATCCAAAAAAAAGTTTAAAGTTATAAGAATATATCCCCTTTTGCAAATTAATTGAAACAACCGCTTTAGTTTCCATTTTTTCACTATACACTCAGTTTTAGACCCACTGGAGTGACAGATTCTAATCGATTCCTATTTTTCCTCGGATTAGGTCATTTAGTGTGGTATGCAACAATATGAATCTATTTTCGGGGTGTATGATGAAATTTGTTTGGCCTTGAAAATTACTGCGCCATACCTGATTGCATAAGATTTTCATCACGCCCAGACATCATTGCCTCGACTGTCGATTAGTTGTCCTAAGACCACTGTCTACGATGGACATTCCTCCATGGTGCGTACGAAAATTGTAATGCTGCACGAACACACTGGCCAGCCTTACCAGTGAGCAAATCAAAGTAATATAGACTGGCCCGGAAACTCTCTTGATTTAAATCCAATCGATAATCTGTGGTCAATCTGCAAGGAACGAGTTTGTGGAGTGGACATACGAAGTACTAATATGTGCACTGGGTCATGTTTCATTGGAAAAATAAGAAAAAAAGTAAATAATAGCAGAATTATTCGTTTTGTTTCAATTAATTTGTACAAGGGTGTATATGTGTATTTTCTGTGGTGTATGTTTATGTGTATGTGTGTGTATATATATATATATCGGTCTTTTTTGTGAATTGTCTGTAATGAGTCACACCAACTCAGCATTTAGTTAAATACATTTTTTTATTTGAGACGTAGCCACACCAACCTGGCGTAGAGTAAAGAATATTTAAAGAACACTGAAATACTTTATCGGTTCAAGAATATCTGGTAGACATTCGCTGAACACTAAAAGAGATTACAAACGGTTGCAGAGGCAAAGCAGCTGAAGAAATCTCTTTTTAGTTGGAAGAATCAAAGATTTCTTGTTTGAAGTAAAATCCAGTTAATTTTCACATCTAAGTCGGATATATTTTGGTGCCAATTAAATTAACTTTTTGTTCGTCAATTCACGTTCCCAATACTAAAAAAGTAATACTGAAATATAATTGTTTACTCTCCACACACACACACACACACACACACACACACACACACACACACATATATATATATATATATATATATATATATATATATATATATATATATATATATATAGTGTTGGCAAAGATTTTTATTAGAAACATGCTTAGATCACGTCATCCTTCACCTCTGTTGAGTGTCACTGATGAGATTAAATAGCAGTTTGTCCAAAGGCTATTGAAGGTGCAGTTGTTCTGATGATGTATGTGAAAATGAAATCGACGAGTTGGACTCTGATTCCAGCAGAAGCTGTGTGCTTTCAAATTGCATAAATGTTTCTTTAAAAAAACGCACGAATCAATCTCTTCTCTATTAGCTATCAGTGAAATAGCTGGGCAAACTATGTTTTTAGCCTTCGTAGGTTCACTTGTCTTGTAGAATAAAAATTCTAAATTAAAACCAGCCTGAAAATTGTTGAACCCTTGTTATAGACCCTATTCGTTGCTAATGCCGTTTAATGTAATGCCCTCGAAAGTCCCTGTGGATTACGTGACGGATGCATGAAATTTCTTTCGACATCTTTTTTTATGTATCGTGCCTTTTCACTGCGTGTGCGATCATGGCTCTCCAAACTTCCTCATGTTTATATTTTTAAGTCATATCCAGATCTATACCAGTCTCACTGTCTCTTCCTAATATCGAGAGCCTTTCGAAATTTCTGGAAAGTTTCCATAGAATACGGAATATTTTATCAAGAACATTTTCTGCATTTTATCCTGAAATTTTTAAATTTCTATTGATCGCATCCCAATTTCAAGGAATATTATTTTTCTCGCCGTAAAAAAAGAATCCTGTTGAGAACGTATAAGGTCATGCAATAAATTTTGTTTTTAAGCTCAATAATGTTATGCACCTTCAGAATATGAACTTTTTTTTTAGTTATTTCACCTCAGGCAATGCAATAAAGTCACTAAGGGCATTTCTGAGTGTGAAAGAAGCTGAGAAAAACACTATTAAGGAGAGAGGCCAATAAGAGAGAAGGGATTAAGGAGAGAGGCGGTAACGATTGGCGTTGCATTTACATTTTAAAAGGTCAAATTTGACTAGAAAGCAAGAAGCCGCAATACAGTTCCAGAAACAAGAAGTGCCAGAGAAAAAAAAGGACTCAGTATAGAACTTATCGTTACGCGTCCTGGGTATGACGATAAACTACATTCGGCAGCAAGGCCTCTGATCGGGAGATTGTAGGTTTTGAGGAGCATGGAACCACCTCTTAATTTCTGTTGTTCCCAGATACAACCTGACCCGGGGTGGTAGCACCTGTTAGGGTTCCTGTTATGGGAAAATAGTAACCCTCCCCCAAAAAATCAACAGTACATTTTCAAAGTAAAATTAGAAACAATAGATTTTTATAACAAAATAGCAATAGAGCAACATTAAAAAAATATAAAACTACATTCATATAATAAAATTATCAACAATACATTTTATTATCTAATAAATGCATTAGCATGAAAAAAAATCCTTAAAAAAAAAAATTTTTCCGATAAAGCATAAAATTATGCAAAAAATATATAGATTTTGGCATTAAGTAACCAAGAGAGGTCGATATGCCGTTAAACAAAATCAACGAACCAACTTATCGTTACGCCCAGTAATTTCAACTCTAAAATCATGATACCTAATCGCCAGTCTAATACTGCGTTTAAATTCATACAGTAGAGGAAAGCCCATCAAAACAATTACCATGAAGATATTTATAGAAAAGGCACATGAAATTGACAAAAGCCGAGATGCCAGGTCAGGACCGATATCATTGCAGATTCCTCTTTGGATTTTATCAAGAATACATAGCATAAGCACCAAACCAAATGTGGCAGCAATATTCAATTCATGAACGAATAGTAGATTTATAAAGATGTAAAATAGATTCTGGCAAGAAACATTGTCGAGCCCAACGCAGTGAACCAACCTTTTGTAACATCAGACGTAGAAACTGATTCGATATAATTGTGCAATTTAATGTCAGGCTAAAAAGTTAGCCCGAGAATTTGCAATTAGTCACTCGATTGGAGGTTAGCATCAGCCATGTGGATGGAAGGGAAAAAAGGTTCTCTCAGATGATTAAACGAGCACAGGTCATTTCTTACTCCAATTATCAATAGATTGAAGGACATTTTTGAGATCAGTTGCCAATTTAACTTAAAACAAGAGTAAATAGTTGCGTCATTAGGATAGATACCGAGACGAGAACTGCTGATATCATGAAGGTCGTTTATGAAAATTACGAACAAAGTAGATCCAAGGATAAAACCCTTGGGGATATATGCATTAATATGAAGAAAATCATTTATGAGATGAAATAATTTTCATAAACCCATTTTTTCAGTAGTTTGCTTCAGGATAGAATCAATGGCGTGGTGTTATTTTAAGAACGCAATTTATTTTAAAATACTTTGGAGATTAGCTGATATTTCAAGAGATTAGATACTTTCATAAATCTTTTTAGGCAAAATATTTTATCTTTTTCTTTTGTTTTATATCATTTACGTCACATGTCACTTCGGGACAATGACGATCTTGGTTCTCCACATCTTCTGGTCCCTTATACCTCTAAGAAACTTTTAAAGCTTTGCCATCCCTCCTTGTTCCTGCTCTGGAATTCATTTGCACACACTCATTAGGTATGTTATTGTTTACCTTAATTATTTCATCTCCAAGTAAGGCAATAAAACCACTAAGACTCAAGGGGGTTACTGAGTGAAAAATAATATGAGTAAAAAGAACAAAATTATTAAGGGGTGAGGAAAATAAATTAAAAAGGCAACAGATGAAAATTGGCCTTGCATTTAAATTTTTGAAGGTCAAAGATGACTGGAAATCTAGAAGCCAAAAGAGCGTTTCACAATCCAGAAGTGCGTAAGAAGAAACAATAAACATAGAACTTACGGTTACATCTAGCAAATTTAGTTGTAAAATAATGAGACCACGCCACGAATCTAGTACTATTTCTAAATTCGAAGCTACATTATGGCGGTGGAAAATTGGTTGAAACCGAAATGCCAGGTCAGGACCAATAAAATTGCTGTTTTTCTTTGGATTTTATCAAGAATCTGTAGATACATAGCAGAAGCACCAGACCAGATGAGACTGAAATGCTGCATGCATGGATGAATGCATTCAATGCTTCATGAATGTTAAATTTTCTAAATTCTCTTTCCTCATTCTTCCTGTTTTGTTTGTTTGTTTTTTTATGTGCCATATTTTCTCAGGGCGTTGGAGATCATGATTCTCCATAACTCCCTGTCTCTTGTAACTCTTAATAAATTGTGTCTTCTATTTCTCATAAACCGTTTTCTGCTATCCCTTTACTCACTAAGTATGTTATGTGTTGTTTTCCTCTGTCATCAAGCTGTCCTGTGACTATCACATTCTCCAAGCCCTCCTTCGTCATTACGCTCCCCAGAAATTTCAACTGCCTCTTCCTGATGTTAAGTATAAGTTTCCTTTTTGTTTCCATTTTCTCTAAAACTTCGCTATTACCCACATTTTCGGTCCATGGTATCCTTCAGCATCCTTCAACATTTCTGCTGCTTCAAGTATCTTCTTCATCTATGGGTGAATTTTCAAGCACTCATCCATACAGGAGGACAGATATCACGTAACAGTACACTTTTTCTTGTTTTTTAGTAATCTACTTAGCTTTTGGAATGCATCTTTGGCTATCTCATATGCCTTCGGATTTCAGTGTCGCACTTTCTGTCCTCTTTAAGAACACTTCCCAGATATTTAAATCTCCCCGCTTGTTTGTCTTTGGCATTTTCGATTTACAATTTACACTTTGACCTCATCCTTTTGCTAGCAACAATGGATTCTGTCTTCTGTGAGCTGATATTTAATATTTTCTTCTCGCTTTCATTCACTACCATCTGCATTAATTTTTTTAGTTTTCTTTCTGATATGCAAATGACACAGTGTTGATAGCAGACATGCTATCAACATTGTGTCATCTGCATATCATATGTTATTAAAATTTTGGCCGCAATTAATGAACCCTGGTAAGACTTCTTGTATATACAGAATCGCCTTGCTGTATATATTGAATAAGTCCAGTGAGAAGACAAATCCTTGTCTTACATTCCTTTCTGTTTTTGTATATCTACTGAACTCATTTTCTATTAGTGTGCAGGCGGTTTGCTGCCAGTGTAGGTTCTTGATTCTTCTAATAACCTTCCCGAATAGATCAAGGTTGCTTAGCAGTCTCAATAGATCTTTGTGACGTACTTCATTATTTATCCTAAAGAATTCAACTGTCTTTTTCTGATTTAAATATTGCTTCCCATTTTCTGTAAAACTTCCTCATTGTTTGTATGATAGATCAATGATATTCTTAGTATCTATCTGTAGAATCACATCTCTTGCGCTTGCAGACTGTTGTTCATCTCTAAAGAAATTATCCAATATTCACCACACTTTGGAGACTAGACATATAGCAGTTCAGCACACATTAATTTGTTTCAAACGAAATTTTTCGCTCTCTCTTTTGCTTAATTCCAGGATGGCCTTTTTCGCTCCTTTTTCTTTCTTACCTCTGAATTGCCATGACAATTTTGCAAAAGACAGTGATGCTGTTTCACGGTTTTGAATTCAAAGGAGGAATGTCTATATTTCTGAGATGAGGTATTATATACACTATTTACATTATTCGAACTATTGTTCTCGTCTTTGTCGCCATATTTATTACAACGTTTCGGCCGTTGTACTCTCCGGCCTTCTTCAGGTAGTTGGATTGTCGAACTGAACCCTTTATTTCGCTCACTGGGGTAGACTGTTCTAGTTCCATGTGCCATGTATAATGGATGTCAGTTATCAGTTATCTCTTCAAGGACACATGTCACAGTGGCTAAAGGCGTTGGTTAGATCCAGTGACAGGACCCAAAGAGTGTGAGTTCAATACCAGGTAAAGGCAATGGAGAACTTGGAGAGGGGAATTAACTGATAACTGACATCCAATGAACATGGAATGTGGAACTAGAACATATTATTATATCCATGACAAACATTCAAATGACCTAAATTCCTCAATTCCAGCAGTTCAGACCTTTACATCTAATATCCGCCATGCCAAATACAGACATTTGAATCATCCTAATTGCCTTCATATTCCATTGGTAAGGAGGAAGTTCTTGTCAATTTCCAATCTTTTACTTTTTTTAAGCAGTGACCTGCATTTATAATTATGATTGATATTGCAATATTTTGTTAATGGTTGTAAGTTCAAATATGTAACAATGCAATAAAGGGAATCTACACGGTTATTTCATAGGCGTGGAAGTCGCAAGGACCTTATTTCAATAATTAACTTGAGAATTAAGATCCATTAGAAAATTCAAATAGGAAAACTGTGAAATGTTTACATGTTATGTTAGTATTTTTAAAGGAATAAGTAAGACGCACAGATAGATAGATAGATAGATAGATAGATAGATAGATAGATAGATAGATAGATAAATAGATAGATAGATAGATAGATAGATAGATAGATAGATAGATAGAGTAATCATATATGTTGGGAAAAGTAACAAAAACTTAATTCTTTCTTTTTACGTATTTTCGTGCATCTACTATTTTGCGGATGTGCGAATTTATTTTGATACACACCTGAATGGCAACGACGTAATAACTTGTAACGTTCCAACAGAAATTCGCTTTTATTTCTTACGCCTGGAATCGTTCCAGTCCAGCGCGACCTTAGGAAATTTTATCGCTGGCTTTTAAGGCCGGTAATCTGAGAAGAGGGCTGTCAATAACTTGACATCGTCAAATTGGCTATGATTGGCTCCTTGGTCGAATGAAATTGTGAGTCAAAATGACTTATGCCATGAAAGAAAGAAAGAAAGAAAGAAAGAAAGAAAGAAAGAAAGAAAGAAAGAAAGAAAGTGAGATAAATAAGAACATACTGAGAAAGAAAGAAAGAAAGAAAGAAAGAAAGAAAGAAAGTGAGATAAATAAGAACATACTGAGAAAGAAAGAAAGAAAGAAAGAAAGAAAGAAAGAAAGAAAGAAAGAAAGAAAGAAAGTGAGATAAATAAGAACATACTGGGAAAGAAAGAAAGAAAGAAAGAAAGAAAGAAAGAAAGAAAGAAAGAAATCTTGTTAGAAAAAAAAGAGAAAATTATGAATTACTTTGCTATCTATCCATTCATGCTTCAAGCAAGCAAGCGGCTTGTCTTGTTGCTGAAGTGGTTGCATTTTTACCGGAGTCAGTAGCAGTTTCCGATCCTGTTTAAATAAAATCCGAGATTCGATCGGTGGTTTTCAAGGTATGAAATCTCTTTTTTCTTTAAATGTTTGGCGCAATACCCTCTTCTTCGTTATTTACACCTATTTGGCTTTTCGTAGATGTGACTTGTACAATGCTAACTTAAAATATACTCTAGATGTTAAGGTTTGGATTTCGGGAGAGAACGTTTGGCGAATACGTTAAGCAGACGAGAATTTCTTTTAATTTCAGGACAAAAGGGAAAAGATTTCAAATGCAAGGGTGTTATGAATGGTTTCTCTTAAAGGCTTCGATGATCGATAAGTAACTTAATGACAATGCAAAGGAAGAGTAAGTTGATATTTGAAACGTGAGGAATGCTAAGCATTCCATCTGGTTGAAAAAATTTTGGGTGATTAAAATATACTGAGAGTGAACTGATCAAATTCAGAAATTAAACAGTGAATTTAGTGAGAAGGCTTTTTTTGTAAGAAAGAAAGAAAGAAAGAAAGAAAGAAAGAAGCAGAACCTAAAAACAGACAAAGAAAAAAGGAAAATTGTATGATGAGAAAAAACAAATGCATACGCTTAAAAAAGAAAGACAGAAAGAATGAAAGAAAGAAAAATGGTTGGATATGAACACAAAAAAAAATACGTTGAGAAAAGATAAAAGAAAGAAAATGCTATGATGAGAAAACAGAAATACATTCACTGAGAAAAGAAAAAAGAAAGAAATTTTTTTGATGAGAAAACAGAAAAACATACGATGAGAAAAGAAAACAAGAAAGAAATAAAGAAAAAAAATATGATGAGAAAAAAGCAAACATTAGCTGAGTTAAAGAAAGAAAGACAAAGAAGAATTTTTTAACCCGAAAAGAGAAAGAAAGATAATGTAAGATTTCAATTTTCCAATTTCGAAACACAATAAGAAAATAATAGTTAAAAAGTCATTACCCTGAGATATAATTAACTTTAGTTGAACAAATTAAAGTTAGCCTTGCCTGGTTAAATGTGTTATGAAATCATGAAACCAGTTAAATTGTTTAACACGGATAAAATGAACCTTGAAAACAGAATTAACAAATTAGCTCACTGACCAGACTTTGAGTAAATTAATGAACTAATGACATTATTGATTGTTGTTTCCAGGCAATTAAAGATGTCTCAGTTCTCAGATAGTTTTTTTTTTTTTTAATTTGTTTGGTTCAGGATCGAATCATGGAAGTGGTAATCTCTTTTTTTAAATAAGTAGTTTCCTTTTTAAATAGTTTGAAGATTAACTGATATTTTAGGAGATTAATTTATTCACAGTATTCATCAGTAGAATCATATCCCTGTCCCAATGAGTTTCTTCTTCTGGAGGAAAATTTTAAAGAATTTTCCACGTGACTGTCGTCGTAACTGGTAAACACAGAATTTATTCAGTTTATGGGGGAGACTGTTCTCATTTCCATAATGTGGGGATATTATCAGTTCATACTTGCCAGTACGATTCACGTTTGTATCGCTTGTGCGTTCCTTCCACTGAACAAGAATAAATGGTTTATCAGCACTATCAAATCCATGGACTGAACTAAACCATATCAGAGCAAGAATGGAGTGTTCCTGTCCAATCTGGGCTGGAGCTAATTAATACTCGTTTTCACGCTTTTGCGCGGCCTTGCTTTCCACCCTACAACCCCTTTACTCACAGACAAAACATAACAAGCTCTATTACTGCTCTAACACTATTTCCATGGAAAGTGTTTAGGCAAACTCCATTCCTTAGTTCCACTTGTTCTAACCTGTTGGAATTTGTCTACCAAGGTTTTTGTTGCTATCTTAGTGTCGGGGGTCCAAACATTTAACAACAACAGCAACACATCTTTTAAATGAAACATAAAAAGGTTATTTTCTGAAGGAAAATTAGACACAGAGCGTTAGTGGAAATAACATTTATATATTCTGTGCATAAATTTACAATAGCAATAAAATATTCAATTTTCTTTGCGGTGAAGTTTGTTTTATAAAGGAATTAAATGTTCTTACGACCAGCTAAATGTGTTTGTCTGTTCCTAATCAAAGGCTTAGTCGGTGGCTGAGGGCTGTCATCTCTTCATTCTGTGTATGCACGTGTAAATCAAATTTGCGTCCGAAATTGTTGTGAGCCTCGAGAAGCAGTAGGCTTCTATTTTTATATTAGTAAGGAGATGCAAAATCTAATGTCATGTAGAGGTATGAACTTTTTTAATACAAGGTTTTCATTAGTTAGAAAAAATTTCACACTACCTCACGAAAATTTTTTTCCTTGAATTTGCGGAAGTTGTGAAGTGACTTATTGTTATTTTCTAAATGATCCCAAAATAATACGTGGTATTATCAAAAAACAAGTATTTTGGCAGTATTTACTATTCACCAAACAAACCTTATTCTATTGGTTGTAATATATATATATATATATATATATATATATATATAGTCAAAAAGCAATTTACTCACTACAAAGATGCAACTTCGTTTCGGTGCATTTAGTTGCACCTCGACTCGTGAGAGCTAAAATGGTAACCTTTCTTCTGCTTTTGTCTATATGAAAAAATTATATAAATAATTATTGTTCTACTATCGGTATTGAGCTCTCTTTTGAATTAATGCTGTAAACCCTAGAATTTATATATTATTTTCGTTCTCATTACATTCGTATATATATATATATATATATATATATATATATATATATATATATATGATTTAATTCCTATAAGCCTTCACGGCTAAGACCCCCAATTCCAAACAAATTGGAACGAACCATATTTATCTCAAAAGCATTTGCATGGCCTTATTGTTTTCTACCCTACATGCTCTTTCCTACAGACGAAAAGTTGCTATCCTCTCGCTACTGTACCGCTATTTTCAAGGTAGATGTTCAAGAGAGCGACATTCCTCAGTTCCACAAGATTGGGCCTTCACAAGTGGAACCAGTAATGTCACATAATCAGAATCGACTCATCATTATTTCCTCCGTATTCTGTTAGTAAGGAAGAAGCTTCATTCAGACATCTTCTATTCCAGACCCCCGTATGTATGTTACCCCGAACACTACAATCTTAACCTCTTCAAGTCTAGAATCAACCGTTATCTATTCTGCAGATCCCCATAATATGCAACTCCTCTACAAGCTTACAACAACCTTATTCAGTAACCCTCTACCTTGAGTAGTTCTTGGGCGTTCTATTGGATAAACAATAGTATTTTAAAAACTGCCAAAAGAAACAAATATGCTTTAACCGACGCTTTAATCCTCCGGATCACGTGTGTTTATAATAACCAAAATTAATGTTCTTTTACGATCATGGTTCTCCGCAACTTCCTATCTTCTGCGACTCTATTCTCCTATTACTATGCCTCTGTTTCTATTCTGCCATCCATTTAAACAGGATCGTTAGGTAAATTCCTCGATGCCATCCCCTGCTTCTCTTGCCTTCCCCGGGTCCTGTGAGTGTCAATTTCTCCTGCTTTCCTCATTATTCATCCTAAAAATTCCAGTCATCTCTTTCTGATTCCCAGTACAAATTCTTTTTTTTGTCCCCATTTTCCTTAACCTTTCTTTGTTGATCGCATTTTCATTCGATAGCATTCTCAGCATCCTCCTGTATAATTTGCATCAAACGTCGGTTTCATCTGGCTTACGGCCTCATCACAATGAAACACCTGTTCCTTACAATCACCAAAGTTAAGCAACATCGAGCCTGGTTAGTACCAACATGGATGACCGCTTAGGAATACCAGCTGCTGTAAGCTTCGATGTGCGGGTGGTGCAATGGATAATGGCTCTGAATTGTTAATCGTAGTGCCGAGTTCTGATTCTAGTTAAGTTAGTTACATTCACTTCCACCCATAGTAGAGGTATAAATCCACCTATTCTCACCGAGCTATGGGTTAATTAGTAAAACCTGTACCACTAAAACTATCAGGTCATCCCATAAGTTGTATCCGAATTTTAACTTTTTGTTAAAATGAACGAAATTTAAAGAGTATTTTATAATGTCTAATGGAGCTGAACATTATTTTTGTGTTTAGATGCATTTAAACTGATCAAATTTTATTTCAGAGAACAATAAAATTAAATTTTGTTTGGCTAAATCCCTGCTAACATGGAAGTATCCAAGAATCATTTGAGGCACATAATGCTTTATGAGTTCAAGAAAGGAAACTCAGCAGCCGAGGCGTCTAGAAATATTCACTCAGTTTATGGAGAGGAATCTGTGAATGAAAGAACTTGCAGAAGATGGTTTGAAAAATTCAGAGGTGGAGATTTCAACCTTGAAGATGAAGATCGAACCGGACGTCCAGTTGAGTTTGATGAAAAGCTTCTTGAAGCAGCCCTTGAAGAAAATCCTGCTTTATCAGTTGAGGAATTGGCAGTGGTTCTCAGTTCAAACCATACAACTATTCATCGTCATCTTCAACAACTTAGAAAAGTTACTAAACTCGTAAAATGGGTGCTTCATGAATTGTCTGAAAACAACCTCAAATCCCGAGTTGACATCTGCTCTTCTCTCCATTCTCGCCAACTTGTTTCACCTTTTTTGGATAGACTTGTGACTGGCGACGAAAAATGGATCTTTCATCGAAATGTTAAGCGTCGTAGACAGTGGCTTGGTAAAGGGGAAGGACCCCAGCCACAGCCGAAAAGGGAACTTCATGGGCAAAAGTTTCTTCTTTCAATCTGGTGGGATCGCCAAGGAATAATCCACTTTGAATTCTTACCAACTAATGCAACAATTAATGCTCAAATATACTGTCAGCAATTAGAGCGTTTGAACCAAGCTTTGAGGAAAAAAAGACCTGCTATAGTGAATCGAAAAGAGATGATGTTTTATCAGGACAATGCGCGACCCCACACAGCAAGAATCACGTCACAAAAGATCGAAGAACTTGGTTGTGAGAAAATTCCTCATCCACCTTATTCTCCCGGTCTTGCTCCTTCAGACTACCATTTGTTTCGTAGCTTACAGAATCATTTGAAAGAAAAAGCTTTTGTCACACAGGAAGAGGTTAAAACTGACATTTGTGAGTTCTTCGAATCAAAGCCAAAAGAAGTTTACAGTATTGGAATTAGTAAGCTTGTTAATAGATGAAAGGAAGTCATAGATAATCAGAGAAAATACATTGTCGATTGAATCTGTAATTAAATGTAACATTTGGTCACTTGTTTTCTTTATTCAAAATTCGGACAGAACTTATGGGCTGACCTGATATTATTATATAAAAAAATAATTTCGCAAAATCTTTTAGATTTTGGCATTGAATAACACATAAATGCTGATATGCCGCTAAACAAAAACAACCAAACAGTTTTTATGTGTCAGGAAATTGTCTAGGAATTGCCAACCATATCAGAGTATTGATATTAGATAGTATTTCGGTATTTTTTTCTGTGTCTTTATACTTTACTTAGCTTTTGGAAGGCATTTTTCGCTATTTCGATGCATCTTCGGATTTCTGTTACATTTTCCGTCCTCTGTAACAACCCTTCTGCACTTAAATTCTTTAAAATAAAAAAAAGCGTCCGAATAAAAGTGCATATAATAAAAATGCAAGCTTTAGATGAGATTAGTGTTTACATCCTTTGCCATTGCAAAGTAGTGCAGAAAACTATTTTACCGACAGAAAACAACAAAATATAGACAAGATACAAATCTCCACACCCTACCTCACAACTGCTTTTATATCTGCTTTTTATGTACGTCATTTAGTTAAGTTTTTTTCGTCAAATTAACAGAGTTCTTTTAATGAGATGAAATTGAATTTAACTGAAAAGCTCAACGGAAAAGTTGTGATCTAAATCAACAATGAAATGAGAAAGATACTTGTCAAAAAAAAAGTAGTCAGCAAAATCATTTAATCGTATTAAAACACTTCATCATAAAAGGACTTGCTTAAAGAAAACGTTTTCTCAATCAGTGAAACTGTTGCAACGTTTCTTTTAATGACCAGGTGACAAATGTTGACTGTGAATTTTAATAACGGCTTTGAAAAAAAAAATATTTCCACATTTCAGACTTATTCGTTTTTACGCTAAGCTTCTGCCCAGCTTGCCCAAGGAAAAGAAACAAACTATAAATAAAGGGTGTTTTCATTAAAACGGATCAAATTCAGCAGTAAATAAATCAGTGTTATTAGTGAATTTATTTATTTCTCGGTTGGATCATGTAATTTAAGTCATGGCAATTATGCGTGAAAAATAATATCGCCCAAATTGTCCCCAAAGGCTTCGGCGGCATACCTCCACTCCATGGTGAAAATATTTGATGAGGCCTTGTTTCTCCTCGATTTCACCAATATGACTTATTTTTCATCCTTCAGCTGTTGAATTGTTGTTGGCTTGTTGGCATAGACCTTACTTTAGAGATGATCTTAAAGGAAGAAATCTAAAGGCATCGAGTTGCACAATCGTGGTTCGAGAGATGATACGACCTGGGAACTTCTCATTCAAATTCTGTTTGAACGTCCATTTTCGTAACAGGCTTCGTTAAATTTAACACGTTGTCTGATTGTTAATCTTTCCATGGTTGAAAATGCCAAAGACTTAAGTTGTTAAATCTGAAAGAAAAAGAAAAAAATCATTTGACGCTTAAACTTAATTCACATTTAAAATCGGTCCAAGTTATTGGAACATCATATATTTATAGAAAAGGAAGACAGAAGATGGTGATTGACGTTGCATTTACATTTTTGAAGAATGTCGTTTGCAGGGAAGCAAGAAACCAGAAGAGAATTCCACAGGCGCGAAGTACTAGAAAAGAAGCAATTAGGATATATCTTACGGTTACATCTAGCTGTTTCAACACATAAAACGATGAGATCTAAATTCATGCATTTACATGGGTAGTGCAAATCTGAGAAATGATTATATGGATATTCTAAAGATGGCCATAATTATATGGTTATTGTAAGGATAGAAGATATTCTATGCGGTAATATAAAATGGGAGATATTTATATGGGTGTTATAATGATAGGAAATATTTATATGGTTAGTGTAACGATGGGAGATAATTATAAATATATTTTAAGGAGAGAAGATATTAATATGGAAATTATAAAGTGGGAGATATTTATATAGATATTATGGTGATAAAAACTATACGGATGAAGATAGAAACTGAATAATGTTTGTGATATTATATTATATATATCGTTACTATAACGGTGAGAGATAGTTATAAAAGTATTATTAGGATAGAAGATATTATATGAGTACTAAAATGATAGAAGATATTTATATGGTTACTTTAAAGATGGGAGTTAGTTAGAAAGGTATTTTAAGGACATGGTATATCTATATAGGTATTTTAAAATGGGATATATTTATATAGGTATTTTAATAGTAGATATTTAGATGTTTGCTGTAACGATGGGGGTAGTTATGAAGGTATTGTAAGGATAGAAGATAATTATATGTGTATTATAAAGATATTTATATGGCTATTATAATGGAGCATATATTTATAGTGTTACTGTAATGAAGGGCATCAGTTACAAATGTATTGTAAGGATAGAAGATATAAGAATAGGATATATTTATATGAGTATTTATATGAGTATTTATATGAGTATTTATATGAGTATTGTGAATAAGATACACTTTTGTGCAAATTAATTGAAACCACCGCTTTAGTTTACTTTCTTTCACCATACTGTTAGTTTTAGTTCCACTGAAAGGACAGGGTGTATTCAATTTTTATTTTTTCTTCAGATTAGGTCATTTGCAGTGATGTGCAGTACTATGAATCTATTTTCAGGGTGTATGATGAAATTTGTTTGGCCATGAAAAATATTGGCTCATCCGTGATTGCATCAGAATTTTATCACACCCAAACACTATTGTCTCGACTGTCGATTAGTTGTTCTACGGCCATTGTCAGCACTGGACGTTACTCCAAGGAAGCGTACGAAAATTGTAAGGCTGAACGAACATACTGGCAAGCCTTACCAGTGAGAAAATCAAAGTAATGTCAACTGGCTCGGAAACTCTACTGATTTAAATCCAATCGAAAATCTGTAGTCAATCTGCAAAGAACGACTTTGTGGAATGGACATACGAAGTATTAACTTGTGCATTGGGTTATGTTTCATTGGAAAAATAGGAAAGAAGATAATAACGGAATTATTCGTTTTGTTTCATTTAAATTGCACAAGGGTGTAACTGACTGACTCATTTAGATATCACCTAAACATTTATATGGGTATTGTAAAAATGTGAAATATTTATATAGGCATTATAAAAAAAGATAAAAAATTATATTGGTATTATAAGTATAGAAAAGGGCTGAATAACGTAAATTACATATTGCAGAAATTCAGTTTTTAGTCAAGATATACAGTTAAACTGAGAAATCGTTATATCTATTTTCAAATCATCAAACTTTTTCACGCTTTCCTTTTAGTCATGTTTCTTTTTAATCCCCTACAATAAACATTCGTAAAAAAAAAACTGCCAGTCGCACTCAGATAAGCACCAAAATGTATATTTGAATCAATATCTTGAGAAAATAAGTCGTGTAAGAATGTCTGGTTGTTGAAAGATTATTTTCATATTTTCATGTGATTAAATCGGAGTTTTCCGTATGCTTTTAAAACAACTTTCCCTCTTGAGACTACAACGCACTGTATGTTATCCCAGCCGAAAAGAAACGGTTATATATATATATATATATATGTGTGTGTGTGTGTGTGTGTGTGTGTGTGTGTGTGTGTGTGTGTGTGTGTGCATACATACATTCTGAGAACAACACAAATTATGAAATAAACGATCCGGACCTGTCTTAAAACACAGTCACGAAAACAGATTTGTACTACGTTACTTAAAAGTCGAAAACTAAAAATGAATACCTTTCAAAATTCCACCAGGAAAAATGCAATATATATGCACGATATGCAACGCAAATAATGTAACATGCTTTAAACAAATAAGTTAACTAACCCCAGAAAACTAAAATAAACAAAAAATCTAAATTAGCAAATTAAACAAATAATAAACATATTAACAAACTATGGATACACGACAAGTAAATGCAATAATTAAAATCCACAACAAATGATTAAGTAGACAATAATAAATAAACAACACTATTTTGTGGCACTGACGGCTTAAATCAATCCGTACATTTTTTGTTACTTTACGAATGTGTAAGCAAACGCAAAAGCAACAAGAGAAACAAGAAGGCACACAAAACGGTTTTATAATAACAACAATATTTGTATTTTTATAATGACCTACACAAGCATAGGGTTACTATTTTGTTGGTGTTATGTCCCTTTAATGACTGCATTAAAGTTTTTACTAATGAAATATTTTTATCCGAGCTCACAAAAGTTGAATGAACTTGCCGCTCAAAATGTTTACTGTGAGAGAGTTGAAAGAATTATAAAGCTGAGAATATGTTGAGTAAACTTTTAACTTCAGAAGTGTTGAATGTTCTGTAATGTTTGTAATTAACTTTCCGTTGCTTGTCATTAAGTTTGTAATGTTCGTAATGAAGTTAGAAAAGTTTTCTATCTTTGTAATGTAGTTTGGAAAGTTTCGTACGTACGTGTATGCGTGCGTGTGTTAATATGCTTTCATGGCGTCCGACCGCAAGGGGTCGAGACGCGATTTCTTTTACTACTACATTTTAGTAGCGACGGAAATCAAAGACGAGAAAGAACGAATTCGTGTCTGGTATTTATAACTAATTTAATCACGTGGTAGGCTCGAAAACGCATTGACAGGTCATGGCGGAATTATTATTTTGGTCAGGTCAAGAACTAGGTGGATATTATTCGGATATGATTTAAATATTAAGTGACCAATCAGAAGTTGAGATTTCCTGAAAATATGCATGAAGCTGAGTAACCTCTGTGAACCGCTTTTTGCACAAAAATTGAGATTGGTAAAAAATGTGGTAGCGGGATGCTAAACTATAAATTAGTTACTAGTAACTGAATTCGGGTTAAAAATTATTCTTACTCAATAGTCATTAGAATAATTTCCAATATAACCGTTATTGCCTATCCAGTAAACGTTAGAATAATACAATAGACTTTGCTACACATAATGCACCATTAGGCAAAATATTTTTTAAACATTTCACCCAAGCAAAGCGCGAGTGCAACTAGCATGTAAGGGTTTACAGAAAGTGAGAGCAAGAGTAAATAGAAGTGTTTGAGGACAGGATATAGAGAAGGACGGAGATCAAGATCAAGGCATCTGAAGATGTAGATTGACATTACATTTGAAGATTTGAAGATTATAGCCATCAGGCACAGCTGATATAAGTGTCATTAGCACAACCTATGCTTGGGAAACAAGTATTACTACTACTACTTAAAAAAAAAATGAATGAATTTCCTGGGAAAGAGTTTCCACTCTGCAATATATCAATTCCATTGCGATTCATTCATTACTGGTTTTTATTCTCAAGGGCGTGTGAGAATAAGCCGTACAATGATAACTGATGTAATTTGGCGCACATGTTTTACGCCAGAAACATGAGAGAGTAAAAGAAACGTAAATACAAAGAAGCATATATATATATATATATATATATATATATATATATATATATGGTTTCATTGAACTATATATATATATATATATATCTTTAGAATTTTTAAGCTATTCGATAACTGTCTTCTAACGATTAGAGATTTATCTGTAAAAACTATATATTTTTAAGCATTTCACCCCAAGCAAAGCGGGAGTGGCACCAGCGCCCAAGGGTTACAAAGAGCAAGAATAAAGAGGAGTGTTTGAGGAAAGGATATAGGGAAGGACGGGGATCAGGATCAAGACATCAGAAGATGTTGACTGACATTACATTTGAATGTTTGAAGATTATCGCTTTCAGGCAAACAAGTAAGAGGAAGGGAGTTCCACTGTCGAGAAGTGCGAGAGAAGAAGTGTTGTAATAAACGAAGTGGTTACATTTAACTGTTTCGACAGTGACAGGGTGGGACCGAGATGCCAACCTAGTAACACGCTTAAATTCATGCCTTTGGGCTACCAGGAAAAATAGCTCGTAAGAGCATTTGCCTTGAAAATATTTGTAGAAAGACAGAGGGAAACCACATTACGTCTGTTATGGCAGCAGCATTCAATGCAAGGATATAAATAGCCAAGCTAAAGCACAACACTCATGACCTAAATATTGAATTCAAACATAAAACAGGCTGTCGTTGTTCGGGGTTGACCTCACTGTCTACTTCATATATATATATATATATATATATATATATATATATATATATATATATATATATATATATATAAACTGACTGTGTGTGTGTATGCGTGTGTGGGTGTTTGTGAACTACTCGAGAACCATAAGGCATATTTCCACCAAATTTGGAAGTTAGATTGTACTCGATACTGGGTGTGTCTGAGCAAAAACAATTAGTCATTTTTCAAAAATCGATAACCGATAATCGATAAATATAATGTTTAAATGGGAATTTCCATTAGTTTGATTGTTTTTTATGCAACTTACTGTCACGCTTATTATACGCTATATTGATTTTCGTTTCTCTCGACACTAGGACCCCCAGGATGCCCCAAAGGGACCCCAATAAATTCAAATTGCTTCGATTTTGATGAAATTTTGCATGTTTGTTACGCTTTTACAATGAGATAGAAATCGGTTGTTAGATTTTTTTAAAATGCATGAGGGGACCCCAGGATGACCCTATAAACCCCTTGATGCCTCAATTGCTTTTCAAGTGTATTACGTAGCAGTATTCTTCAATTTCAACTAAAATTTCAGTACATACTGAGATTATATCGAGTAACTGAAGTAATCACTTGGAATTCACTGAAAATCAACACTGGCACCCCTACCAGTTAGGGGACTAGCAGGGAACCCCGAAATCTTTAAATAATTCTACAGCCTTGGCCATAAAATCGATTACATAGAAAACTTAAAAAAGATGTGTTTTATTATTTCAATTACTATTAGCCTTAAACCTTTTTTGGCTTGAAATTTGGGACTCCTACGGTGAACCAAAGGGACCCCCAAATTTTCAAATTACTTCGATTTCTACAGAATTTTACATGTATGTTACAATCTTAAAATGAACCAAAAACTATTATCAGATTTTGAAAACTACATAAGAGGCCCCCAACATGACCGATGAACACCTTGCTACCCCATTAGTCTTTCAATTGTAGTGGTTAGCTGCATTCCGATAAAAATTTGCACATAATTTGTGTTTAGATCAATCAACTCAAAATCAAAACTGAAACCGTATGTGTCATAAATAAATTATGAAAAATATCAGTTTTTCCCATGGATTTCCCATTGGTACTGAAATAGTTTAGTCTGCATTAACTTGACGGCAAAAATTATATCCTTCCTTAAGAAAAAAAGAATAAGTGCAAACGAAAGTGTGCACCGTTGAGAGAAGTGCACGTAGGTATAAGACGCGTGTGCGAGATCGATCGAGATGTGTAGTGTGTCCAAGTGATTTTGCTCCACGTGCAATGATCAATCAAGTTATGTAGTGCGTACTAACGATTTTGCTTTGCGTGTATTGTTCATTAGGGCTATGTGACGAAATAAATGCAAAAAATCTCATTCGCATCAAAGTTGTCATCCTGTAAAATGATAGGCTGCCTTCATCATGTATATTTTGAATTTTTGATACTTTAAATTTAAATTTGTGAAAATAATATTATTAAAAAAGTTTAATCGTAAATGCCAATTTTTAATTATGCATTTATCATCTTCTAATCAGCGTTTAAGTAATGCTTACTAACTTATATATTTGGAAATTGAGCTTTAAAATTTTGACAGTTTTATTCTGAAAAATGCACTTATATTAATGTAAAGCCCCTCTTTCGATTCATTTATAATTATGATAAACTTAGCGTGTTCGTTTTAACATTCATAGTGAGTAAGTTTCTAGCTCCACGTTAATTTTCATTTTTATCACTAGAACGTTTTTTGTTAGTCTATTTTTAGATAAATCCTAACTTTACGGGATTGCTTATAATTGTTTACCGCGTTCCCGTGGTTTCCCTTATAAACTTGCATTTAATTTATTGTGGCTATATTTTCTTTAATGTGTATAATATTCTTGCTTTTTAATTGATTACTTCATTGTTATTCAAAAACCAAAGCCTCCAACTACAGCCTGACAGTAATGCCAAGAAAGCGAAATCCTTTACTTGGACGTGCTACTACTACAGCTAAACGCGTGAAAGCATTGAGAAGAAACGCTTCCCAAACAGAAACTCAAATTAGAGTGACACAAAATGCTATTCGTACAGCTAATGCAAGGTCAGCAGAAACTAATGAGCAACGTTTAACTAGACGAGGAAGGAACGCTGCCATAACTCCTGCTACTCGAGCTGTCGAGACTGAGGGGCAAAGAATAATTCTATACAGTCCTTGTGAACGTTGGTTTTCAGCCTTGGCACGGATGCTAGGAGAAGTATTTGTTGAATTTCTTCTCCTTCCAATGAATGTTGTTCATTCGATGTAATTTGAGCAAAAGCTGTCAACAAAGCATTTCTCCTCAACATTTTTCGAAGATCGATTGCGATTAATGTACTCTTCATTTGCTGACAAATTTTTGTATCTTCTGTGCTTCTATAAAAAAAAACAACTTTCTCCTGTTATAAATGTTTTCACACTTCATGTCATTATAATTTTTCGCCATATAGATCAGAGGCACTAAAGAAAAATCTTCTTTATTTTAACTTTACAGATTGGATGAAGTTCGTGATCTTTTTTAATAAACCCAGGCAACGCTGGGTAATGCTGCTAGTATATATATATATATATATATATATATATATATATATATATATATATAAGGTTTGCTATATGAGTTAAAGTGCATAATATCAGAGATAGAGCATATGTAAATATAAAAGTGGACATTGAGTTCAGTACCCAGCAGTGGCAATCTGCTTCATGCTTAAACGTATGTCATGACCTGAAGATTGCGTTTAAGCATAAAACAGACTGTCGCCGCTGGGTGATGACTTCAATGTCCAGTTATATATATATATATATATATATATATATATATATATATATATATATATATATAGGTAAAAATCCGTGGTAAGTAATCTAAGTGAATCCTAGTAATATAAAATAATAAAACTAAGCCACAGAAGAGTGCTCAATATATCTATTATAGAGCATATATTAATTATATGAGGATAAAATTCATTACCCCATATGATATATGGCCATTTCGACCCGAACGGGCTTTTCAACATCAAGTAGTTAGAGAAAAAATTAATCCTAACAAAGAGGAGGGAAATTCACTACTAAGAGAAAATGTCTGTCTATATTTCTGAGATGAGGTATTATGTACAGTATTTACATTAGTCGGACTATAGAGGAGAACATGACTAAAGACTGTGTGTACGCTATCCCGTGCAGCTGCGGAAAGGAATATAAAGGAGAAACAGGCCGCCCCCTCAAGGTAAGGCTTCAAGAACACCAGAAAGCTGTAACACGAGGGGAAGTAGAAAAATCAGGCGTGGCTGACCACATATGGAGAGAGAAGGGGGTCACCGCCCCTTGTGGGATCATGTTGAGATCATAGACAGGGAACACCATTGGAAAATTCGTAAACTTAAGGAATCAGCACATATGCTAGGCTAAAAAAATCTCCTGAGCCGACCAAGCATAGAAATAAATACAATATGGGAACCAGTAAAAAGGAGTGCCAGAGAAAAGCAATGATAACAAAGTTGCAATATGAGCTCTGGTAAAAACATGATATGATAACAGCAAACTTGCAATATGAGCACTGGTAAAAAATGGTTGCTGAAGACATTAGGTTTATAATACCCAGAAATTCATATCCAGAAGGACACATTGCACAGTGGATAAAGGCGTTGGTCAGATCCAGTGACAAACCCAAAGAGTGTGAGTTCAATACCCGGTTAAGGCAGTGGAGAACTTTCAGGGGGAAAATTAGCAGGAGATAACTGATAACTGACATCCATCAAACGTGGAACTATAACAGTCTACCAGTGATCGAAATAAATTCCAACCACCTGAAGAAGGCCGGAGCATACAACGGCCGAAACGTTGTGACAAATATGGCGACAAAGATGAGGACAAGAGAAAATGTAAGTCAAAGAAAAGAAAGGAATCAATTAGGGAGGGTCTAGGCATAGTCTGACCTTGACCTATATTTAATATGTTAACTCTTGTTCATAATGAGAATGTACATAATGAAACACAATCTTTAAAAATGAAGAAAAGGTTTTTTTAGATGAAATTAAGCAAATTTTAATAATTGATATGTTTTAAAATTTTAAAATAGAAACACTAATTAAAAATGTTTAATTAAAAAGATCTTTAGCATGTAGAATACGGCATATTAATGAAAAAAAAATAGATGAAATTTTTAAAACAAATAAATAAATAAAAAACCAGAGAATATTCGTTTTAAACCCGGAGTAAATAAATATTAGATTCAATTTTTTAAAATAGAATTAAAAAGATAAAAGTATAAAAATAATTAAATAAATATCAAGAAAGTAAATATATAAATAAATAAGACCAAATCAAAAATAAGATAATAAAAATAATAAAAATATATTAGGTTGGTGCAAAAATAATGAGATAATAATGTCGTTTTTGACGTTAAAAAATACATCAAAAAACGACATTATTACGTCATTATTTTTGCACCAACCTAATAGAATAAATTATGCATTCATCTAGAATATGAATAAAAATTTAGATTAAAATTTAAAATAGGCTCCTACAATTTACCATTTAAAGCGCTCTTTAAGGAAGGAAACTACAATATTACTTTAAACGGTCAGTAGTAAGTTAAAAAAAGAAATTAAAAAGTAAAACTATCTTTCTAAGAAAACCTTATTTTAAAAAGTTTATTAAATGGTGTAGGCAAATTTAAGAAATTTTTATATAAAATTTTAAAATGGGAGGGTTAATATATTAACTCTTGTAAAATCTCTTGTCAAATCGTAAAAAGGAATAAACAAAATCCTAAAAATTATATATAAAAAATATGTATAAATATATATCAATCAATGAATTACTAAATGAATCCAAACAAGTACCATATCGGTGAGATAAGATAGATAGATAGATAGATAGATAGATAGATAGATAGATAGATAGATAGATAGATAGATAGATAGATAGATAGATAATGCGAGAGAAAGAGATCAACGGGCTCACAGATAGATAGATAATGAACAGACTGAGAAAGAAAGGGAGAGAGATATGAATTGAAGGAGATAGATAGATAGATAGATAGATAGATAGATAGATAGATAGATAGATAGATAGATAGATAATGCGAGAGAAAGAGATCAACGCGCGTACACATACACGCACATTCTGGTTTGGGGATAATGTTAACCAGAGAATATAGAATAAGAAGTGTTTTAACGAAGTACTTGACCCTATTGAAGGTAAACTGTGAAAAACGGACTCTATTGTCGTTGACTGGCAGTTTCCTGCTAGTAATGAAGGTAGGCTTTATTCAAATAAATCCGAATAACAAACATAGTTGACCTTTGCATCAATCGGTAAATCAGTTTCAACTTAAGACAGTTTATAACACATCAGACGCGCGTATACACATAATCACACATTGACATACAAAATAGACATAAACCCACGCATACATATATATAATAGTCTACCGAGGGCACTTCGACGGGATGTAATTAGCTAGCTTGTCTCGCTAGATCAGTTACGACTGACTGGTGAGTGTGATCGTCTGGGTGCTCCATATTTACGGCCTTATGCCACATAAAATTCGCTTAGTAAATAGCTAAGTTTACGGCCATATAGCGTTGAAACAACGGTCCCGTACAATCATTGAAATTAAGTAACGTCGAGCCAAGTAACCGCATGAAAATAAGCTTGGGTGTGCAGTTGGTGTAAAGGATAAGGCCTCGGAATTGTTAATCGGAGAGCCGAGTTCAAATTTCACTTGGGTTCGTTATATTCACTTAGGCAAAGGTATGAATCCACCTCTTACCCCCCAACTATGGATTAATTATTAAGATTAGTATTACTAAATCATTATTATCTCAAAGAAATTCTTACAATCTAAAAATATTTTCCGGTTTTTAAATAACCAGCACGATAAGCCGTAAAAATAGGAACAATTAATAAATCATGTAAATTTCTCTACCCTTATCGGTGAGTGACGTGAGGTGAGAAATACGGAAATACTTCTTTGAAGCGTAACTTTAAAAAAAATCATATTTTTTAATATTTCACATTTGTTATTTTTTTTATTTCGGATATATAGGGTGTCCCTAACGTCTGGCTACATAGGAAATCGCATTAACTATATTTTATATATGGTTTTGTCGATAGAAGAGAGAACTGACTTCTTTTTCTGGGGTCTGCTAAAGGAAAAGGTTTACTCAATGAAAAGAACAGATGCAACACATTTGATTGAAAGCATAAAGAGTAAATGTGCTAAAATTGAAGGCAATGTGGATTTATTGCATTGAGTTCATGTGAATCTTGCACAAAGCTCATCAAACTTTGCATCACAAATGATGGAAATCATATTGAAGAAGTTATTTGTTAATATTCCAATTTAAAGAAATATTGGTGAAAATTTCATTTCTTGAAAATATGCATTTTTGCTTATGTGTCCAGGCTTTAGAGACATCCTGTATATATAAGTATCTACATAAGATGGTTTTCGATTTGATCATGAAGAACTTTACAGCAGCACATTAGAGATTCTCTATATATTTAGAGAGAGAGAAAGAGAGAATGTGTTAGAGAAAAAGAGACAAATAAGATTATTTTTGAGAGAGAGTTACACGTGTGTGAGAGTAAGTGTGTGTATCAGAGAGAAAGGGATAAAGAGAAATGGGGAGTATGAGAAAGACAGAAAATACTTGCACGAGAGAGAGAAAAAGAAGAGATATGTAAGAGAAAGAGATAGTGTAAAGAGAGAGAGAGAAAGATGGTGAAAGAGAGTGGATGCGAGAGACTACTTGTGAATACGAGAGAGACTGCCTCTGTATGTGTGAGTGAGACAGTGAGTGCGTGTGTGTGTGACACAGAGGGGGGGAATGGAAGGGGGAGAAAGAAATGCATAGATGTATTAAGCCACACCTCCACACCTCCACACCTCCACACCAAGCTACATCAGGCCTCCCTATTTTGCTAGATAAGACTGCTAACGGTTCTTCTTCCTCATGGAAGCCAATTTGACATTTGATAAAGCATTAATGTTCTAATGATGATCAACTCACGGATTTCTTACAATTGTGCGTTACTTCGCATCGATTACAATGACGATGTAACAGTCTCTCGTCGATGTGTGAAGGAAGACATTTTGAAATTTCTGGCACAAAAATATTAGAAAAATGACTTGCAGAATTTGATTTGGTTTGGTTTAGTTTGGTTTCGTTTACGACATATCAACTTCAATGATCAAAAAATGCAATGATAACAGCAAAAATTGCAATATGAGTACTGGTAAAATGGTTGCTGAAGACATTAGGTTTATGATACCCAGAAATTCATATACAGATGTCTTCAAGGACACATGGCATAGTGGATAAAGGTGTTGGTTATCTCCAGAAACAGGACCCAAAAGAGTGTGAGTTCAATACCTGGTTAAGGTGGTGGAGAACATGGTGAAAGGAACAGTAGATAACTGACATTCATGAGACATGGCATGTAGAACTAGAGCAATCTACCCCAGCGAGTAAAATAAAGTCAGTTCGGCATTCCAGAAGGCCGGAGCGTATAACGGCCGAAACGTTGTGATAAATATGGCAACATGAGGATGATCAATGTAAATAGCCAATCTCAATGAGTTATTTAATGCGGTCAAGATTTTTATTACTGGTAATATTTTTCTTCAAAAATTCATTGCTGGTAATAATTTATTTGTTCAAAAATATATTGCTGGTATTTTTTTTTTTTTCTCAAAAATGTATTGCTGGTAATTATGTATTGCTGGTAATACTTTTTTTCAAAAATTCATTGCTGGTAATAATTTTTTACAAAAATGTATTGCTGGTAATAATTTTTTACAAAAATGTATTGCTGGAATTAAAACCTATTTTTACACTTTCATAGTGTTTTGACCCCAGTGTTACAACAATATATTGATTTCAAATTTAACCAGGCACAAGCAAAAAAACAAAAAGAAAAAATAAGAAGTAAGAAATAGGAGTTGAAATCTCTCTCTTCCCCTTATTTTTGAAACTTTTCTTTTTCTCTATCTTCTACCCTTTTTTCTTTCTTTTTTATTTTCTCTTTTTTCTGTTTTCTTTCTTTTCTTTTTTTTGTTTTTTTGTTTCTGGTTGAATTGGAAATCCATTTATTGTTGTAAAATTTTTGATCTGAAGAGGTGGGCGTCTGATCCCGTGAAATAATTTCCCTAAATACTCCGCTTTTATTATTATTATTATTATTATTATTATTATTATTATTATTATTATTATTATTATTATCAGCAGTAGTATATATGTGTGTGTAAGACACTATGTGAACAACCTATATAACTTGTATTCTGATCCGAAATTACCACTGTATATCGCTTGAGCCCTATAATTAATGTAGAATTGAGTATGTTTACACAGCTCGGAACTGGGATTGATTTACAATTATCATGTCTCCAAAGTTACAAACCAACGCTTTAATCCACTAGGCTATTGTCCTGTGGGACAATCCAGATTGAATAATTTGGAGCTTTAAACGTGCCCTGCATTTTGTGTTGCTTCATACACTGATAAAACTGCTACTGCTACTTTTCACGCTTGACTGCACTCACCAGTACTTCTCTTTTCTACTATGGCTGCTGCTGTTCAAGCCTTGGTTGTCATTTCTCTTTTTTTTTATTAACGGGTTCCATATCGAATATCATATACCGCATATCATATTGAAAGGGTTCTATTCAAATTGCTGGAAGATAAGAAAGGTGCAAGATATCTGATAAAACCTGTCGGGAAGATTGGGATAAAACTAACAAAGACGAGAAAACGTATCCGAAAAAAATGTTTCTTTTTCATTCATCTTGTTATCTGCAGACAAGCGAGAAATTGAATATGTTTACTGCAATGTTCTCAAAATGTTTAACTGTACTTAAGTACCTTAGAGTGGTGTAATAAAGCACATCGGTTGATCATTAGTGATGAGTTCGATCTTTACTGAGTACTCCATAATTGAAACCTTATGCCAAGCTAAGTTTAGTAAATAACAACGGTATTTATCTCATTTATGTAAATGTATCGTCATTACATGCAACGAGGGTAAAATATGTCTTCGTTGTTTTCGCCCTATTTGCTAAGTTGCGTTTATTTCATTTCGCGGTTATTTTTCATCGACAATTCAGAAGCAGTTTCTCTTACAAATTAGTCTTACGCTGACATGAATGTATTTACTGCATTCGATGCATCATTTGGGCTCAGTTCGATAAACTTCTCTGCCGAAAAATGTGGCACGGCGCCAAAACTTTCCAGTGGTGGAGAAGATACTGCTCACCCCACACTACTAACTTTAAATTAGCTAGTCACATGCTTTGACCTAAATGTACTTTATTTCATTACGATGACATCACATTTATTCCTACTATCGGTTTCAAGTCTTCTTCTTCTTCACCTCCTCCTCCGCCTTCTTCTTCTTCCTCTACCTTCTCTTCCTCTTCTTCCTTCTTTTTTGTCTTTTTCTTCTTCTGCTTCTTCTGCTGCTTCTTCTTCTTCTTCTTCCCCTTCCTCTTCTTCCCCCTTTTTGTCTTCTTCTTCTTCTTCCCCCTTTTTGTCTTCTTCTTCTTCTTCTTCTTCTTCTTCTTCTTCTTCTGCTGTTGCTGCTGCTTCTTCTTCTTTCTCTACCTTTTCTTCCTCTTCTTCCCCTTGTTCTTCCCCTCCTCCTCCACCACCTTCTTCTTCATCTGCCTCCTCTTCTCCCTCTTCCTCTTCTTCCTCCTTTTTGTCTTTTTCTTATTTTTCCTCTTCCCCTCCTCCTCCACCTTCTTCTTCTGCCTCCTTCTTCCCCTTTCTATTCTTCCTCCTTTTTTGTCTTCTTCTTCTTCTTCTTCTTCTATGTGACGTGTTTCTTTAGGACGTGAGATCATGACTCTTCACAATTTCTTGTTCTTTGTAGCTCTGTGTTTTGTTTTGTTTTTTGTTTGTTTTTTTGCTTTATCTTTTAATTCCTATTCTGCTGACCATTAGATGAGTTCAGTAGAAACGCCATGTGTTGCTTTCCTCTGTCCTTCTTTTTTTAAATGACGTCCACCCTGTATGATGTTTATGATCTACCCGAGATAGATTCTTACAGAGAAAGTGTGACAATTTATGCAGATATGTGGTGAAGATAGCATTTGACCCTAGCCCTGAACAGGTTAAGATTGTAGTGATCAGAGAAATATCTCTTTGGAAATCGATTCCACAAAGCAGCGGTTCGTGGGAAGAGACTGTCCGAGTGAAACTTACATCTTACCAATGAAATATGAATTTAATGAGGAGCTTGGCGGGTTTTAGCCGTGATGGTTAGAACTGGTGAAAATAATGAATGTAGTTTGAACACTTTCCATGGAAATAGCGATAGAGAAGCAAGAGGCTTGTGACGTTTAGTCTTTGGGAACGGTGTTGTTGGGTGGAAAATAATCCGTAACTCACAAGAACGTAGAGATGCTTTTGGATTCTATCAAGACTGGAAAGTGAAGACTGGGCAGCACTTTCCGATATATGGTAGCAGTAATCCGTTTTCGGCCCGATCTGGTTGTTATAGTGAATACCAAGAAGAGCCAGATACTTAATGGAGCGGTACAATGAACCGGCCATTTTTCCAGCATTTTTAGCAAAGTATCGTATGTACGAGTTCCACTTGGGGTCTGGATTAAGTTTTAGTTCCAATACCCGCTCAAGGTACCGAGCCTCCGTTCGTACCGATCGCTGAAAGTCCTGGGACCGATCGGTGACGGTGGAACGTCACTATTTTGATTCCCGAGGTATTAAATGTGACCATCCAGTCCTTCTTGCATTGAGTGGTCAGAGCCAGGGTCAGGGGAGGGATTACTGGTAGAGTTTTGAAGATGGGCCCATATACCTCGATTTTTCAAGCCCTCTTTCCTCATTATGTGCCTAAGTTTAAGTGTCCTTTTTTGTTTCCATTTTATCACAAACTTGACCGTTTGTCACATGTTCAGTCAATAGTATTCTCATTATCCTTCTGTAGAACTACATTCTTGTTGACTCATATCTCTTCTTCATACGTGATGAGATTGTCCCACATTGACTGCCATATAGGAGAACTGATCAATCCACTTTTTTTTTATTTATAGCAATTTTTTCCTGTTTCTTAATACTTTGCTTAACTTTTGGAAGGCATTTTTTCCTATGGCAATGCGCCTTCATATTTGGGTATCGTGTTTTCTCTGTTTAAACTCTATGAAAAATCTGTCTGCCTATACGTACGAAGCTTGACTACAAAATCCAGTTCGCAATATTTAATATCAATCCTTCTATATAACAGTGACTGCTGGAAAATTTTCTCACATATATAAAGGAGATTTTAGACAATAGAAACATGGCTCTACAGAAGGATGATGAGACTACCATGTGTGGAATATGTGAGCAACGAGGTAGTTTTAATGAAAAAAGAAACAAAAGTCATTTGTGTTTAAGATCAAAAAGAAACAGTTGAAATTTCTGTCATACATAATAAGGAAAGAGAGCTTGGAAAAGTTAATACTCACAGGACATACTGAAGGCAATAATTTGCATAACTGCCTTGTGTAAATGGATGCATGATAGATATATTAAAACCCAACTAAGTGGTGAGTGGTGCTGGTTCTCTCATATATCACAAACGAGAATGTAATGTCTACATTACAAGTGAGGATCTGGCGTCGCCCCGACACATACTGGACGGGAGTAACTGACAAAGTCAGAAGTTGAATAAAATGTAATGTTATGTAAAAATAATTTCAAACTTGTGCCCTCATTTATTCGACACAACATACTTCATTACAAGTGAACTAAGGCGCTATACCCATAGGCAGGCTATTCTTTTGTTAATATTAAATAGCCAAGTATTTTATGCACAGATTTCTTATATAAACTTTCATAAAAAAAAATGTCGCTGTTTTATGTCGTTAGTTGGTTATTTCTGCAATATTTACGAAAGCTTCACCTGACGCCAAATGCCAAATATAGAACACCTTTATGGATCGAACACATTTCTACGAGACGAGTTGATTACCTGCTGATCTCCGCCGGGGCACCGACTGTTGTAATCTTCATGAATTGCAAAGAGAGATGTCCCAGTTTGTAAAGAAGCATGCATCTGGCTAGTATAGCTTTAATATAATTACACCATACAGCTTACTGCCTGACAATGTCACTGGAGAAATCAAACAGATTCATCGTAACTAGTATTTACTGGTTATTTCTAAAGGGAAATCGAGAACGTTGCTGTTCAGTACTTATAAGAAAGCAGACTGCTGTAAGATCTCTACTAATAATTTATGATGGGATTAATCTTTGAAAAGAAAGCAAATATCAAAAAGAACAAATTGAGATGTCGATTCCTTCCCGTTATTTTTGACCTGAACATCGTCATAATGATAAGAACGACTACTGTGATAATAGATTCTGTTATTTACGATGGAATATAGCTAACAACTAAAAAGGTTGCCTATCTAAACGCCCTATGGTTTATCATAGTGGTTTTCGTTGCGCAGATGTTAGGAAACACAAGGCACTGTCCTTTGTATTCCAGCAGTTTTTATCTAATTAGGTCTCACCCGCTGTCCAGAATCCACTATTTATGGCACTACCATATTTCAGTGCCATAAATATGGCATGCTAGAGTCTTTCATCATAATATATCCTTGAAATTAAAACTGTCTCTCCTGATTTTAAATCTGATTGTATTTCAATTTTTTCTATTTTCTTTGGATCTTCCTCGTGGCCGATGTGTTCTTCCCATGGCCATTTCGGCATTCGTCGGGAGAGCCACATCTCTGTCGCTTCGAATCCCTTAAAGAAATAGTCTGACATTTATTTTTATACAGGATGATAGATATGCCATAACAGTTCATCACACTTTACATTGTTTCTACTGAAATATACCCGTTGTAAATTGGTTTCGGTAAAACAAATGGAATCTTTCAATCGACTCTGAAAAGTAGAAAAGAAATTGTAATTGGCTTGAAGTCACCGAGAAAGAAAGAAAGAGAAAGTAAATGCAGATGCATTGCTCACAGACAACAGTCATAACTCGAGCAGTGGTGAGGAAACATGGCGGTGTCGAAGCAGCTCGTCCAGGGTAGTTTTCTTTGTCATTAATGTGGCCTCGTTCGCTTGTTGAAGTCGCCGAATACATCAAACATATGGGGATAATGATGTGAGTCAACGCATCGCGGGGTATTGGTTCCAGAAGTTCATATCGGGAGATCTGTCCTTTTGTGATGAACCTCGCACTGGCTGGCCACATGTCCTGAATAATGAGGCTGTGAAGGTAACCACAGAGGAGGACAACAGCCAAATCTGTGGTGAGCTTGCCGAACGCTTCCAGGCTTCTTTAACCGCACATGGACAATTTGTTTGATGGGAAATTTTTCGCAAATGAGGCAAACGTTCGGTAGACACTCACAGATTTATTTACTCCCAAGACACCTGACTTTTACCAGCAGGGTGTTGCGCAGCTTGAGGCACGTTGGCAAAGGATTCTAGATGCCGATGAGGATTATTTGAAGATTAATGGTATGGCAAATTTGCTGTGTACCTCTTTTTTCTAATAAATCAAAAACAAGAACATTTTGGTTACCATGTAGTTTTAAGGAATGCTATATTTAGCATATCTCAACACTACAAGCTAACGCAAAGGTTCTTACCGCCGGTTTTTATTTACTAGTTAAAAATAATGTATACAGGGACCTATATATATACATATATATATATATATATATATATATATATATATATATATATATATATATATATGTGTGTGTGTGTGTGTGTGTGTGTGCAATCCGTTGGGTTAAGTACACTTGGATGAGTTACACCACGGAATTTAGTGTGAGCGGCGCTATATCGACTCTTGTTAGATACCTCTTCGTTACCAAGGCCCCTTGTTACAGACTCGATGAATTTTTTATTTATTTTTATTCATATATATATATATATATATATATATATATATATATATATACTAAGAAAATTAGTAAATACTAATATACCTACAACAGATCCTAGCAAAAAAATTAAATTAATCATATACTACACTAAATCTAGTATATCCAACTCAATTATTCGCAATGATTCCTCCTCCACCCCGTTAGCGATTTGCAAAAACCAACATAGTTTGCAAATTCAAGTGCCTTTTTGGAGATTGTATCTCCAATGGATTAAATAATATTTATGTTCGTCACACCACAAACTTGCTTTCACGACGCTTGTCTCTACATTTGAATGATAACTCTAACATTTCTTATGTCTAGCCGCATACACAATTCTGGAAAATCCTCGTTGAAAACACAACTATACTTAAACATGAAAACAATAAGCAAAAACTAAAAATTCTTGAAGAGATATACATAAAACAATTCAAACTTAACCTGAACAAAATAAACTATGAAATCTCCACAAATATTCTTAAATGCCTATAAATGATAACAGAAGCCATTGGTTTATACCAACGGCTTCCTATACTTAATACTTCTCGTTTTCACTCTCGCGTGGTCTTGCTTGACATCACGAGCTGCGATGCGATTTTCGCTTCCGCTTGCAACAAAAACAGACCATCATTATTGTTTTTTCCGTGTATTGTTTAATATATTGAAATGTAATTATCATCTTTCATAATGGCTTATATAGGATTAAAAAAAAACATGTATCAATATGGTGTTTTTCTTTCATCTTTCACTGATAATGTTATTAAGTTTATCAGACAATATGAAAGGAATTTATTTAAAATAAATAGACAAAACTTGTCTATATTATTTAATGAAGCATGCATCAATATATATAAATATATATAGCCGGTCCTTTTTGTTTAGGGCTTAGATAACTTATTTATTTATTGCATTCATTTACATATTTTATTTTGTTTTATAAATTTTTTCATATATTAAACAATTTTATAAATTTTACAATATATAAATATATTATAAATATATATATTTAACAATTTTCCTCCAAGCAAAGCAACAAAACCACTAACACACGGAGCGGGGGGTACCGAATGTGAAAGAATATATGACAAACATTTTTAAGGAGCGAAAACAATAAATAAACATATTTAAAGAAAATAGAAGAAAACTATTGACATTGCATTTAGATTTTTGAAGATCGAGCTTAAGTAGAAAGCAAGAAGCCAAAAAAGAGACCCACAAGAGAGAGGTGCGAGAAACAAATGTTAGCTTAGAACCTGCGGTTACATCTAGCAATCTCGTAACTTGTTTAAATTCATAGAGTCTAGGTACTAGAAAAGATATATATATATATATATATATATATATATATATATATATATATGTATATTTTTTTTTCTGGTACCTAGACTCTATGAATGGCTAGATGTAATCGCAGGTTTTAAGCTAAGAGTTTTTTCGCACCTCTCTCTTGTGGGACTCTCTTTTGGCTTCTTGCTTTCTACTCAAGCTCGATCTTCAAAAATTTAAATTTATACACACACACACACACACACACACACATATATATATATATATGTATAAACATAAACATAAAGAACCAGGAAAACGTACCTAGGTTTAACCTAAACGGATCGTCAGGGTAAGGCTTTACCCTGACGACCCGTTTAAGTGAAACCTAGGTAGGTTTACCTGGCTCCTTAGGATTATTTTAGGTTTGCTCTGCTTCGTGTATTGAGCAATTTACGTAGTTGCTTTTACTTGTTTTGGAGGATTTTTTCTTTGGACTTTGAACTTTGAACTCTGGACAATTGTTTTCGCCTCAATTTCATGGTCTTAGTTCTTTCTTTTTTTATCCCTCATTTTTTTCTTGGGTATTGGTTTGTTCTACTACAAGCCGAAACACCCAAGGTTTTCCCAAGCGAGTAACAATATATATATATATATATATATATATATATATATATATATATATATATATATATATATATATATATATGTATATATAAACACAGTGTGCGATAGATTTATATTTTTAATTTCGCGCATGCGCGTTTTTTTATTTTAACGCCTGCACAATATGCTGCGGTCAGTTTGACACCGTCTGTGAAAGAAAAGAGCACAGCGACACAATCCACTCCGCCAGAAATATTCCTGTACTGCTTGGCATTCGCACTGGAAGCTCTAATATGAACATTTCAGAGTGTTTGGGTGTCAATCTGAGGGCAATACACCGGATTCGGAAAGAGTTACATGAATCTAATAGTGATTGCAAAGGTACGATAGTTCGAAAATCTCACTCTGATCGCTCTGATAAAAAAAGAACTCGCGAATTTGTTGGTGATGGCTTCAGACTCAATACGGAGGCCTACATCAAGTACCTTGATCAGGTAGTGCTACCCTGAGATGAAGGGGGTGGCAGCTGGCGCACCCTATGTCGGGCAACAGGACTCTTCACCATGCCATACAAGCAGGAGAACCTAGTCACGGCTGTCAGACAATTTCTGCGACAACATCACCCCTTACATCTGGCCGCATATCTCCCCAGATTGCAACCCCTTTGATTATTATGTGTGGGGTGCAGTTGAGCAAGAGACCAACAAAACCCTTTGTAACACTGAAAATGAAATGAAGGCAAGAATTATGGCATCATTAACCAACTTAAACAAGGAGACAATCCAGAAGATTGGCAGAAGATTCCGAAGTCGTCTGGAAGCCGTGATTGAAGACAATGGTGATTTTATTGAATAAATTTACTCTTTAGTATTTCAAGATATTTTTGTGCAATTACTGTAAATAGATCTGTTAAAATGTGATGTCTATTATATTATATTATAGTATTATTTTCATTTTTGCGTAATTTAGACGGCAATGTATCCATCGCACCTGATATGTGTATACATATACACACACACACATATATATATATATATATATATATATATATATATATATATATATATATATATATATATATATATATATTAATAAGGTGGTGTAAAAATAATGAGATAATAATGTCGTTTTTTGACGTATATTTTAACGTCAAAAAACGACATTATTATGTCATTATTTTTGCACCAACCTAATAATTTAAATAAAAACAGACCACTTTAAGGTTCCATGTAATAAATTATTTCACCACAGCCTTTTTAAAAGGACTGCGGATCATCAGACTTTAAGTAAAGTATATATATATATATATATATATATATATATATATATATATATATATAAGTTTCGTTCTCTTAGACAGATACCCAGTGATGTAGAAATACCTGGCGCGCATTAAGCCCAGTGGGAGTGAGAAGCCTCCTAGGTGCAGTTGCACTATCGCTCTAAGTGAAGAAAAGTCTGATATAAAACCTGCGGCCTCTACCATCGTTTAGTCATCTTGCCATCGGCTTGTCATTGAATATTTGTTGGTGGGGGAAGAGAGGTTGCTATGTCTTCGGTAAAAGGACGTAGAATTAACAGCAATCATGTGCAGATATCTTTTCTTTCTAAGCCCTATGGCGATGGGGGCATGGCGTCGTGGGCAGGTCTAACAAACTGGAAGTCCACAGTCAGAACTCTTCACATGGACGGCCCGAGACTTATCATAACATTGTCACTTGTTGACTGGACAGCAACTTATTTCGGTGGTGTCTTGGTTGACTGAGCAGCCCTTTTTAGGGAGTGCACTTTTCACCTCTTTCGTGGAGAGGTCTAAAAAACGCTAACCTGAAAATTGTCTGTTCATTCTTTTTACTGGTCAGTTTTTTGTGGCTGATGGTTGTTCGTCCGTGCAGGGCAAATACAAAAAGTTTACACTCTCGATAATATTTTTCAAAAATCTGTAAAGTTGCGTTGTTGGAATGTATGAAAATTTCTTGATCGTCACAATTCAAATCGTTCTGAAAGGTGCACTGCTCTTGTTGCTAAACAGTTAGATCGTTATCAAATCGATATTGCAGCTCTTTCTGAAACCAGCTTAAGTGAGGAAGACCATCTGATTGAAAAAGGTGCTGGATGCACGTTCTTCTGGAAAGGAAAACCTGAGGTATAAAGCGTGAAGCAGGTGTTGCGTTTACTATCAGATCTGATTTGACAAACTACCTGGAGTAGCTTCAATATATTAGTGACTGTATCATACTGTTGAGGTTTCCTTTGCTTCATAAGCGTTTTATGACCGTCATCTCCGTATATGCGCCCACTCTAACAAATACTGAAGAAACTGTGATGAATTTCTACCAAGAGGGCCGATAAGATTGTCTTGCTTGGTGGTTTTAATGCCAGGGTACGTAAAGACAGTAACACCAGGGATGCTATTGGCAAATATGGACTTGGTAAAATGAACAGCAACAGTCTTCGTCTTCTTCAGTTATATATTGAATTTGAACTTGCAATTGACAATACTTTCTTTCAGTACAAATTGGTTAATAAATTCCCTTGTATACATCGTCGCTCAAAAAAATGGTCTTATTTATGACTATTTTATTTGTCGTAAACGTGTTATTTAGGATGTTTGTAACGTCAGAGTAAGGTGTGTGGGTGTATGTGATAGTGATCATATGATGGTTAGAGAAAAATTAAAATTACGCATTCGACGAAAAATGAGAGCAAATGGAGTATCTGTACCAAAACCTGTAAATGTTTTAAAGTTATGTGATCCAAATGTGTGTGAAGATTTACAGAATGAATTTGTGAATTCTATATTTAATGGTACATGGAATACATTTAAGGAAACAATTTATAATAGCAGTTGCCAAATATTTGGATTGAGGAAACACAAATATCAAGACTGGTTTGACGAAAGGTGCTGCATCAATTAATGAACTGCTAAAAAGGGGAAATCTAACTCACCAGAGGGTCTCTTAGTGCATATGACAAAGATAAGTCATCCCTGTTGCAGTCTTTTAAAAATACGAAATCTGTTTTGCAGCGTAATCTTCGTCAAATAAAGAATGAATGGTTGTCTAAAATTTCTGGCAAATTCAAACGGCTTTTGATCAAAAGGACTCGAAATAATTATATCACTTGATAAGAAAGGTGTTTGGTCCTAAATCTTCATCTTTGGTACCTTTGAAATCGAAAGATGGAAATAGTATTTTTTAAAAATCCAGAAGATATGAAACTGTAGAATGAATATTTTACTGACCTGTTCTAGAACCCATCCATTGTTGATGACTCTGTTATTAACAATCTCCCATAAAATTACTTTATTCAAAAGATGTTAGACCTTCTATCTCTGGATGAAGTTCAAAAGGCTTTAAAATAAATTAATACTGGAAAGGCTCCTGGTTTGGACGGCATACCCATAGAAGTATTGCGTTGTGTGGATGCTCATCTTCATGGAGTTGTTCATAAGCTTACTGTAAAGTATTTATAAAGTTTGTTGTTGAAGCGTCTTCTAAAGTACATCTGTCTCTTGATGATCTCTGAAAGTCAAAGTGGTTTCCGAACAGGTCTTGGCAACATAGATAGGATTTTATCAGCACGTTATTTGCAGGAAAATGCATAGAGCATCAAATTCCTCTCTATCAGGTTTTCGTTGATCTCACAAGGGCATTCGACACTGTGAATAGGGAGACTTTTTGGACCATTCTTGGCAAATTAGGATGTCCTTCTGGCTTTATCTGAATGTTTCGTGACTTACATCGAAACATGAAGGGTCGTTTAAATTTCAACGAGATTTTATAGGAACCTTTTGCAATTGATAATAGTGTAAAGCAGGGAAATATTCCTGCTCCTACCTTGTTTTCCATCTATTTTACTGTAACATTTTTGCATACTTTTCAGAATTGTGATGTTGGTTTCTACCTGCGCTTTAGGACATCTAGAAAGGTTTTTGAACGCTGGAGATTCAATACAAAATCTAAATTTTTTGATGTTGTAGTCAGAGAGATACTGATTATGTTGACCTGGTGTCTCACAATAAGGAAGATATGCAAACTGTCATGGACCTCTTCTCTAAGGAATGTTCATTTTTTGGTCTTACTATAAGCTTAAAGAAAACAAAGGGCATGTATCCATCCCCTCTTGACATTATAGTGAACCGGATATCTTTGTTAATGGACATAGATTAAAAGTTGTTAATATTTTTGTTCATCTCGGTCGTGTTTTTTCAAGAGATAGTTCACTTAATGCCGAAATAAACCATCGTGTACAAAAAGCAAGTAAAGCCTATGGATTGTTTGAATATCGTGTATGGTCAGATAGAGGTATTTCAGTCAAAACTAAGTTAAGTGTGTATGAGACATGCATTTTAACTGCTCTACTATATTCCTCAGAGACATGGACTACTTCCCTATGACACATCCAAACTTTGGAACCTTTTCATCAAAAGTGCCTTCAGAGAATTCTAGGTATTAAGTGGCAGACTTTTGTGTCGGACTCAGCAATTTTAGAAAGAGCAAATACGTTTAGTATTGAAAATTTGCTAACACGTAAGCAGATGCGCTGGGCTGGTCACATCATAAGGGTGGATGATGATCGCTTCCCTAAACAATTGTTCTATCGTGAATTGACAAGCTGCGAACGTCCTCAACACAAACCAAAAAAAGCGCTTCAAAGATGTCATTAAAAACAACCTTAAAAATCTTGGAAGAAGTACAAGAAATTGGGAGAAGGAAGCAGGTGATAGGTCTATAATTGGCAGAAACTTGTTTATGATGGTTGTAACAGTTTTGAAGAAAAAAAGGTTGAACATGCAAAAGGGAAATTGGTCTTAAGGAAAGGTGATGCTAACCTCTTGCCTCTAGACTCAGTATAAATGTACTTTTTGCAGCAGAATTTGCTTTTCCAAAGCTGGTTTAATCAGTCAATTTAATCAATCAAGTATATCGCGACAATAATATAGACCATGTTTCTCAGACTGAACGCTGGTCTAAAGAGGCACACTGATAGATTTCATCAAGACAAAATAACCTTCAAAATTTTCATTACGTCATTCATTTGTTATTTATGTAAGAAATCTTGTAAGAGTGCAGCAGGGTTAAAAAGCCACTTGTGTGCACATGAACGTACAATGCACTGTAAGTTGCAGTCACTATTATAAATGTAAAATGACTGTATTTTGTTTTAAATCTTTCCTAACTGGGTGTTATTCCTTTTATCATTTTATCAATTTTCTTTTTTAATATCCTTTTTAATATTCTTTTAACTGTAAGTGTTTTACTTCTTAAATATTAAGGATAGGTTTTTATAAATTGTTTGCAAATGTGAGTGATTTTTTTATCATATTTCAACCTTTTTTTATTTTTATCGTTTTAAGAACCTTTTATACTTACTGATCAAACAAATCTTCATTTTAAAAGTAAGAAGAGATGGTTGTCTTCTCTAAAGAAGTGGCAATCATAGATAGATAGATAGATAGATAGATAGATAGATAGATAATTAGAAAAAAGGGCTCATGCGTGCTTCTTATAATATGTAAAATAGATAGGTTTGTTAATAAAACGAGGACAAAATAAAGGGTAACAATATAATCAGTACGATAAACATTTATTAACTATTATTTATTAAACATATGACAGAAATGAAGCACGGAGGGAAAGGTTTTAAGTTCGGAATTTTCGAGCACGCCTGTGTCCTTCATCAATGGACCTAGGAATAAACACAGAAATGCGAATTACTCACCGACAGATGTTTTTGCAGAGAGCGCATTTTTTGGTGGAAATCATATTGTTAGCAAAAACCCGATCTCGGTCTGATTCAACAGTTTGCGAAACTTTTCATAAAAATAAACTTAAATTTTAAATTTTGATCGGTATAGGGAGGTCTATTATTAATAATTGGGAGTGTGAGGGGGTGATATTGTGAACATAGATGAAGAAAGTTATAGGTCGAGGAGGGGAAAAACGTCTCTCGTGTCGCAAGTTGTGGCCAAATTCTCTGACCAAGTTGTGAAGTTTAGAAAGACGGGCTGTGATTAGAATAATATCTGATGAGAAAAAATGAGGAGAAACAATGGAATATATAATAAAATATTATTAAATAAAATGAAGTGAATGGTTCCTTTACATATAAGCTTATGTAAGGAGTAAGGGAGTTTACTGTAGATACATATTATTCTTGTATATCTATTTTTATCTTTAGGTGTATTGAGATTCATATGTTTCTGTGATGACTTATGTATATTTACACACTGTTATGTGCACTTATGTACGCATGTGCATTTATATATGTATACGCTTTTACTCTTAGTTTTCCTTTATTATCTTTTACTGATTATTATTTTTTATTTTATTTTATTTTCTGTGCCCCCTTTTTTTGTTAACAATAGATTTCCAAATTTTTATCCAAAAGTTTTTATCTATTTTTTCTTCCCCTTTTTTCTTTTCATTTCATTTTATTTAATAATATCTTATATTTTTTTTATTATTATACGTGTATCCTCGATTACGACTGTCCAGCTATCACATATATATATATATATATATATATATATATATATATACATATATATATATATATATATATATATATATATATATGATAACTGGCCAGCTATCATATATATATATATATATATATATATATATATATATATGACAACTGGCCAGTCGTATTCGAGAATACACGTATAATAATAAAAAAATATAAGATATTATTAAATAAAATGAAATAAAAAGAAAAAAGGGGAAGAAAAAATGGATACAAATTTTTGAATAAATATATATATATATATATATATATATATATATATATATATATATATATATATATATATATGATAGCTTGCCAGTCGCATTCGAGAATACACGTATAATAATAAAAAAAAATATGATATTATTAAATAAAATGAAATGAAAAGAAAAAATGGATAAAAACTTTTGGATAAATATATATATATATATATATATATATATATATATATATATCCACATACAGACTGTTTCGCTGTATCACAGCTCATCAGTGTAGCTAAATATATATATATATATATATATATATATATATATATATATATATATATATATATATATATATATATACTCTGTGTGTGCGCACGTGTAGATGTGACTGTAGGCGAAGTACTACAATAAACCCCCAAACTATTGCTATTTTACAATAGTATTTTAAAGTATTTAACATAAATGTTTATATTTTACAACGTGAACACTGTTGTAAATAAGTAATAAATATTACTTCAACATTATGCAGTGAAAATTTCATATAAAAATTTGTCTAATACCTGTGTAACAAGCTATATTCTTATTGAGCCACTCACAAGTATGTGTGTGTATATGCGTGTAATAGAATCGTATAGATTACCTGGGAATATAAAGAGAGAAAGTAACCACAGAGAGAAGAGAATTTTAAGTGGATACTTTGCTCACCCTTGAATCATCACTTCCCGAATGTTCACCTCGGCGATGGGCGAAGTCAACTCGGCTTATTCAAGCGCTTTGTTGGCCATTGACGAACGACTAACTTTAAACTCCAGTGTTGCTTTCTGAACTGGTGCTTTCCGAAACAAGCAGCCGCTTGATTCTCGGTTTTGCTCCTCTTATTCTCGCTGACATTGACAGCTGTTGGGTCTTCTTCAGAGCCATTATTCAACTCAGCAACATTCCCTTGGAATTGAATGACAGAACGGAAGTGCTGTCAAAGCAAATGAAATCGAGAATAATATCGTGTGAGCCGAGGGAAAGAATGGAGATAGTGGATTTTTATGTTTGCAGTGAGGGATAAAGTTGATAACAGTATAAGAATGGATTTTAAGAGAAAACGAGAACGTTACGATGATTGAAAAGTAAGCGGAACTTGATGCTTGAAATGTTTTTAAGTTAAAGTATATATAGGGAAAATGAAAGTAGAGATGCGGAAAATGAAAGTAGAAAAGGAAAGAGAAAGTAACAAGGAAAGTGAAAGTAAAATGGAAAGTGAAAATAACTAGTAAAGTGGAAGCAAAAATGGAAGATTCGTATATCAGTTAAAGAGAAAGCTTCTTCTGTATCGATGGATAAATGTATGTATAAAAGTGGCTACAAGGGTTAAAAAAATAATCAACCAATGAAAAATGAAATGATCAAAATAGAAAAAATAGAATGGTTCGTATTGAAGTTGGTGACTACATTTAAATTCAATTTCTATTTTATTCGATCAAAATTATAAAAGTAGGATTTATTATCATTATTATCTGTTGTCACCAAGTTAAGAAATAACAAAAATAAGAGGTTGCAGATAAATAGTGTATTGAACAGTAAATACAACAGAAGTGTATAACACGACTTGAGAGTGTGTGTCGGTTGACCAGAGTTCAATCTATATCACTGTTAATATTTAACAGCCTCCGCCACGAGGGATATGTATAACACAAGGCCGAGTTTAACGTGGGTCATCCGAGCCCGTAGGCTCAGCCAAAAATCCCCGTAGAACCCACATAAATGGGTTCGGGTCTGTCTACCTCCCTGGACGAAACTCTGCCCTTCGGCAGAGCCTCGTCCAGGTTCCTCTCTGCCAAAAGCAGAGAATTCGACAGTAGCAGCGAACAGCCTCAGGAGAACAGTTTATATCACTGTTATATTTAACGCCCCACCACCACCACACGTGGGTTGTATGTGACACAAGGCGGTTTTATCGGGTGTAGTCCGAGCCCGTAGGCTCGGCCAAAAATATTCCCTTTGAACCCGTATAAACGAGTTCAGGGCCTGTCTACCTCCTCGGACGAAACTTTGCCCTTCGGCAAAGCTTCGTCAGGGTTCCTCTCCGCCGATGCGGAGAGTTTGACAGTTGAACAGTTTATATCAACGTTCCCACCGCGGCTTACTTTCCTACTCCTTTATAGTAAGTGGAAGAGTCTACAATTGCCTTATTAGAGAGAAGACACCTCAACATTATCAAATTAAATGAAAGCTTACAGAAACATACTATGTATTTCCTACGTAGACCACATCGCAAATGAAGCAGTGCGAGGCACCATCAGACAAGAATTATGCACGTTGGAGGACTTCATATCCATGATAAAAACGAGAAAGTTGGCTGGGTGGAGACGTTATAAAAGCCAATAATCTTCCCACTGCCACCCTACACCCACCTTCGCCAAAAGAAGAAGAGGCAGAGCGAAAAAAATGGTCTCACAATGTCACTGAGTGGACTGGAATATCATTCAAAGACTCAGACATGGACACACGACTGAAACATAAAGGAGCTGTATTATGATCATCATGATCATAATCATCCTCATCATCATCGTCGTCATCATCATCGTCGTCATCATCATCATCCTTATTATTTTTATTATTATTATTATTCAATAAAACTTTCGAATCTGAATCATTCTTCTTCATTGAATTAACTACAATGCTTCGGTAATTGTATCCTCAGGTATTTCTCAAGTGTTTGTTGAATCTAGTAACCTTTAAGGAATGCCGAATTGTACCAGTTATTCTTTCTCATGATAGACTCTTAAGATTTTTGTCTTTTTTTTTTTTCAAATACGCCATCTTTCCAAGTATTTAGAAATCAGTAGCATAATACCCGTAAAAAGGACAAAGTTATTAACGTCTGGATCAGTACTACCTTTAGAATAACTTTGTGATTTGCCTAGGATCCAAACTTCGGTTTCTGTTAATCTGTCTGGGATCATTAGAATCTATGCGCCATATGAAAGCTGGAAAAAAACGAAAACAACGGGAAGGAAAGGTAGAAAAATGTAGACAAGAGAAATATATAAACTTGTTGTCTTTATTTTTATTACTCCTTTACCACTTGGACATTTTAAAATGGGTGAAGCTCTTATGTTTTTACTTTTGAAGCGTGACGCATGCCGTAAAATGCTAAGTAGTTATGTAGGTAGATATATGTGTAGAACGGGATTGTAAATAGATAATTGTCACTTTTCTATTTGCATTTCTGTTTAGCTTTCACTGAGCTGAATCCTGTATCTCTTGACACAGGCATTGAACTCAACGTTCAGAAAACGCTTTCATCCATTGTGGAGCATGGAACTTGTTTTCTAGAAATTGTCACTTTACACCTTTGTATCGAACAGAGAAAGCAGGGACCACGTATGAAGAAGAGTGACCACTTCGGTGTCTGGAGTCATTAAGAAGCACGGTCAGTATGGCAAAATTCCAAGAATTAGAACAAACTGAATATTGAATAATATAATGAGTTCGGTTTAACATTGCCTCTAGGTTACAAGATGCAACAGATATCTGAGGCGGTTTCCTAGCGTAATAAAACCAACAAAGGCTTGAACGTAAGAGGCACTTCGGCGTGGTGTACTGGTTAGCAAGCTTGTCTCGCTAGGTCAATTACAACTGAGTAGTGAGTTTGATTCTTACTGGGTGTTCCATTCTTTCAACATTGTGCTACATCTAAGCAACACTTAGTAAATCACTAGCTTGCTAACCATTGCACTACGTCGAAATGCAATGGTTAGAAATCTTTTCTCGCTAGATAAATTAAAAATGAGTAATGCGTTCGATTGTCACTGGGTGCTCCACTCTTTCGGCGTTGAGCCACATCTAAGCTACGATTAGAAAACCACCAAGACTATATGTCCGTTTTGATTTTGTGTCACCTTGACGTAGTACGACGGCGTACGACCCCCATAGCAATGTGGGCGGTTGTTTCGGCCCTTAGCAGATTCAACCAAGCTCAAGGGATCTACGGGGTAGGGGCCAGACGAAAGACACACGCTGATCCTCCAGGTTGGGGATTGTATAGTAGGCTAACAACCTACTCAAAAACTAGATTGTTACAGAAACCTTAATGATATCTTCAAACAACGACATGGCCGAGGAAGAGTCCTCCTCCAAAGTGGAGCGTATGACGCGTGCTAGGGAAAATCCCCCGGGAAGGCAGCCGACACGACATGGGCGGAGCTGAAGAGGATCGCGCGGAACCGTGTCTGTTGGAGAGGTGTGTTTTGCGGCCTTATGTTCGCCAAAAAATTAAGAGGCATAATGATGATAACATAGGTTTGAAAGAATTGTTGTATAATAGGCATTGTTAGTGTTTAATGGTTATTACTAATGTATATTATTCATCCAGGATTTGACATAACGCTTTTTGAGGCTGAAATCAGAATCGGCAAACTAATTTCGGATACGAAAATGCATGACATCACAATTCTCTGTTCTGCCGTATCCCTGTGATAAAGGTCTTGTCACTGAGATGCCACAATAAAAATAAAGATGCACTTATACATGTTACTCGTACTATTCAGCTTTACTAGTGTGAATTCAAACTAAAAATGGAGTATTGATGCTATATCTGGGCTGATTCTGCCTCTCTTTCAAAAGCCTTTCCGCGATCTTGTAGGCGATCAATGATTTTCCACTCTACAGCTCCTTTCCTCACAGTCCCAGTGTCACAAGCCGAGCTCTACGCTATCACATGAAAAACAAATGACAGTCAGTATTTAACCGCAAGAGCAATCAAAACATGGGGAATAGCAGAAGTCAAAACATGACATCCAGTAGCAGCAGCAGATGCAACTGTAATCAGCAGTTAGGTTAGGTTTATGGCTCCACGTCAATACAGCAAATTGTCCTAGGGCCATGTGGATTAAAGCAATGGTTTGTGAATTTGGTGACATAATTGCGAGTTCAATCTCTGGGTCTGTCAGTGTTTACTTGTAAACTAGCGAGCAATAACCAAGCAGTACTAAATAACAATTAGAAGCCAGTGGATCGAGAACAGTCTATCCCCATAGATTAAATAAAGGGCTCACTTCAGAATACCCTGTAGGTTACTCAGATCGACAACACCGAAACGTTGTGATAAAAAAAGACGAGAACAATAGTCCGAATATAAATAGTATCAATAATGAGGAGGTTCAACATATAGTGGTGTGCGTTGGAATGTCTTTGTCCAAAATATTAATGGATGTTGCGCATGGCGTCCAACATTCTGAGATATCTAAACTATCGTCTGCATAAAACGGTTTTCTCAGATCAAGGATTAGGAATGGCTCCAAGCGAAATAATCCTATGAATCTTAAAGAAGATGACCCTTCATCAGACCCTATAGACTGATGCGCTGCAAAATCACAAGCGAATGTAATATTATGTGTATGAAAGAAATGAAAAGTAAGTTTAATTCGAAAAACTTAACCTAGAAATAGCCATGGTTAGAAATGAAATAAATAGAAGTATTTTGTGACGAAATAAAAAAAAACTCATAGCAAACGGCCTGAACGAGTTGTTGGAATTAAATCCTATTTCAAAAATAAGATATATAGACCACAGATGTTTAGACGGAAAATCTAAGTCGAACAGATCATGAAAGAGGTACACGATCAACCCCATAAAGACCCTAATTGACTATCATTCCATACAGGCATGAAACTGGAGTTCAGAAGATTCACTGACGAGCAAAAATCTTCACCAGATGGACGAAATTAAGTGTTCACTTCGAAATTCCAATCACCTGAAGACGGTCGGAGCGTACAACAGTCGAAACGTCGTGAATACGGGAACCAACAGTCCGAACAATGTAAATATTGTAAATAATAGACATAATGATTTATTAAACTTACTTTCTTTCCATGGTGCACTATCTTTAGTTTAGCCGAACAGAATATTCATAAAACTGGTCTTGTGAGAATCGAACTCACTACAGTCGTATTGTCTACGAGAATAGTTTACTAATCAGTTTTCCAAGGCAAAAATCTCGAACTTTTTACTGATTTGCGATTACCTGGTGAAAATTGAATTCAGTAGAGTAGTAAATTTCAAAAACTAAATTTTACTAAAGCTTAGCGTAGTTATACACAAGGCCATAAAGTTAGAGCACCCAATGAAGATCGAATTTATTACAATAATAACGATCAGTGAGGCTAGTGTGCTCCGAGGCAAAGCTCGTTAAGTATTTACTAAATTTAGCTTACTCAAGCCGAAGGCCGCAGATATTGTGTACACAGTGAGAATCGAATTCACTGCAGTAATAATGGTTCATCAAACTATCCAATTAACCATTTCTCCATTGTAATACGCCTTTCATTCAAAATCAAAAACAAAAGTAAAAACTATCAATTACAATAATTTCATACATTTGTTTAATCAATACAAGGCCTAAGAGCCACTCAATGTAGAGAGTTACTGAATGAGGGTTCATAAAGGGAGAAAGTAAAATATGCATTTTATAAGGATATGTAGGATAGATAAATGTTGATCTCAGACTTGAAGTGATCGGATAAGCATCATCATCTCCAGAGTCTGTTCCACAAAGTAACAGTTCTGGGGAGAAGCTGACTGAGTGGAACTTCCTTCTTATTAATGAAATACTAGAGGGATAAGGACGATTCGACTCCGTGTATGTTGGATGGTGGGTCCTATATGCGAAGGTTTGAACTGGTGGAACCTACGAATGTAGTTCATCTGAATATTTGCTATGAAAATATCGAGAGCGCAGCATTTCGTCTGTCAGAAAGGGGTTGTAGGGTAGGAAATAATTCATTACCCACGAGGCCGCGTAAATTTCTTTGAACTCTTTCAAGGGTAGGAAGAGAAGATTGAGCAGCTCCGGCCCGGATACGGCAGAACTGCTCCATTGTTGGTCTGATCTGTGACTTATAAGTATAGATCGTGCCTGGAAGACTCAGGTACTATCTGGAGTAATACAAGCAATCGCAATAAAATTTTAAAACACAAGACAGGAGGATTTATAATAAGAATATTATTCAAATATAATTTATATTTGAATAATATTCTTATTATTGCTTTCAAAAAGAATGAAAAAAGATCACCTGCTTACTTACGTGAGAAAAGGTAGAAAGTAGAAAATGAACGTGAAAGTAGATTCAGCAAACAGACAAATAGCAGAAGCTGATTCAGCAAATAATAGAACATTAAACATAAAAATATGCCCATGGTTTTGGCGGGAATACAAAAACAATTGTGAAGTAACATTTATAAACTATTACATTGATTAGAAACTATTTTTATAGCGAAATAAAGAGACGACTGCTTTTTCATTACCCAGATCGTCCATGAGATGGAGAGGTGAGAACTGTGGTAATAAATGACAGCTTTTAATATCAGGAAAGAGTGCGATGCTTGGAGGCAATTGTTTAGAGAGTAACACAAAAAGTTAGCCGCTGCAAAGGGTTTTTTTAAGGATGATGCGAAGTAGCGGGGAAGGAAGTTGGTGGTCTTTTCGGTCGATTCTGTCTGCCAGATTGAAGTGGACTTCCCATGAGAAATGTGGTACTTTATTGTGCGGTGGGGAAGGCGGTCGGTCGAACATATAGCTTTATATGTAAAAGATGTGCGCAAAAGGTTAAAGATAGATCGACATTCGAAAGAAAAATCGCATCCAACATGGCGAAGTGAGAAGAACGCAGCTTGATAAAATTAAAGAGGAAGGAAACTGACGTTGGAAATCGGATGATAGCAAGATGGCAACAGACCGGAAGAAACATCTGAGTAGTTAACGGTAAAAAAAAAAAGAAACAAACACGGATTAAACAGAACAAAATAAGACGTTAAAATTTAAACCTATCGTTACGTTAAGAGTTCTTTAACCAAGGGATGGAGATAGTTGAGGAGAACTATGGACGCTTATTTTATTTTACATCACGTCAGTGCAAGTTCAGCAAAGGTCGAAATCCCTAAAATTTACAGTTGTTGAACGTTCTCTATACAGGCCAGGTTTGGAATCGTCAGACATATGTCTGTTCCTGGAAATTAAAATGAGGTGTTAAAAGGTCAACATCTTTATTCCAACACCTAAGTTGAGGTTGCTATGTAATCAAAATTAAACAGGAAACTTTCATTAATAAAAGAAAGACGTGGATAGAATATTTGAAAACTACGAAACATGTTTTTTTGAAAAGTAATAAATTTATTAAATTTAGTTTGTCTTTTCAGTATTCTATTTTTTATCATTGATATTTTTCTACGGTGATGTTCAGCCTGTACAAGGCCCAGGAGCCACTCTAGGTAGAGTGTTACTGAATAAGAAACAGTTTATGCGGATATGTGGGGAATATAACGGTTAACCGTAGACTTGAACAGGTTAAGATTGTGGTGATCAGGAAAACATCCTTTTGGGAATCGGATTCAAGGAGCCGTGATTCACAGGAAGAAGCTGCTCAAGTGGAACTTTCATCTCACCAATGGAATACGGAGGTAATGTGGGGGGGGTTGCTACAATGTTTGTGCCATGGTGGGTCTTAGCCGTGAAGGTTAGAAATGGGGAATATAAAGAATGTATATCGTCTGATCACTTTCTATAGCAACAGAGCAGTGAGAGGCTTGCGACGTTTCATCTGTGAGAAAGTGGTTGTAGGGTGGGAAATAATTTGTCACCGACAGGGACGCTGAGACGCTTTTGGATTATATCGAGACTGAAAAGTGAAGACAGCAGCCCCTGATCAAATGTGACAACAGTTCTCCATTTTAGGCCTGATCTGGCTCTTGTCAAGATAGTGAATAGAACGAGGAGTCATATACTTACTGGAGCGGTACAGAGAACCAAACATTTTCCCAGCATCTTTAGCAATGTATAGCATGCACGAGTTCCGATTAATGTCTGGGTTCAGATTAAACGTTTGAGCCCTTCATTCCTGAACAATTTTAACCTGTTTGAGCTCCTGAGTCAAAATTCACAAATAATTGCTATGTAATGTTTCACGGTATATATAAGAATAGTTAAATGTGTTTACCCACCGTTCAACCGGTAGCTGGGTATTAAGTCATTTTTCACTACCACTGTTCAACCGGTGGCTGGGCATTACGTCATTTTTCTCTACTACCAGTAAAGCGGTGGTCGTGGCTCACCCAATAGTCGCCCAAGTCATGAGGCCTACCTGAGGGAAGAGAAATATACTTTATTGATACAAGTTCCATTATTGCGAGGCATGTTCTTAAATAGCCTCGTCAGATCGAAACTGTTATACGGGTATCATGCATAGCACTAAACCAGGTGAGATATATATCTAAACAGGTAACTGTATACAACTACTTCCTAAAATCAATAGTGAAAAAATGTTTCAGGGTCCTGGCAAAGGTCATATTTCTTTTAACATTATGGACTGGCGCTACAGAATCGCAAAGAACTGTACCAAATAAAAGAATCTACATCATTTGAGGACTACCAAGAGCAGCAACACCTAAAATGGATAGCACACGTAACTTGAAGAGAAGATAATGTCACAATGAAGATGTTAACATTCCAAAACACTTCAAATAAAAGGTTAGGAAGGAAACCTCCATGAATACTGGAAATAGAGATAATAATTACTGGACTTGAGAAACCTGTTTTCCTAAAAAAATTGTTTTAAGAGAATGATTTTATAAATTTTAAGCGAAAGCATTACTGGCTGCTCGGTCAATAAATGCCAAATGTTTCTTATAAGGAAACAGCTAATACTAGCATAACTATTATTCTATCTCGTTAAAATATGCTTTGTAGTGTTAGAGACTTTACTTATCAAACTTACGATATTGTGACTCGGTTAATTGCAGTTGTATTTTAAGTCCGAATGCATTACATTCAATTTAGGATATTAGTTTAACTTAGTGACTTCTATTAGTTTGGTGCTGATAGAATACGCATGCGCAAAGTATTCGTCTTTTTCTCGGGACAGTGTGGACGGGCAATAACTGAACAGTATTAAATTTAAGAACAAAACGATATATTCTTAAACATGGTTGGGCAGTGGGACGCGAAAAGTCTTCCCACCTAGATATTATACAGGATTGACTTCAGAATTCTATGTAGATTACCTGTACCGAAATGCACCCAATGAAGGCCGGAGAGCAAAGAACTGTCCCGACTTATCCATTTCAATACTAACCACTCTATATCTTTCTATATTTCTGAGATGAGATATTGTAATTATTTAAATTCTTTACATTGTTCGGACTCTTGTCCTCATGAAAGTGAATACGATAATATGACAATATAGATGAGGACAACAGTATGAACAATGTTAATAATGTGAACATACCTATATATATATATATATATATATATATATATATATATATATAATATTAGTGATCAATATATATATATATATATATATATATATATATATAAATTCCCAAGAGGATAGAATCCAGGTAGAACTCAATGTCCAGGACAGAGTAAGAATATAATTTGTAGGTCTGATGATTTGGATCTTGATTACGATTCCAGTGTAATAAATTATAACCATGGACTATTAGTGCTTGAGCCTTTTATATTGTATATATATATATATATATATATATATATATATATATATATATATATATATATATATATATTGTTATGGTCCAGGTTAGGACCAAGGAAGAACAACACGAACACAAGAGTAGGAATAACGAAGGTATATTACACGAAATAATAATACAAGATGTGGAAGGTGTTAGTATGACTGTCAGTCTGCTTTTGAGTGAACTACTATCGGCTCGACTCAACTCGACCCTCTCCTTTGAAAGGCGTAGTATACATAGTGTTAAGAAGAGTTCATTCTGTAGTTATAGGTAAGGACCCATGACACCCCCTCCCAAGTTTTTACCTCGCAGGGGTCTTTAATATTTTTCCTCTTCGGATTAATCATCAAGCGCTTTGTAAATTTTCTTTTTCTGCTTGATTTCCGCGGTTTTGACATTGCTTGAGGCCTTTGGATATTGAATGTGTCAAATATTATCGGTGACTAAACCACTCCGAAACGAGCAAACTCAGAAGTAGGCCATTTGCTGTAACTGACTACTACAATCAAGTAGTAGAAACCCTTTAATGGACCTGCAAAATCTACATGGATTCTCAACCACGGTCGATCTGTCTTAGGTCATGGCTTATGAGTGATCGGAGGAGTTTTGGCTGCTAAGGAACAGTCCTTGCATTTGTCCACCATATGCATAATATCGTGATCCATGTTTGGCCAGTACACGTAACTACATATTAAGGAGTTCATTCTGTTCTCCCCTGGGCGGCCCATGTGAAAATCCTTGAGGATACGCCTTTGTGGCGTTTTCGGGGTTACTGCTCGTTTATTATATAGCAGAACATTATCACATAACGAAAAACTGTCTGATATATGCTTATCTTTTCCTGGAATTTTTGCTTTCGTTTCCTTTATAAATTCGTCATTCACTGCTTCGTTTCTTATTTCCTGTAATGTGACGAGGAGGTTTCGAAATGTACTACATAATGATGGTCTAATATCTTCCTTATATCGTAGAGCTGCAATTACGGAATCTTCTAATGGCTTCGTTTTATTTGGTATTAGTCTCGAAAGACCGTCTGCATGCCCGATTTTGTTTGATGGAAGATACTCCAATTTTAAATTATAATTTAATAAAATCGTCCCCCATCTTAGTAATCTATTAGCAGTGTAGACAGGTAGACCTTTCTTTGATCCAAATATTGTTAGTAATGGCTTGTGGTCCGTCTGCAAGGGGAAAATCTACCGTAAATATATCTGCAGCGCTTCTTTTTCGATTTGCGCTTCTTTTTCGATTTGCGAGTAATTTTGTTCGGCTGGTAGTAACGTTCTTGACGCATGCGCGATGGGTTTTAGTGTCCCACCCGGCATTTTATGAAGTATACATGTCCCAACACCATAGGCACTCGCGTCACTTGCGACTATTATTTCCGATTTTGGATCATAATGCGCTAAAAATAAATCTGCTGTTAGAGTCTTAATGATTTTGTCGAAAGTTTTCTGACATTCATATGACCATTCCCAAACTTTCTCCTAATTCAACAGTTCGATTAGGGGTACGCGTAATTTGTGCATGTTAGGAATAAATTCTTGAAAATAATTTACTAAGCCCAAGAAGCTTTGTAATTCGGCTAAATTTTTTGGATCCGGTATTTTTTTTATTGCTGTGGCTCTTTCTGGGTCTGGTCTTCTTCCTTCTTCGTTAATAATATGGCCCAGATATTTTATCTCCTTCATAAAGAACCGTAATTTTGTATCTGCCTGAAAACCTCTTGAACGTGTTCCCAGTGTTGTTCAATATTTTTGCTATTTATCAGGATGTCATCAAGGTATGCGATCGTGAAATCCAGTCCGCCTAGCATAGTGTCCATTATTTGCTGAAATATCGCCAGCGCGAACTTGATCCCGAATGGTAATCTCAGGAACTTATATAATCCTTTATGTGTGTTTATGCACAACAACCTCGAGCTTTCCTCATCTACATGTATATGCTTTTTTTGAGAAAAATTTTCCTCCGTTCAGCTTTGTGAAAACTTCCTCTGGACTAGGGAGAGGATAGTGATAATCCTTAATCGCTGCATTCAATCCCGTCGAGAAATCAGCGCATACTCGTATCTCACCCGATTTCTTTTTCACGTAAACCGTAGGTGCGGCCCATTGACTATATTCCACCTTTGTCAATATACCGGTTTTCACGAGTCTATCCAACTCTTCATCTATCTTTTCTAATGATGCGAAAGGTACATTTCTTTTCTTCTTGAAAATGGTTTGTACATTTTCTTTTAGTTCGATTTTGGCCGTCATTTTTTACATCTCCCGAGGCTGGTTGAAAATACGTCGGGGAAAATTTCTTTCACGTCTGTAAGCTAATAATGGTTAAATCTGATCGGGAATCTAATTGTAATGTGATTTTTTGGTTTAACATTTCTACTTGTACGTATTTTCGTATATTTATCCCGTCCGCTTGGTTAGTTCTAGTGATTCTTAATCGGCTTTTGTTTTCTTTCATGTTTCTACAGTGCGAACTTTTATGTCCCACTTTATTGCACGACAGACAAGTCTTATATCGGTATGTGCAATATTTGTACCAATGCTAAAGTCCGGCAGCAATAGCATGGACTGGGTGGTGGTTTCTTCTGAGGTTTCATTTGACTTTTTGTAGTAAAATAATTGGTTTGGTTTGTTTTTGAGGAGGGAGAAAAACGTTTTTGTCGTTGTACTTTTCGTATGTGAGCGATGCCAGTCTTTTCGATATCTTTCGAGTCCTTTTTTACGCTTATACGTCTCTGACAGTCCTCAGCCAATTTTTGTAGCGTCAGTTTTGGTTCATTCTCCAGTTTTGTTAGAATTCTCCGTCTGATCTCCGCATCTTTAGTCGAAACCAGGCCTTAGACGAATATCAAACTTTTAAAATTGTCAGGGCTGTGTTCAGATAACTTAAAGTCATCGCAGTGTATTTTTACTACGGAAGCGAATGTTATATAGTCTTTGCTATCCTTTTTTGTTAAATTTAAACATTTCCACCTTTTGTGGAATAGCGAAGTGTTCGAACTAAATAATTCCGTTAAAAGTTTCATGGCTTCCCTGAAAGTCAACTCATTCGTTTTCCTCGGTAGGATGTATTCTGCGAATTTAGTGTATTCTCTTGACCCTAGTTTCCTCAGTAGTAGATGTACTTTTTTCGCGTCTGACCAATTTCCGCAATCAAACTCATATCTTCTGAAGTAAGCTGCGAAGGTTTTGTCTTCGTCCGGTGCATAAGTGAAGTCTTTGATTGAGCTCCATATAGAATCTTGCGAGAATGCCGCTTCATTTTCAGAATTCTGTCCTTTATTTGTAACTGCCCGTAGTAGTAATACTTGTAGTTCGAGTTGCTTTTCTTCGTTTTTCTGTTGAATTTCTAATTGTTTTTCTTTGAGCCTAATCTGTTGTTCTGGTATGAACAAATTTTCCTGCGTATAATTCGATTCTATTCTATTCTGGCGAGAAGTACTGAGGGTTACGTAAGATAACTTAAGACTACATTGGATGGACCTGATGGCATACTCTTTACTCTTACTTTCACTCTCTGTAAGCCCCTGCGTGCTAGCGGCACTCTCGCCTTGCTTGGGGTGAAATGCTTTAAAAACATGAAGTAAAATTTATTTCTAAACAGTTATTTTTACTAATAAATGTAAGGTTAATGTGCAAACAATCCAACTTTCATGGTAAAAGGCCGAGAGCGTGTGATTACCGACGCCATTCGTAATAAAGGAAGTACGCATGTCGCCATTTTGAAACTGGAGCTAATTTGTTCTATGGTACACAATGCAACGCTTAAGTATTTGAATATGTTTAAGCGGCAGCTACCCATTGTTTTTTTGAACCATTCGACGAATTCGAAGCGACAAGGTAACAGTGCGACCCTGCAAACTATTTTTTTTTTATCCTGGGTGATCTTTTACGTATGGTTATGTTCACCCTATTTTGCAGACGAGACTCTGTCGTCTTGTTTATGTCGGCTGCTACAGTGTATGAACATGACGACGATTGAGCTAAAGCTTGGGTCATTCATGGAAATAGCTATACTGTTTAATGTTAGTAGTTATTATGGATAAGTGTGTGAAAAGAATAAGAATAATCAAAACATAACATTTATTGATATACCGGGTGTAACAGGAAAATTGTCCAAATCGTGTAACAGCAAAATTGTCCGAAATGTGTAACAGCAAAATTGTCCAAATCGTGTAACAGCAAAATTGTCCGAAATGTGTAACAGCAAAATTGTCCAAATCGTTTAACAGCAAAATTGTCCGAAATGTGTAACAGCAAAATTGTTCAAATCGTGTAACGGAAAAGTTGAACAATTGTTAGATTAAGCCATCAACCGTTGTATCTTAGAAATGACTGTATTAGGTTGGTGCAAAAATAATGTCGTTTTCTCACATAGTAACATATGTGAGAAAACGACATTATTTTTGCACCAACCTAATAGATATCTTAGTCGAATTTTTTAATTACTGGAGGTTTTTATAACACTATTGAACTCTAGTTTGAGCAATATGAATGTATAATTACTTTTCAAGCTTAACAAAAGAATCGTGATGAAATTGATCATAAACGAAAATGACATGTTCATCTTTAATTAATCATAGCTAAGGATCAGAAGTTGATGAAGGATTGATATAATATTCAAATATATATACATATATTATTCCAGAATCATTTTCTAACTTATTCAACATGATCCTCGCCCTCTAACCTTCGAACTTTCTAACCTTCTGTCCTGGCTAACGAGGTGCCTCAAACGTTCCACGAACGATTTAATTCTCAAGTATTTTTTCACTGCTATTTAGACTGTCATAGCTGAAATTCCTCTCTCACGTTCCAAACGTCTTATCGATTGAGATGGATCTTTTCTAATTGATCTCTTTAGCTCTAAGTTGAAATGATGACCACTCTTCTGCTGTGTTCCTCTGATCAAGTTTTCCTCTCTACTATTCTCTATTTTTAAACTTATTCACCTTTCTCTTGATGGTTCTTGAATGGACTTTGAAGATAGAAGCCAGAGTATTAATGTTGGTACCGTTACTGAAGGCCTGAATGACCTTTTTCCTCTGACCATTGCTCACTTGGAAAGACAGTGGAGCTGGCACAAAACGATTTTGACCTGTTCTCTTTTTAACTAAATAACCCAAAGGATTTTTCAGTGATTCTTACGACAAATGGTAAACGTCTGATCTGAAAACCTGGAAAAAAAAGAAACTAAATTAGTTTAGTTTTTCTTCTTTTTTTTTTTTTTTTAGACATTAAACATTTTGTGAGATGGACAATTATGTTGTTACGCGATTTGGACAATTTTGTTGTTACGCGATTTGGACAATTTTGTTGTTACGCGATTTGGACAATTTTGTTGTTACATCCGGTACATTATAAAACTTACAAAAAACATTTAACTGTTTGTGCAAGTTTTTATTTTGTTACAGAACAATAAAAAAAATCTGCTTCCAAAAATGCTCGGTATGGGGGTGTCAACAGATGGGCAAATAAGTCCTTGGTTCAAGTCCTGGAGGCGAAAAGAGACCAAAGATCTCCGTTTGAAGTCGTAGGAAGACGGGCTGCGATTGGGCGATTTTTGACCAATCCAGAACTCCGATACATATTAGCTTTCAGCAGATCTAGGCGTAGCCTTCACACCTACTGCGTGCGTGTTTTTTATTAGCGTTAAGTATATATATATATATATATATATATATATATATATATATATATATATATATATATATATATACAATTATGCATTTAGGCAGCAGTCCCTCATTTATACATGTTTCATTACAGACGATTATTTAATTTTTCTTGTGTTCTAACTAGTGTTTTCTTTTCTGGACATTTGGACAGTTTCTATATACTCTGTATCCAGATAAGAAAACACTATCATCAAGTTCTCGATCCTTCCCTATCATCCAGTTCTCGATCCTTCCCTGTCTTTTGAACAGGGGTAGTCGTTTATCTTTTGCTTCCTGTTTAGATTTGGATTTCCGGTTCCTTCTAAAGTCTATTTCAAATCCATGCTCCTAACGTCTCCGTCTAAAACTCTGAATTTCTATTTACTATTTATTTATATTTTGTTCCTTAATAGGGGCAGGGTTAGAGTTGCCTATCATCCGATTCTCGATCCTTCCCTTTCTTTTGAACAGGAGTAGTGGTTTATCCTTTTTTTCCTATTTAGGTTTGGCTTTCCGGTTCCCTATAAAGACTTTTTTTTCTCTTTCACTTTTGGTTGGCCCTTGCGTTTTGTTGGCATTATCACCTTGCTCTACTTTGAGGGTCTCTTAGGCTTTGTAACTGGTGAACATCATTGTAAAAAATTACTTTTTACCGATTTCGTTCTTGCATTTACAAGTTCTATCCTAACAGTTTCTTTTCTCCCACTTACTGTTTGTAGAACTCTCTTACAGCTTCTTACTTTCCAGTCAAGTTTAGGAATTTAAATGCAATGTCACTCTTTATTTTGTCTTATTGAATTAATAAGACAAAATAAAGAGTGACATTGCATTTAAATTGTTCTTTTATTGTTCTCTCTCCTTAATAGTATTTTTCTTTTCTTTTTTTTTCTCTAACACTCAGTAACGCGTTGCGTCTTAGTGGCTTTATTGCCTTGCTTGGGGTGAAATGTTTTTTAAAAAGTTAAAAGTTTTAAAAAGTTTAATAGATGTTTTTAAATGAACCTATGTTTTTCATTTTTGTTTAATTTTCTTCCTTTTTTTTTTTTGAGTTCAGAGTTTACTTAATTGAATGTTTTGAAACACTCCATTGTTTAGTTGTCTGGCTTGTCAGTAAAGGGTTTTTATTTCATCTTATTTGTAAAAATTTTTTTTTAAATTTAACTAAAATTATTGTTAAAAATGTTCACACTGGAAAATGACATTAAAATTTACTTTTTTCGATTATTCAACCACATTTTATTTTATATCAGCGAAAATGATCATGACATGTAAGAGATTTAAAATCGTACTGTAAAAATTGTCAAATGTATATCAGAGATTCTTGTAGAAAGAAAGAATATATGATATTTTGTAGCATGGTTAGTTAGGCTAAAAGCAATGAGAACCAAAATGTGCACAAGTCAATGACAGGTGTAAAGAAATGGAATGAATTTCAACAAGGAGGTATTTTATATATTTTTTACTTTTATATGACGGAGTAAAATGCATGCAAAATAAAGAAATTAAGAAGTGTGTGTGTGTGTGTGTGTGTGTGTGTGTGTGTGTGTGTGTGTGTGTGTGTGTGTGTTGGAGTTAGCTCCTCCTTAATTCCCTAATTATTCACGAGGGGTTGCTCTCCCTGCATTATAAAATACTGAGCGACTCCTTGCCGCGTTCTCTTTTTCATTTCTTCATTTCAACGAACACATCTACAATGTAAGCTCTGGCAGAAGATAGCGTCTTCCCATTTGTGGGAGACGCCGTGAACATTATACACACATGCATGTACGTAGGAACATTCACCAAAATACAAACTCTTTACGTTCACACACAAGCATAAATGTTGATGTCTTTGCCACTTGTAAATTTGTTTAATACATATATTTGTTGGGATAGATAGATAGATAGATAGATATCGGACTTGTTTGTTTTCTTTACATCTTCGGTTGGACTCAACTTGAGTCTGCCACGTTCTTGTAGTTGGACCTTCTAGCAGGAATAAACAGCACGTGTCCCTAATTCAACAACACTCAAACCCACACGATACTCTACATGTGTGTATGTGTGTGTTCGTGTGTGTGCCTGTGTGCGAGGGGGAGGGTGAGAGAGAGAAAGTTCAGTTACTGAAGGGTAAAGACATCTCCATGCCCGACAAAAGCTTGGTGGGTGTCCTTCTACCGCATGCTAGAAGGAAAAAAGGAGGAAAAGAAAGAAAGAAGACACGAAGTTTTTCTTTGTTTTTATAGTTGTTGGACAGCGCCACCTAACGCCTTCTAGGCGTAACTGGCTAAGCTATGTGGATATAACACAGAAGTATATTATAGGTTGTTCCGAAAATGATGTCCAACTTTAGAATAAACCTTTTCTGTTCTAATATATTATTAAAATACTTGAACAAAAATATATTACTCATTTGTAAGTACCCTCTTTGTTAATTTTATAGCAATCGCTTTCAGAAATTAACTGAAAACATTGGCCACACCTCGCCTGGAAAACACGAAAAAAGAAGAGGCGTAATTGGCCATGAATATCTGAAAAAGCCGAACAAAACGCACGCCAGTGTCAGAGAAATGTCTCAGATAATGGGTGTCAGCATTTCAGCAAGACCGGACAATGTGAAGGTAATTAGTAAGGAGAAGTAACTCGATAAATGCCTTCCATATGAACTCAGTGAACGATTTGAAGTGTGTTCGATGCTGCATCTGCGTTATTTGAATGATCCATTTCTTGATCGAATAGTGACTTGAAATGGATCCTTTATAATAATCGTAAACAATCGGCTCAATGGCCGACCATGATGATGGATCCAAACACTTTCCAAAACCGTAATAGCACCGACAGAAGATTATGGTGATAGTCTGCTGGTCCGCCATTGGCGTTATCTATTACAGTTTTCCTGAATCTAACCAGAGCATCACTGCCAAAGTTTACTGCTAGCAAATGGAGGAAATGCATATTCAGTTATGTAAAATACGACCGGTACTTGTTAATCGACGAGATCAAATTCTACGACATGAAAATGATTAGCCACATGTTGCCACAACAACATTGCAGGAGCTCACCGACATAAGAAACGACACTTTGCTCGATCCACCATATTTCCCTAATCTATCGGCCACTGGAAATAAGATGCACAAATTGTACTCAAAGATTTATTGGCGTCCAAACCCTTAACGTGAATAAACTTGTAAGTCGATGGCAGAAAATGCATATTCTGTTATGCAAAATACGACCAGGACTTGTTAATCGACGAGGATCCACTATGTAAGGAGCTGTTTTCTGAAGTTCCGCTGTACGAATCTTGAACATCAAGGTGGTTGAGGACGTCCATCTGCAATTGACATTCAACATCTGCAATTGACATTTAACATCTGAAAACACTAGTCGAATAAAACCCATGTCAAAGTGATAGAGAAATGTTTCAGATAATGGGTGTCAGCATTTCAGCAAGACCGGACAATGTGAAGGTAATTGGTAAGGGGAAGTAACTCGATAAATGGATTCCATATGAACTCAGTGAACGATTTGAAGAGTGTTCGTTGCTGTATCTGCGAAATTCGAATGACCCATTTCTTTCATTTTTTTTTTTTTTTTTATAGTGAAGTTCACCCTGTGCAAGACCCGGGAGCCACTCTAGGTAGATCATTACAAAGCAAGAGGCACAGTTTAGGCAGGTATGTAGGGAAGATAACGGTTAATCCCATGTGATCGGGAAAACATCTTGGGAATGGGTTCCACATAGCAATGATCCGCGGAAAAAAGTTGCTCGAGTGGAATTTGCTTCTCACCAATAAAATACGGAGAGAATGGGTGTGGTTCGCTACAATGCGCGTACAATCGTGGGTCCTAGCCGTGATGGTTAGAACTGGTGGAACTAAGGAATATGTTTCCATGGAAATAACGAAAGAGCAGTGAAAGGCTTGCAACATCTCGTCTGTGGGAGAAGGGTTGCAGAGTGTAAATAGTCTGTCACCGACAAAGACACGGAGTCGCTTTTAACCACTGTCAAGATTATAAAGTGAGAAGTGGGCAGTTCCTGGACAAATATGATAGCAAATTCTGCCTGATCTCGTTCTTGTAAAAGTAGAGGATAGCAGGAGGAGTCAGTTACTTACTAGAACAGTACTGAGAAAATATATTTTTTTCTGCATCTTTAGCGATGGATCGTATATACGAATTCCACTTGAGGTCTGCGTTGAATTTATGGCCAATAGTCACTCAAAGCACAGGGTCTCCCTGAGATGACATCCATTCACTCTGACTGATGGTAGCTCAGGGTCCAATCGGCGATGCTGGAATTTAACTAGTTTGGTTTGCAACGCATTGAAGACAACAGCTAGATCGGAGGTAAGATCAGCTGCCAAACTCTGGTCATCTAGACTTTTGGAAGTGCACCCATCATGACGAAATACCCAAACACTTTCCAAAACCGAAATTGCGCCGACAGAAGATTATGGTAACTGTGTGGTGGTCTGCTGTTAGTGTAACCCATTACAGCTTTCTGGAATCTAACTAAAGCATCACTGCCGAAGTTTACTGCCAGCAACTGGATGAAATGCACAGTCAAAAATACACCCGGCTCAATTCTGCTTCTTGACAATGCTCGGCCACATATTACTAGGAAGACACTGGAGAAGAGCATCCACTTGGGATTCGAGACTTTGCTACGTCCAACATATTCCTCTGATCTCCTACTGCCTACCGCTTTTTCAAGCATCTTGACAATTTTTAAGATATATGAACTGCATTCAAAGATTTCTTGGCGTCCAAACATTTACAGTTTTAAAGTAAAGCCCTAAATAAGCTTGTTACTCGATAACAGAAATGTCTAGATGCTCGCGGTTCTTATTTTGACTGATTTAAAAACTGTTTAAATACATTAATTCATGAATAAAAAACTGATTCTAATATCGGATACTATTTTCCCAACAACCTAATAAAATTAGGTATCAGCAATTATTCATAGATATGTTTTTTTCTCCCGAATTCTTTTCTTAAGATTTCGAACCATATTTTCAATGTGTTCACAATCGATATTAAATAATTTCTTATGATGTAACACTTTCGGGAATTCAGCTTTACAAAAATGTAAGAATTAGGAACATCCAAAATTCACTCAAAATTCGCCACGAGTTAAGAAAGACATAACTGACTTGAAAAATAATTCCACAAAATTTAAAAATCAGGAATGATTCAATATAAAGTTAATGAAGTTTCATTAATGAAAAAGGCTGAAATTTTCAATGAAATCAGTAATTTCCACTATTTTTTTAAAAAAAAAACAAAAAAAAAACGCGATATTTTTTTTTTTTTTTTTGTTATTTTTTTATTTTGTTAGTTTTTTTTTAGGTGGGGTTGTTAGTTTTTATTTTGTTAGTGTTTTTTTTATTTTGTTAGTTTTTTTATTTTGTCAGATTTTACTTAGTTTTTTATTTTAGTTTTTTTATTTTGTTACTTTTTTATTTTGTTAATTTTTTATTTTGATAGTGTTTTTTATTTTGTTAGTTTTTTATTTTGTTATTTTTTTTTACTTTGTTAATTTTTTATTTTGTTAGTTCTTTAATTTGTTAGTTTTTTTTTTATTTTGTTATTTTTTACCTCACCTGTTAATTTAGGAAGCACCCAATAAATGATAATATGGCTTTCTTTGATCTAGCAGCAGCTTTACATTAAGGATAGTAGCAGCAGTAGCGCTAAAATAAAACAATCAGTAGCAGCTTAAACATAATAGCAGTAGCAGCTCTAAAATAAAATTCATATCAGCAGCAGCACTCGAATATAAAAACACTTCAATCCTAAAAGTAACTCCAGGTTCCCTCTTTCGAACTGCTGACATGAACGTTCCACGCTGAAGCTACAAGGTCTGCGAGTGCTTCACATAAAACACATTGTTTAATAAATGTTATCAGTTATTTTGTGCATGTACTCATTACATCACGATTATTTCATGTACTATAAAATTTTCCCATAAGAAACTTTATGCATTTAATTATTGAAGTAGCTAATCACTAAATATGTTTTTAATAATATTAGAAAGAAAATAAAAATGAAGACTTCAAGTGGGTGCCATCTTATATTAGGTTGGTGCCAAAATAATGTCGTTTTTTGACGACGTCAAAAAACGACATTATTTTCGCACCAACCTAATAATTAAACTGGATTAAAACTGATTTAAACTTATTTGCTGTATAAGTTTTTAAATAATTATTTTTAAACATAAACAAAACCAGTTTCTGTACTTTGGTTATCTTCCTTATTTAATTAAATTTGAAGTGAGTTTATTTTTTAAAGCGGTTGTCTTTGTAGACTGCTATTTTTAGACCTAAGAACTTGACAATAGTGTATACTATGTTCAAATGTATTTTCGCTATATTTTAAGCTAATCTATTAATTAATCCTTCATTTTACTAATTTTCTTTTAAATAAATCTGTAAGAGTACTTGATTGTAGAATTTTAAAGTGCTTTAAATTTTAAAATTAAAATGGCGGATCGATAAATTGACTTTTACAGTGTTTTGAAATATTTTAAATCGTTATAGAATTACGTAAAATTATTTCCTTTTTTATAAATAAACTTTAGACTATATTATCTTTAAAATAAAACCAAAATTTTCCGAAAAAGAAAACCTTTAAATTATTTTAAATGCGTTCTTAAGGATTTTGTTGATTTTTGAGCAACGATTTTAGCAGTATATTTTGTTACTTGATTGTCATGTCCATTGATTCAAAATTCTGTATCACCATCATCTTTTTTTTCTTCCGTTTCTTTTGATAATGACATTTTTAAAGTGCAGCTGCTTCAAAATTACAGACAAACATTCTGACTTGCTCGGTACGATCGACATTAAAGTTTGATAACTCTTTTGTGAAATCTATGAAAGATAACTCTTCCTAAATATATTTGAGTTATTTCCCTTGAGAACTTCAGAAAATATGTTTTTGATTATGTTTTGTGACATATTTTGTCTTTAAAACAAAAAATTCTGAAGCTGCGAATAGAATAATTTCCTAATGTAGTGAGTTACATCCCCAGTGGATATCTCTACTAAATGTAGTAAATAAGACTGCCTCAGCTTGGGATAATGATTAAGGAGATAATCAAAGACTATCACGACTTCGGTGTTCGATCCTCTCTGTATGCGCAACCATTGTGCTCTGAAAATTTCCACACCAGAAACATTTATTCCCTCACGATTTCCCGGAAAGCAGAAAAACATTTTTTTACTCATGTTGTTGTCTGTATGTATGTAACAGTAACCATAAAAAATTAACTTCTTAATGGTGTTTAAGATCTCAAGAAAAACATAGTCAATAGTTAGACTTGTGTTTAATAAGAAAACTATAAAAAAAAAAGATTTACAAAAAAATGTGGGTTTCTTGAACTATTTCGTAAAATCAACGCAGATATTTAAATGTGACCCAAGAGTTCATGATATAGTGAATTCACATACACACACATGTAATTTGATACACACTCTCACACTGGTCAGAACGTATATATTGCAGTAGGATTTGAGCCTCTGATGAATCCTATATGTGTGAGAGTTCCGAACTGGTCACAGGACCGTCCAATTGAGGTTCGTCTCCCCGCTAACAGGAAGCTCCGAGGCAATAGTTGTATACTTTGGAGAGAACTGGATTCAGTTCAGGAATACACTTCTTAAGGACGATAGCTGGTATCCTGTCACCTCCACTTGTCTTATGGAAGTCTAATTTAGAAATGATGTCTGAGATCATCGATTGGGTTATGTACCTATCACTCAGTGTAGCCTCAGTTCTAGTGGGGAGTTAGGTGTGGGCAGTCTAGATGAGTCGAATGTTGGGTTGGAAGACAACTTCCGAGCAAAGTATTCAACCTTGTCTGCTGTAGATGTCAGGAGTTCGAATTCATTGAATAGAGGAGAGATTGAGACAATCAGACTTGTCGCTCTGGCACAACCGGCTATAGGTTGTAGGCTATAGTGGCCGAATAACGAACACGATTTAACCTGGTATTTCTTTGATGGAATGAAAGCATAGATCTCGGCTTTTATCCAGGAAGAAACCTCAGACATGCATTTTTTAACAGGATGATTAAAAACTTCATTCCAAGGAACGTTACGAAGGAAATCACGGAACGAGTCCCAATCCTCTCGTTGATAACAGAAAGATATTCTGTTGGTAGGAGCTTTTTTGGCTGGTGGGAGAGCGGAAAGAGATGTTTACAGACACTGCCGCGTGATCATAGTTGCCAAGATGGCAGAGCAGCATAGTACGACAGGAGTCAGAGATAGTAGCATTTACCCTTCATTTCTATGAGGGTGTCCTGAATCAATCTCCCATAGTATCGTCTACGATATTTTTTCAGGAATTCTCTTATATGCCAATGTCCTAGAATGTTGAATAATTGCTCACTCACCGAATAGTCTTGCACTACCGTTAAATTGTTCTGTCATAGTGAAATAAACATCAGTACTAGTACTTAAAGTAGAAAGTCATATAAATTTAATTACTGTTAAAAACATTGGGAGTTACCTCACTTCGCTTCGCCGAAAAAAGAAAAACATATCATCCTCTCTCTCTCTCTCTCTCTCTCTCTCTCTCTCTCTCTCTCTCTCTCTCTTCATTTTGCCTGCAAGATGTAGTAGCACGTAGTGAGCCCATTTGAGGAGGGGGAGAAGAAGATGGCTGACTAATGTTATGAAAGCATGAATTTCGATTTCATATTATAGGATACAAATCCTATATCATTCCAACAAATGACTAAAAAACACAAAGTAGATTTGCACACCGGCAAAATCGGATCAAAACGATTAAAAACAGATTTCGCAATAAGGTGTGAAATTAATTTTCTGGCCAATGAAAAGAGGCGATTTTCTAAACCCCAAAAAAAGATAACGAGCCAGTGTGAAAAAAAAGTCAACAATAAATACAAAGTTTCAAGTCAGTCGCGAGTCAGAAGGGCGCAGAGATCATAGAAGACTGACAGTAAATTCCATCACTGACTCAACCCGACACTAAGAGCCGAAAGTGGATTAGGAAAGGATAACAACAACAACAACAACAACAAATTTACAACTGACTCCAAAACAATTCATAAGTACATTTTCCTTTTATCTTTTATTCCTCATCCACACTCTCTTTTTCAACTGAAATTGTTCGCCCCTTGTTCCTTTACAACTATACAAAAACAAAAGAAACAGACATTACTCTGCTACTCTGTTGAAAGACAGCGAACATAGACATTTTTTGTAAAAATCACATTTTTGCTTAAACGAACTAAAGCATTAATCTTTTTTACCCTATTCACAAGAAAATAAATATACAATGTTCTATTTTCTACAAACGTTCCTCATCGTGTTGTTTCTTCATGAAATTTGCGTTGTATTTTGTGGGCAGGGTATCCCGTATTAAATTCTCCTTTAATCCGGGTACGCTGAACCACACAATACCAATCGCGTACTTGATATGTGCCCGGGTACAAAAACTCTAGCTAACACCCTTTCAACTTGGAAAGTATAAAGCCTCTGAGGCATGTTAATTTCACTGGTTAATTAGGGAAGGGAGAAGACAAATTTTGAATGCAGAAAAAAATTAATTCGTTTTTGCAAAAACATTTTTACAAATGAAAGCATTCGAGTGAAATGAAATTGAAATATTGTGTGTCAAATGTTATATAGAAAAAGAAAGTAAGAATTTTAATGAGAAAAAATTCAGAAGACTTGGTGATTTTTCTTTTCTTTCTTTTTTTTTTTGTTTTTGTTTTGAATATTTAAGATTGCTGTTCGCAAGCGAACACAACTGACCATTTTTCCAACCATTTCTGGCATCCATAGCCGTATTCAGTTCTTCCTTTCTGACACCGATATTGTCTATGGTTCTTGCTGGTTATCTCTTTGATCTTGATTTATTACATTCATTTATGTGCAAATACTCCTGGTGAAAGGTATTCATCAATCTCCTACACCGCAGCTATGGGTTAAATAATAAAACTTATATAGTAGAACTTAAACTTTCGAATTTAAATAGACCACAAAGCGTTGATAAACCGTTAAAAAAAATTGATCAATCAATCTTGATTTTTTTTCCCCTATAATTTGAATCTCATAGTTGAAGATGATGTAAAATGTCTTCATTTCTCCGCCAATAGCTACTAAATCACGTTAATCTTTCACAGATTATATCCGTAATCCTTGAGAGATTCTCATGTAGTTCTTTATCAGACATTTGTTACTTCCAACTGACATTTACCGCTCTTCTCAACAGTACGTAACAACTAGTTTTTAGTGTCAGATGTTAATGTCGTACTCCTTCACCCGTATAAGACGACCGTTTCTACCATCGGATCTGAAGTGTTGCACTTTTAGACAACTTTTTATTATTCACTTCCATATGGTATTCATTTTTAATGCTGCCCATGCCATTACAACCAATGACCCCCAAATATATATAAAAACACAAAATCAACCACTTTATTTAGTCGCCTTTTTTGTCGCGTTTGTATGTAATAAGATCTTCTGCTTCATTAAAAATGTTTTGTAATATCGACCAGCATGTCCATCTTGATTATCAGACTCATTATTTTTAACGGTTCAGCCGTTGTACTCTCCGGTCTTTTCCAAGTGTATGTCGTCGTACACGGTAAAATGTCTAACAGAAAGGAATGTAATAAAGATTTGGTATGTTTGTTAAAGTTGATAGAATATCCTTGAGTAAAAATCACCTTCAAAGTATGGAAAGATCCTTGGTACTACTTAAATTCACTGGTCCACTCGTAAAAGTAAATGAAATTTCGTGGTGGAACGAATCTCTAGAACATTCTCAAGCCACGATTTTAATCCGAATCGAAAAATATTGTTTTTTGATTTGTTTTTGTTTTTTATCAATTTAGGAGGTGGATCTTGTTCATAATATAAATATAATATTAAGTTGATCCCTAACTTTTTTATAAAGTTGTCTGTATTTACATTTAATTTACAAATCCCAAGTTTAAGACTATAGTGGCGTTCGGCTTAGGGGTTAAAATGATCAGTTGATTTACCCACGCCAAGAAGATTAAGGAAGGGTGATAATGACAAGGAAACACATGAGTAATTTTAACAAAACAATATAAGGGATTTATTCATGAATTTACACGCTTTAGTGTCAGTAGCTCGTTTCAGGAAAATAAATCAGAATTTTTTAAGGATCGTAGTTTTAAAGTATTACTATGAAGAAGAAATGTTCATACAACAGATTAAAGGATCTGAAACAAACTAATATTAAAAAATACTTAAGAGAATTCGTTGCCCACTGAATGGTTATTTGGTTTGCATACATTCAAAAGTAGACGAAAAGAGATACTTTGAAAATTTTAGCTTTCATGGATTGTTAAGAGAAAATTCTTTGAAGTGCTGCTTGCTGGTTAGAGACTGATAATTTAATTGGCGAGTAATTTGACACTGGCGAGTACTTCAACGCTGGTTGCGAGAAACTGAAAGGAAATACTTCATATGACTTAAAATACTCTTCTCTTTAATTTAATTTTTCTCCTCATTTAATAGCAAAAAGAATTTCGCGTAGGCTCGCTACTTTCTTTCCTCCTTCTTCTTGGCACACTCACCTATTTCTGTGAAGGCAAGGTTTACATTGGTCCAAAAGCATTTTCACATGGGCTCACGAATTCCTTTCCTTTTTCTTACTCAGCTAACCGGTTAATTTCTGTGAAAGGCAAAAATATCACATAAGCTCGCGAATTTATTTCCTTCTTCTTTCTCAGTCCTCCGAATTTGAAGGGAGTTATTATTATTTCACACTCACTAAAAGACTATGCTCACTCTTTGATATCAACGTACGACTGCTGTTGCTCTATTCTCAACAAATATGTACTGGTGAAAGATTTGTTACATTATTAACAAAAAGATCCCTTTTAAATAATTAGCAAACAGATACACTCTGTGTTTTATTTTAGGAAAATATTTTAAAACAAGCAATAAACTAATAAATTTATAAATCTGTTTATTCTCCATTTAAGATAAATAATTATCTTTCCCAAATTTTTGTGTAAATGACTTTTAAAAAAAGGCCTCCAATCTTTTTAAAATAGTTTTAGAAATATTTTAAAAGAACATCTGTCGTTTAAAATGGTATTCATCCACACGCATCCACCTTTAATTTTTAATATCTTTTCCGTTACTTTCAATCGTGTACACATTAATGCAATTCCTTTGTGTCAATACATGCATTAATTGTCGTTTGTTTTAAATCCCACGTTTTGTGAAGAAGAAGAAGAAGAAAAAGGTTTTAAATTTATGCAACGTAATACTAGGCAAATAAGATAGATGTGAATAGGACGACTATGTTACGTCTTTCTTTCGAATAGGGGAGGGGATTGCCTTGAAAAATATTCGCTTTTGCTTAGAATCAGAGGCTGACTAATGTTATGGAAGCGTGAATTTCGTTTTCTTAGCCAAATAACGGACTTGATATGAGCCCGAGTTGGAAAAATTGTATATAACACCCCGCCAACTCCTTCAACTTGAAAAGTATAAAACCTCCGAGGCATGTTAATTTCACTGATTAATTAGGGATTTTTGTAGAGAGGCCACTTTGGCGTGGCGTAATGGTTAGCAAGCTTACCTCTCTAGATCTATTACGCCTGAATAGTGAGTTCGATCCACACTGGATGCTCCATACACTCGGCCTTGTGCCACATCTAAGACACGCTTAGAAAATTATTATAAATGGTTGTTGAAAAAAGCAAATGTTGATAAAATAGTGAGGGTTACCCAGTCAGGCTTGCAGCAGTTCGGGGGCAGTAAGCACCGACCTTGATGACAACTATGAACGGATCCTGATGGACTTTGCAGATAAGAGCAGCATGAGGAGGGAACAGGTAAAAATACAGAGGTACAAAGTGTACCAAGCATTAGCTAAAGCTTCCCCTTTTGTGAATGGCGCACTCGGGATTATCTCCCTGTCTCGCAAGACGCCTACAAATCTGTGGGGTGTGAAGTGGTAGCGCTGCTTGGGACAATTCGTTTGTTGGCCAAAGTGTTGTGTCTCTAAGCAGCGAGTAGGTGCTGAGACATGACCATCATCAGCCGGCCGAAACATCTAAAAGTCGGAGAGGATCTCAAACTAATTACAAATATAAAATTTTGTGTATTTAGGCAGCAAATTCTCTTTTCGGCATATCTGATTGAATATATTACAGACATTATGCTAATTTTTAACAAAATCTGTTCATACTCACGAATAACCTTCCGTGTATTGATGTTAAAGGATGAGAGGTGTTTAAATTTCTTTTATTTTCATTTCCCAAGTACTTTCGATCTTTGGTCACGTCCTCATTAAAGCATGAATAAACTCTTCCTTTACAAGCATTTTAGAACATTACTGCAGTATTCCTAATTGACCATGACATTATAGCATAGAAGAAAAAATTCCATAATGGATAATTTTTTTCATGTTCTAATGAACGCTCAGCACATTGTCAACCGTTTTGCATTTAAAAGCATCTTGACAAAATTACGGTAATGGATAACAACGCGCATCTTTATATAAATACTTATACTATTGAACAACATATAGTTTTATACCACTTGCACTCTCTGAAGATGATCTTGGAAAAAGATCGAAATTACTTGGGAAATGAAAATAAAAAAAAAATTAAACAATCACGGTGAAGATGCTTTCGCTGACAGAACTGTACAGAAGTGGTTCGCTAAGTTTAGAGTTCGTAAATGTCACGTAATTGATGAAAAACGCTCAGACAGCCCTTCCCTCCACTACAGATGACGGTCAAATCAAGACATTAATTGAAAATAACCTGAATTACATAAAGATGGAATTGGCAGAAACACTAAACTGATGTTTGGTTACCACATGATCTGAGTGAAAAGAATCTTTGGGATTGCATTTCATCTGTGATTTGTTGTATAAACGCAATGTAAATGCACACTTTTTAAAGCAAATTGTGACGGGTAATGAGAAATGGATCGTTTTGTGAAAAATATCCTGGGGTAAGAGACATGAGCCAACTTCATCCACTTCAAAAGCAGAAAAAAGAAAGACGTCCTGTGCATCTTTTGGGATCGGAAAGGAATCCTGTACTATGAGCTTCTGCCAAGTAACCAGTCAGTTGATTCTGAAAAGTACTACTCGTAACTGGACGAATTAAAGGCAGCAATTCAAGAAAAAACGCTCAGAATTGGCAAACAGGAAATGTGTTGTTTTCCATCAGGATAGTGCCAGACCTCACGTTTCTTTGGTGACCCTACAAAAATTGTTGCAGCTTGACTGGGATGTGTTACCCCAACCGTCATATTCACCAGACATTGTTCCTTCGGATTTTCATTTATTCCTTGAAAATAATCTCAATAGTAAAAATTTTAATTCTTTAGTTGACATAAAAAATATTCCTTTCTTTGCCGAGAAACCACCAAAAATTTGCCGAGAAACCACCAAAATTGTGGGAAGCTGGAATCTTTCTTCAACTTAAAGAAAAAATGGAGAAAGATTGCATAACAAAATGGTTCATATTTTATTGATTAAGTATTTAATGGCATAATTTTGTTTTGCGTTTTAATTTCCCTTAAAAATTGGCATGAACTTTCCGGACAAGCCAATATGTAATACTAGTCCTCCTATATGGCACTGAATCGTGGACAATCTCCTCACAGATGAAAAGGAAACTTGAGACAGCAGAAATGTGCTTCTACAAGTGGATGCTTTGCATATCTTGGATCGAACATGTGAGCAACGACGAAGTTTTAGAAAAAATGAAAAAAAATGCATACTTATACTTAACATCAAGAAGAGACGATTGTAATTTCTAATGATGTGGAAACAGGGCTTGGAAAATCTGATACTCACAGGACATATTTAAGGCAAGATGGACAGAGGAAAACAAATCACCACCTACTTAACCTGCTTTATTAAATGGATAGCTGAACAAGGTTTAGCAGAAATTGTAGTGATCCCAGATAAAAATAGAATAAAATGAAATATATATAATTAATATATAAAAAAGGAAGAATTAAAAATAAATAAGGAATTTGCTCTCTATTAAAATTCTTATCTTTTTCTCTCTATTTACTTTTTGTTTCTTTACTTGTCCCTCAACTTACGAAAAGGCAACTCTCAAATAAAATGAGCAAGTAAACGGCGAAATTGTTTTCTGGACTAGAGTCTAGCCATTTGTGACTAAAAACTAGCAAAACTTAGAGAGGCTCGACGAATATCTTCCGTTATATAAAAAATGATAAAGAAAGGAACGCCGAAAAGTAAAATAATTTGAGCCAATCAAAAAAATTAACAAAAAGAAACTTTTGATGTTAACCGAAACCAAGGTTCGTGCTAGTAATCTGAGACCATGATCAAAAGTATATAAACTGACAGTCCTAAGCCAGACAGGAGACGGGACCGTAAGAGAAACCGTAACAAGAGAAGATGGAGCAGAAAAACACAATCTACACAGAGATAACAAGTTAATGCCAAATTTATACAAATATTAGAAAACATATATCTCTAACTACATACCAATTTTCGTCTAGCTAAGTCATACAGACGCCGCACTCCGCTCAGAACTCTAAAACAAATACAAATATACCAGAGTGATGGCCCTTATCAATGCAACTCTCGCTTGCCACAGATATCTACAACTGCATCCCCTATATAAGCTATGAGAGAAGCTGGATATCTTACAGAGAGTAGAGAGAGAGAGAGAGACTGCACACACACACACACACACACACACAAATACACGCTAACCATAGAAGCTACCCGAGAGCACTGCTGACTACTCGCTCGACCATTAGGCTATGAAAACGACCTCGTGTGAACACAGAAAGAGAACGGAATCCGCTATCAACGCGACAAGCCCAAACTGATAGCCAACAAGAATTCGGCCGGTTTAAGCTTACTCCTTTTCCACGCTCTCACTCCACACTTTGTACACCTTACATTCCAATGCTATATTATACGACTTACCAGAGACATTTTTGTATCTTGTAAATGAAAATAAATATTTTATCATTTCTCCAAACCAGTGTCTAATTTGTTTTTTTACTCCAACCAACTTCCATCTCGGATCAAAGATAACGCCTGAAAAATCAGCCATGCGTGACGGGTGAAGAAGTTAAAAGGTCATCTGCAGATATGTTCTACTGTTCTTAAAATTGAGATAAAGACAGCAGATTGACGCCGACTTATTTCTAAGATGACTACTACTACTACTACTACTACCACCACCACCAAGTTCCGACTCTAAAACGACGCACTACCGAACCGAAACAGACTTTCTCCCGACTGCTATCAAGATCTGCCTCATAAACTTTTGTTGCCTCGGATATGAATATAGAAATGCCCATATTCGTACTATAAAAGATGTCATTAGTTTATAGCATAAAATAATTAAAAAATAATAATTAAATAAATGTAAATAAATATCATAAATATCTAGTTTTGTCTTTATTTTAAAGAAAGTTAGTCGGTTTATGAAAAAAATGATACATTTGTATGTAAATCTTTCTATTTTTTAGAATTGACTGTTGAAGAACCACCAAAATGATTTCGATCAAGGTGGATTGTTTCAAATTCACTTTTTAAATAATAAAAAAGGTACTATTTTGAGTTATTATCTAATCTAAAGCGTAAGCTTACGCCCACGTAAATTTGCAGTTAAGGTCTATCTGCAGCCTCTTTATTTCTTATATAAAGAGAAGGGCCAGCACATAAGCTTCAGAAGATACTTGAAGGAAGAAGGTATTCAAAATTCAACTAAGAAGGTAATAAGATTTCCAACTTGTGAGCAACGACGATGTTTTAGAGAAAATGGAAACAAAAAGGAAACTTATAAGGAGGAGGCAGTTGAAATAAGGAGGAGAAGCATAAGCAGGAGAAGCATAAGGAGGAGGCAGTTGAAATAAGGAGGAGAAGCATAAGGAGGAGGCAGTTGAAATTTCTCAGGCACCTGTAGGGACGCAGAAGGCGGTTAACTCCCATTAATGGAGATAAGTTAAGTGGATCCCGTGACGGCCGCTTAATGACGTCACTCCATACAGTGACCAATGCGGCAGTTAGTTTCTATTCTTTTACAGCAACCAAACGGTTGCTTTCTTTAGCTCGGGCCCCCTCATGGCCCAGACAGAGACTAAATCTGTCTCTCCAGCAGTTTACAATATATCTTTCCCAGATATAAAATGAAACTCCAGCTCTCAGTTCTCAATTTGGGAAAATCCAAGGCTCTCTGTTTCCCGTTCGTGGAATATGTCCTCATCTGGGACATAGATGAATCCGGCTCGTTTTAATTTGGAGTCCTAAAAATGGCTTCTCCAGATACAGGAATGTCTCCATATTATATGTAAGACCTTCCATTTTTGTTTCTCCTTACACTCTGTGTAAATTATATGATATATTATTCTCCACGTGTATGTATGTAATAGTTTTGTGTCTGTCTTAATAATATAAAAGTCTCTCTGAAAACAAAGCATATTTGTCATTCTTTTTCTTTTCAGTCATTCCGTTCCGTCCGTGAAATATCGGCATTATTATATCATGGATTTAATAATGCCCATAACGGGGAAAATACAAATTGAAGAATAAATATTTCTTCCAAAGAGGGTTTGGAAAATCTGCTACTCACAGGGCAGATTGAAGAAAAGAGCGACAGCGGAAAGCACTGCGAACATACTTGATAGGTTTGAGTAAAAATGGGTGTTAGAACAGGGTTTGAGAGAAATAACAAAAAGACAAAACTTATTAAGAGCTACAAGGGACAGGAAAATGTGGCGGGCTATGATCGCCTATGTCATGAAGGGACACGGCACATAAAGGTAGAAAACAGCAGCATATTATTCTTTAAGGCATCTGAATAATAACCATTGCACTGCGACAAAATGTTGATAATAGTAGTCTTACAAAGAAAATTTAGACTAAGCGGAACTTTGTCTCGCAAGGGACTTTCAAATGTGCACCGGGTATTGTGGTTAATGTGACAAGATGGCGACAAAACGTGTAGCTGTGGTAAGTTTAATTGTTTGTCGTTTTTCTTAAGTACGCGATGATTTGGGACAGATTTAACCATCAGCAGCCATTTGTAAAGGAATAATTTAATATTTTGTCCGCAAGAAAAGCTTGAATTAGTCTTTGTTCATAAATAGAAATTTAAATTCTTTATATTAATAATGCCCCAACGTTTTGATTACACTTCGTTTAAATTGGCGGGGTAAAATGGGGCCCTTCTTGTCTTGTCATTATTTCAATACAATTTGTTATTCGCTTAATTTTACGTTTTGTTTTTTTGTCTGTCTGTTGGTAATAATGATTTTGTAATATATGAAGAATTGTCTGAAATATCAGCTAATGGGAGTCATTTTTTTTTATTATTCATTCAGTAAATTTTACTTTGGCAAAAAAACTTTGTGGCTGACGTTCGTTAGGTTTTTTTTTTCGTGGGGGGGGGCATTGTTTTGAAGTCTGTATGCAGAGTAGTAATGCTTTTGTCTTGATTAAATTGTTTTTTTAATGACCATCTGTCTTTTTCATTAAAGGCTAAATTAGTTTCACGCGATCGACAGTTAATCTTACGAACCTATTTGAAAAACAAAGTATTCTAAAAAAATTTTGTATCTTCTTGGTTATGCAATATTTAGCATTTGATTTTTTAAAAAAAAAAAAAAAAAAAAGATATAGATTCTAAGTCAAATATTTGACTAATTTTTTTTTTTTAAATTGAAAATAGGATTTGATTTGCCGCATGACGCAACAAACAAATAACTTTTTTTTTTACCCTTTTCCTTTTTTTATTCTCACAAGTAATACAGAACAACTTGAGGTGCTTTTCTTTTATTCAAAATTTAACTAATTTTTTTAAAAAAATTTCAGCTTCCTAAATTGTTAAAAGTTGCAATACTGATTTTTTTTTTTTTTTTTTTTTTTTTTTTTTACTTTTTGTCACTTAAAGTACGCATTTTAAAAATGTCTTGCTAACCCTCTCTCAAGTGACGACATATTTCATTTCAAATTGAATTTTTTTTTTATTTTTTAAATTTGATTTGAAAAACAAATTCTGTTGCTAAAAACCAAAAATATCATGTCATCTTTAATTCTTTCTTTGTCAGTCTGGTTTTTTAATGTTTTTACTAAAACTGAAAAACCCACCCGTTTGTACCCGCCCAGCATTACATCATAAATCTTAGTGAATTATTTGTTTTTATCTTTTCTTGAACAACTCAACGCACATTCAACCACATTATCTATTCTAGAATCTGACTTTATCAAGATTAAAAGAAAGTTTTTAAATTTATTTAGTTTCCGTAAATAATAATTACTTACTCTCGCTAGTCAGGTTGTTTTCTAATCTTTTCATTTTCTCGGTCGTACGTGTTTTAAAATAATTATCAATGAACGTCTCATATTACGAAATTTAAAATAAATCGTTTTTAAACTTCTTAAAATCTTATTTCGATTTTAATTACTTCTTTTTTTTTAACTTGTGTTGAATATTTAATTAAAAAAAAAAAAAAAAAATACCATTTGCAATCTCTAAAACTTAAAAAGTGAGACAATCTTTTAAGAAGATTAATAATAATGAAAATAAGTGTCATGTGGCTTAGGGGCTAAAATGAATAGTTGATCTATCCACGCCATAAAGTTTATGGTAATGATAAGGAAATACATGGGTAATTTTAACAAAATAAATCAGAATTCTTAAAGTCCGTAGTTTTAACATATTGTCATGAAGGGAAATGTTTATACAACAGATTAAATGATCTGACACAAAATAATTTGGGGTTACCTCCTCCTAGTTTTTTAAACCGCTACTTGGGTTGCTTTCTGGTACTATAAATACTCTGTGATAATTATTTGCAGCCTCATCTTACTTTACATAAGTTTCTCAGAGAAGATATTCAATTATATATGTAACCCTTTATTGTTAGTATGTTATCATTTGTTTGTACTACGAATCCTCCCTGTTGGTTGTGGGTATTTCAGAAGACACATGTGTTTATCGCTCAACACATACACCGGCCTGCAATAATAATATTAAAAAATGTTTGACAGAAAGATAAGAGAGTTTGTAGCTCACTAAATGGATATATGGTTTGCATACATTCAAAAGTAGATAGAGAGAAATACTTACCTTTCTTGCATTGTTTAGAGAAAAAGTGCTGGTTGGGGGCCGATAATATAATTGGCGAGTACTTCAACACTGGTCACAAGGAACAGAAACAAAACCTTTCACATGACTTCAGACACTCATTAAATTAATTTTTTCATTTTATATCAAAGAAAATTTTTCATAGGCTTGTGGAGGTTGTGTTAATTATATGAATAAAAAATTGTTGAGTAAATTAGGCTGCGTGATGAAATTAACAATTTCCTCTCGCATTAAATTTTAGTATTCAACAAATATAGAATAAGGTCAACATGAGAAACAACAGTTTTTGCACAACAATGAATAAAATATTTATATATAAACAAGAGCTACAAAAACAACTGGCATAAAGAGGTGATTTTAAAAAGTTCAAACGTCCTATTATGTTTAGATGAAAAGTTATCAAAGTTCTGGTTTGATAGATTATAATTTGTTGAATAGTCCGTGCAATAATGAGAAAGTGTGTTTGGGTATTATAGTAATTTAAGAAAACAAATAAACAGTTCAAGTTTGTATTTGAAGTAGAGAAATATTATTTACAACTTTAAGGTTTACGAAATTGTTGCTCTTTGATTTGCTTTCATTGGTTCAAAGAAAATATTCTGTAGTTGAAATAAGTGATTCTTAACAAGCTGTGTTTATGTTAATTGCAATAATTAACATTGAGCTTGAAAGCGTATGAAAGAGATTCATATATTAAGTTGAATGTGGAAAACTTGAGTTGATTGTTGGTCATAGAATATTGCTGTGTGAATGAGTGTTCTCTCAGGCTGGAATCATGTTAAGGAACTTTAACATAAAGCCTGGAACTGTGTGACAAGTTCAAAGGATTCCAATTGGCACACTGTTGAAGATGAAAGACGTTTCATATTTTATTGCTAACTTTGGTCACATGATAGGCTCATAGAAGCTTGATAGATTTTGGCGGAATTATCGTTTTGGTCAGGTCAAGAACTAGGTCAATGTTATTAAATATTGTGACAAATTAGAAGTTGAGATTTTCTGAAAATATTTACTAAGCTGAATAAGCTCTGTGATCCACTTTTTGTACGAAAATTGATATTGATAAAAAAGGTGGTAGGAGTATGCTAAAGGTTTGCTAAGTTTTTTCCTTCTTCTTGGCTGACCAGCTAAATTCTGTAAAGGCCAGATTTTTGTTGGTCCAAAACAATTTCACATAGGCTTACAAATTCCTTTCATTTATCTCCTCAGCTCGCTGGTCAATTTCTGTAAAGGCATGGTTTTCATTGATCCAGAGAAAACTTTACATAAGCTTGCAAATTTATTTCCTTCTTCATCAGTCCTCTAAATTTGAAAGGAGTTGGTGAAGGGAGTTATTATTTCTCATTCATTGCATCTCTTCCCTTCCCAGATTTGATGATGTTTTTTTCAAATCCTGTTCACAGCGCCAGGTAAGATTTAATTGGACGAACAGACCAGACCAGTACTCTACTGTATTGCATTGCAACATTAACTCGGGTTGACACCGTGACAACAGTGTTTGGGAAATCTCCATGCAATATTCCCACATCAATGCAGGCTGCCTTGCTGAAATAAAGCCACTGATTTTTTTCAAATATGTAGACGGCTTGTTTAGTTGTCTTTCCTTTGACCACAGATCTCACAGACAACCAACCTTAATATATGAGAGGGAAACCTCCCTACAGTTCAGGCAAGGTTGTTCTGTGTGAGTCCTATCTTCAGTAAATGCCTTAGTCCCCTAACACATATGGTGCCCCCACTATCAGGGAAGACCTTCAATATGTGGCCACAGGGGATGTTTTTTGCCTGTCTGGGATCCGGATTTGCTGAAAATGTGATTGTCAATGCATCTATTTCTGTTAATAATGGTGTTAAGTATAGTCTCTTTTCCAAGTAACTGATCCGTCAGACTTAGTTGAGTTTTGCTGTCTTATCACCACAGTCCTGTTAATAACTAGTGAGGTATTTCCTTGTGCTGGTATTGCTTTATCAATATTAGGTATTTTCACCATTTTTGAGTCAGCTGTTGTTTTCAATCTGTCTATGGAAACATTGCTATTCTTATTTTCTGCAGATGTAATAGTGAAGTACTTATTATTGCTGTTAACTACTTTATATTAAACTGTACAGTGCTTCCAGAGATTTCCAAATTCAGTCTTAAGCCATACAAATTTACAGTAGTTTATGTCCTTCAAGACAGGGTTTTGTGATGAGTGTAAGCATCAAGTGAACTGATACTCTATGTCAAATGTTCACATTTCACTAAGCAGGTTTCCTATTATCAGGTTTGATGTTTCATTATTACTATTGTCACATGGGTCTGTTAATAGTCTCAGAACTTGTGCATTAGACCCTATCACTGCTGTATATCGTGAAGATTAGGGTAGCTTTCTATTTTTTTTTATTTTTTTTTTTTTTTTTTGTATGGTTCCCTTCACATTTTTATTCTCATTCATTGAAACATGTAAAACTACAAGTTGACAGCTTGGTGTCACTTTACTGATTGATAATTGTGTCAATCAACATATTTTTAGCCCATACTGACTTAGGAAGTCATATCCCAAAACTGGGATAACCAGCTACAATAAATGTTCATGTGAAGTTTCTCTTAAGGTTTTTTTTTTTTTTTTTAATTTTATTACCAAAAGTTTGCGGTCTGTCCAAAGCGCTCTATTTTTACATTATTAGTAGAAACCAATGAGATATTCGCAGGATATAGAACTGTTTGTCAGGCACTCATTACCAACTTGGCAACTCTTGCAATTGAGTTTGATTTGGCACAATAATGAGACTTTGAGGAACTCATCGTGCATTTTGCTTGAATGAAAGTTCGAAAAATGCACTTTTAAGCTGCATTGGGACTGGTCTTTGTCTTCGTAATTTTTTCTTCAATAAAATACAGATTCATAATTTTGCTCTCTACTTTTTGTAAAGGAGCCCCTGTATCCACAATGAATGTAATTTTCTGTGCCTCTGATTGTGTGGTTACTTCCAAAAGTGGCAGGAAGGTGGCGGCCATCATCTCCTGCCACACTAGTTTTCTACTTTCTCATCATGTGCTGGTGAAAATGAAGTCCTAGTTTAACATTCCATTCATATACTGCATGATTAGCAGGTGGGTTTCCAGTTGTGATAATACGGGTTTACAGTTGATTGGAATTTGTAATTCCTACTCCGATAGTTTTTTTCTTTCTTTGGTTGAACCTGCTGAACAGGACTGGGGCCTTCCTTATTAAAATACAGCAGTAGGTTGTCGGCCATATTCCCATTCCTAAATCCGTTTGTACTGCCAGGAATGGTCTTATGTTAATCAGCTTTCCTTGCATAATTTGTGTTGCATGATGTAACACCTCACTCTAAATTTGTTGCCATAACATTTTAATTACTTGGAGGACGCGAGTAAGCAACAAGGAAGACTTAAAATGGTTAAAAAAAAAAAAAAAAAAGGAACACTTGGAATTAGAAAGAGGCAGCTGAAATTTCTTGGACATATAATGAGGATAGATGGCTCAGAAAGCTTAACACCCAGAGGGCAAGAGAGATAGTGGAAAGGCAGTAAGCCCCAATTATCAGACAAGTTTGTGTGAATGGATGGCAGAACAAAGCTATGGGAGCTTTATCAAAGGGAAAAACACTGCTCAGGGCCACAAAGGATAGGAAGTTGTGGAAAGCCATGATCGTCCAAGTCCTGAATGGACACAGCACGTAGAAGTGTATCTAAGATTATTTCTGTCAATCAAGTTCTCTGTCAATCCCATTGCTCTTAATCTTATTACTCTATATTATTTTAACGTCCTGGGTATGACGGTAAACTACATCCGCGTCCTGGGTATGACGGTAAACTACATCCGTGTCCTGGGTATGACGGTAAACTACATCCGCGTCCTGGGTATGACGATAAACTGCATCCAACAGCAAGGTCTCAGATAATGTTTTCAGAAAAATAATGTTGCCAGCTCTAAGTTTTTGAAACAATAATGTTGCCAGCTCTACGTTTTTTTTTTGTTTTTTTTTTAAACAATGTTGCCAGCTATACGTTTTTTATTCTATACAAAATAGGTATTTAAAATTCATATAAACTGGATTTGGCATTAAATAACCCCCAGTGGTTGATATGCCATAAAACCCAAACAAACAAACAAATCTATATTATTTTAAACATTAAATAATTTTTTAACATCATTATTAAGTCCTTCATTGGCTAAGTTTAGAGATTTTTGTTAGTCAACCATCGGTATTTATTTTGATTTTTATTTACTTACGCTAAATAGATTATTAAAAAAATTATAAAATTTCCCCTTCAACAATCTGACTTTTGTGAAACATAGAAAAAAGATAATTACAAAGAAAAAAAAACATTATTATTGACTTCACTAAATGAAGAGGTCATATAGAGAGGTGGTAGACGAGACAGGTGGGAAAACAGGGAATCCAGGTCAAGTGATAAAACTTTGTTTATTTTTCTTTTGTTTATCTATGTTAATGGCCATTTCTTTCTTTGACACTCCAGCATAACAGTTACTTATAGATATATCTTCTTCTATATGCCTGTGTCCCTGCAGGTTGTGGTGGACCATGTCTCTCCAAAACCTCCTCCCCCTTGTGCCCCTTGTTTGTCTCTTTGCCAAGCTTGTCAGTGGCAGGGCTCACTGCCTTCCCCTCTCTCCTCAGGATAATTCTTAATTTAATTCTCATGACCCTACACCCATTAAGCTTCAGGGTTGACACCCACAACCTACAAAAAATATTTATAGCTTGTATCTCTAGTGAAACAAATGCTGGGTGTGAGTTAAACATTATAGATATACTTTTTATTTATTTAACTTAAAAATTTCCCTATTGATGTTTTAACTGCATTGTATTGAAACTGGAAAAATACAAATTTGGAACAGATCTAACTTACTTAGCGTAACAAAAGAAAAAAAAAATGTCTGATCAAGAAAGTAGTAACTTAAAAAAAAAAATCTCTTCACATTCTTAGAATTGATTTAATCCTCTTTGTCCCAGTTTTAGTGTTTCAGTAATTTGACTTTCATTAAATACTTTCAATTCAGTGCATTTCTGCTTGTTTGTTTAATAGGGTGTCTAGGTGTTTAATTAAGTGGTTGGCTCTACCCCCCTCTCGTACAGTTTACTGGCCTACCTGTGTTGTTATTTTCTTTTCACTGTAACCGTATTTAATTCCCTTTTTAAACAATCTTTATTTAGAAATGGAATTCAGTCTTAATCAGCAAATTATGGTACATTCCAGGTCAAAGTTCTTTTAGTTACAAAAAAAAAAATAAGGAAAAAAAAAAATCTTTCAGAATCGATCTGCTATTTACTTTACCACACAGTTTTAGGTTACCAATCTTCACAATTTTTTAAGCGGTCATGGGATCAGGTGACACACCAGATTGTATATTACATAATGTCTAACAAATACAAACAAATTTTTAAAAATGGCAGTTTTGTTCCACACCCCCAATAAATGGGTCACTGAATCATTTAACTCTTTCATAAACTAGGCAAATTGACTTTGGTTAATATGATAAGCAAATTCATAGATCTATTTTATTATTTGACTTTTTAAAATGTTCAGAATGTTACTTCTTGTCAGGTGAAAATTGGGAGTGAGAATTATTTTAGCAATTGTCACAAGGATGTTTGTGAAATGAAAAACAATAAAGTCAATCCAGTTTTATCAACTTAATATCCTCCACTCTGCAGTACCTTACATCTGGTCAATTTCTAAATTGATTCTCACCCCAAAATTTCCCTTTGTAACTAAAACTGGCAAGTGGTAATGTTCTGAACATTAGGAAAAATAAAAAAATTCATTTATAAATTCATTTCTTACAAGAAGCAAAATTTCAGTTTTCACTAAAATCTTTCTTGGTCTGATTTTCTGCAACTCACCAAAAGATTGGTGTAAACCTTTTCCATTTTCTCCCTCTCTCTCCTTTTTTATGTTTTACTCTCAGTTCTAAGAATATATTATGTGTCCTTTTTCTTCTCTCTCTCTCTAAATAAATAAATATGGTCTGTCATATAAGGTTTCTCTCTTTCCTTTTTGGAAATATCTTTGTTCCTTTAGTGTGAATTTTTGAGAAGACCTTTTCTTTTTTTTTTTCCTTACATTCTTTTCCACATTTGTATGGGATGTTATGAATACAGTTTTTTATCAAGTTCTTCTCTTGAAGGACCAACTCTCATCAGGAAATTGTGAAGAGTAATTGTGCGTCTAAAATCCACGAACCCTTTCAATTTGTTTAGTCACCCCCTTTACAAAAGTGTGTATGATTTTAAGCTTGGAACGGATCTTAAAAAAAAATTCATCATCTGACGAAAAAAAGCAGAACATACTTTATTTTAATCATTTCACCCTAAGCAAGGCGATAATGCCACTAAGACACAAGGGGTTACTGGGAGTGAAAGAGTGAGAAGACTTTAAAAGGAACTGCAAACTGAATCCTAGACAGGAAATAGGGATAATCTTCACACTTGTTGAAAAGACAGTGGAGGAGTGTGAACTGGAAAATAGGATAACATATCTACCCTTATTGATTTTGCTATGTCCCTTTAGGAGGTGGACAATCATGTTCCTCCACTATGTAACACTTAGCAATGTTTATCTTTTTACTGCCTCTCTTCGTCACAGTTCCGACATTCATTTATACAAGTTTATTAGGCAAGTTATTTGCTGCTTTCTTCTGTTCCTCTTGCTTTCAGTGTGTCCTGTGAGTGTCAAATTTTCAAGACCTTCTTTTCTCATGTGTGCCAGAAAATTTAACTCTTTCAGATTTGTGTATCATTTTTTTTTTTTTTTTTCTTAAAACTTCCTTGTTACATGATCCATCTATGGTAGCAACTAATAAAACTTTCGAAAATCATAACCACTGGTCTTTTCTCATGTACCTTTCAGCTTGAAAGAAAAAGAATGCAAAAGCAAATCCGTGGCCATCAGAAACAGTTTTCTTTTATCGTTCCCAAAGTTTTTCAGCAAAATGTAGATACTGTCCTAGGCAACCAGATATCACTAAGTTTAGACATATAACCCATTTGTCACTGAACTGTTGCTACACCCTCTCATTTCATTTCATCAGTCTGTCATTTGCTGCCCCAGCACTACCAAAAACTTACCATCATGGGTATGACCATAAACTATATCCAGGTCCTGGGTAAGATGATATAAACTATGTCCAACAGCAAGGCTCTGATCCGGAGGTTTTGAGGAGCATGGAAACATCTCTTAATTGCTGGTGTTAGGATCCCACCTATGGGTAAATAGTTAACCCCCAAACTGGGGTCAAAACACTATGAAAGTGAAAAAATATATTTTAATACGAAAATACTTTGTAAAAAAAATTATTACTAGCAATACATTTTTGTAAAAAAAAAAAAAAAAAAAAAAAAAAACCAGCAATAAAAATTTTCACTATTTCCATTATTCAGACTATTGTCCTCATCATTGTCACCATATTTATTACAACGTTTCAGCCATTATATGCTCCAGGCTTAGGTGAAGGGGTTATCAGAGAAAATATGAAGGATCTGCAGTCCATATAACATCAGGACAACCTTCAAAAGCTGGACAACACTTCACAGATATCTCTCCTGAGTAAGACACCAATCCCCCTCCCCCCGCCCATAGAGGAGAACATGACTAAAGACTGTGTGTACACTATCCCATGCAGCTGTGGAAAGAATTGTAAAGGGGAGATAGGCCGCCCCCTTAAGGTAAGGCTTCAAGAACACCAAAAAGCTGTAACACGAGAGGAAGTGGAAAAATCAGGCGTCGCTGACCACATATGGAGAAGGAAGGAAGATCACCGCCTTCTGTGGGATCAGGTTGAGATCATAGACAAGGAACATCATTGGAAAATTCATAAACTTAAGGTATCAGCAGATATGCTAGGCCACAAAAATCTCCTGAGCCGACCAAGCATAGAAATGAATACAATATGGGAATTAGTAATAAGGAGTGCCAGAGAAAAGCGATAATAATGATAAAAATCGCAATATGAGCTCTGGTAAAAACATGGAATGATAACAGCAAAAATAGCAATATGAGCACTGGTAAAAAAATTGTTGCTGAAGACATTAGATTTTTAATATCCAGAAATTCATACACAGTTGTCCTCAAGAACACATGGCACAGTGGATAAAGGTGTTGGTTAGATCCAGTGACAGGACCCAAAGAGTGTGAGGTCAATACCCAGTTAGGGCAGTGGAGAACTTGGAGAGAGGAATTAACAGGAGATAACTGATGACTGACATCCATTAAACATGGCACGTGGAACTAGAACAGTTTACCCCAGTGAGCGAAATAAAGGGTTCAGTTCGACATTCCAACCACCTGAAGAAGGCCAGCACGTACAACAGCCAAAACGTAATAAATACGGCGACAAAGATGGGGACAATAGTCTGAATAATGTAAATAGTGTACATAATACCTCATCTCAGAAATATAGACAGATAATAATAATTTTGTCGGCATTAAATGACCCATTGAGGTTGATATGCCATAAAACAAACAAATCAAAAACATGGTATTCTTGATATCATCACTTGGCAGTGTTTTTTTTTTTTTTTTTTTTTTTTTTTTTGTTTTTTAGCTTCACTGCCATCACATGTCAAGATCAGAAAATTGAGGGGGTAACTAGATTCTACAGAATTATGCGTAGTGCTCATTGTGATTCTGCAAAGATTTCTGGTATTTCTTTATTGTCATATTCGTGACATTTTGGCCGTTATATGTTCTGGCCTTCTTCAAGTGATATATGTCAGAATTTCAAACTGAACCCTTTACCCACCCACTGTTCTAGTTCCACATGCCATGCCTTTTCTGGATCTCAGTTTCAGTTATTTCCCTTTTAGTAACTCGACTCTCCAAATTTTTGTTCACCTCTGCTGTGGCCAGGTATTGAACACAGAACTTTTTAAGTCAAGTCACTGGATTACTTCAGCCAACACTTTTATCCACTGGGCCATGTGTCCTTGGCGAAGAAGGTCAGAGTGTACAATGGCCAAAACATTGTGAATATAAAAATGAAGATGAGACGACAGCTCAAACAATGTAAATAGTTACAATATAGAAAGTTCAGAAATATAGACATCCTCACTTTCTGATGACACGAGAAAATTTGAGCACTTCTGGCATTACATATTTTTCATTAAGATATTCATGTCATTTCTTTGTCTAAAAACAGATGGCTTTTTATGGGATGCAATCAGGCCTAACAGCTAATGTTTAATTTTTGGTAATGATACAAATTTTTGTAGGATATTTTAAATAAATATAGCAAAAATTCTTCTTTGGAATTTGGTAAATTTTAGAAGTTCATGAATCTTGTCATACTATCCTGGGTAGGTTAGGGGAAGATCCAGTCTTACTAAATCTTAATGCATTCTACTTGGTTTCAATTTCAAATCTTCCTAGAGCCGTTCTCCAAACTGATTTTATGGCATCTAATTGTTATTTTTAATTTATTTCTTTCTCAATTTATTCTTCTCAACTTGTTTCTTTCTTTCCTTATTCTTAACACTTAATTAGTTTTTTTCAAATTAATCTTAATTATTTCCTTCTTCAAATCATTATTAGGCATTCTTCTGGATGAAAATGTTGACCTGGGTTACTACTGTTATATCCCTTCATGCAGTAGCCATGTTTAACCAAGGTTATCACCACCCTATTATAGCCATAATGAAATTAGTAAACCGTCAATTAGATATTACCTCCCAGCAATGACTAACACAGATTCATTTTTTTTTTTTTTTTTTTGTCTTTTCTTTCTTTCTTTCTTTTTTGTTGCTCATTGCAATGCTTGCTTCTTCTGTGGTTGGTGTTGTATGCTTTCCATAACTATATAGTGCTACTTGGGTTTGTCTTAGAACAAAAAAATGAATAATCATTGTATTGAACAGTACTACTAATGTCTACTGATGGATCACTGCTGACAACCTTTTGACTTTTCCTTAACATAAAACAGATTTTTTTTTTTTTGTTTAATCATTTCAACCCATGCTAGGCAATAAAGCCACTAAGACACACAGGATTACTGAGTGCGGGAGAATATGAGAAAAATACTATTAAGGAGAGAGAACAATAAAAAAAAAACAGGAATTAAGAAGACAGAAGATAAGATACAAATGAAATTCAGATATAATGTGCATGTTTTTGTTTGTTCATTTGTTGTTTTTTTTCTCATTAGTAGTATTATACCATACTTCAGTTAAATGTAGATGGCTGCTGGATTGCTTTCATTGAATACAGGTAAAAGTCAAAATTTTAAATTCTGACTTTCAAGGCAGGCATATCCTCTCCATTTGGAAACTATTTTCTTCCTACTGATATTGCCTTGTGTCAGATCTAACTAAGCTTAGAGTTCCCAAATAAGAAAATTTCATGAATGCTCACTTTTTATTTATTTATTATGGGGGGGGGGTGCATTTTAATATATAATTAGTGGCATATGCTAAGTTTATTATGGCACCAGGCCATAAATGAGGACCCCACTCTCAAGTGAGAATGAAACATAATACAGAAGTAGCAAGATGATGAGGGCCTTGAAGCTGATCTTTCTTCTGGGAGCTCAATGGGGACTTAATGAGCTTGTAATTTTCAGTCCCTCAAAAACCAAGCTAGTATAGTATAGTTTTAACATCGGCAATAAGACCCCAAGTTTCCTCCAGTCAGAATGGCAGGGTTTCACTCTCAATGAGTCTCCATGCTTTCAACATCATTTGGATCTCAAGTTCACTCAAACATCAAATGGAATTCATATATCCAATTCATGGCTAAAGAAGCTAGAAAAATGGTTGGCTCGCTATAGCACTCCAAGAAGTAATCAACAATATGTTTTACCTTTACCAAAAGTTAGATCCAGACAAAAATGGAGCATTGCTGCCATACTGTTCAAACCTCACTTTCCAGACTTGGTTGGGGTTCAAAATCATTTACACAGTTTTGTTGGAATTACTTATTCTCCACTTTGCAGATAGTTTGGGGTATGATGATAAAATACATCCAACAGCAAGGCCTCTGATCAGGAGATTAGAGGCTTTTAGGACTTTGTAACCACCTCTTAATTGCTATTGTTCCTAGGTCCACCCTGAGTCATGGTAGTAGCACCTGTTAGGGTCCCAGCTATGGGCACATAGTGAACCCCCAAACAAAACACTATGAAAGTATAAAAATACCACCAATACATTTTTATATAGGAAAATTACCACCAACACATTTTATCTGTAATTGGAGGCATATATTTACATTCAAAATATTTAAATTTCAGCATTAAATAACCCACAGAGCTTGATATGTCACTAAACAAAATCTACCAAGCAATCCACTTTGCACTTTTTTTGTCCACATACACAACATAACAAAGCCTATCACTACTCAATTACTATTTCCATGGCAAATGGTGAGATGAGCTTCTTTCTTTAGTTTCACCAGTTCAGGCCTTTGTATCTCAGTTATGTTCTCCTACTTCCACAGACTCGAACCACCCTTATTTCCTGCATATAAGTTCAACTCAACTTTTTCTCAATAACTACCATTTTGTGGAACAGATTCCAACACCACCCTGTGTGTTTCCATGAACATTTTAATCTTGATCTTCTGCTATCACCTCTTCCACTAACATTTCGTTCATTATTGCCATTCTAATTGTAACCTTCTACCTTGAGGGACTCTCGTGCCTTGTATTTAGTGAAATTTAATTTTTTATTTTATTTTAAATGGTCAGCGTCTTGGTAATCTTTAATCTGTGATGAAACGCCCATGATTGTCATCAGAACTACAGTCGAATAATAAATTTTTGCAAGGGTCGTAACTCTTACTTATCGTAAATAGTTATCCCCCTTGATTTAACTAAAGTTTTATTTATTCTAAATTTTTTCATCTTGAATCAACCAATGGTGACCCTTCCAGAAAAATATGGGAAAATCCACAGGTGTTCCTTTTATCAAATTTATTGGTAAATCTCAAATATTAGACATGTATCTTTAATAGTTTTGAAATCAAAGCATCTTGAAATTTCACTGCATTTTTTGTGTTTGCCAAATAAGAATTTCAATAGACTTTTGACATTTATAGCTCCAAGTATATTCCATTTACAGATTTGAAATTTGGTAGCAATAGTTAATACTTACAATAGATGATGGAAAAGAGTTGGTTTTAAGTTTGACACTGCCATCCCAGGTATAAGGAGGAAGATAGATTCCTATAGTCTTTCTTAATCTCCGACGATACGCACACCCAAACTGTACAACCAACTCGGGAACAAAAGAAAAAGAAGGGGACCCCCCCCACACACATACCTGCGAGATTGCTCATTTTATATCAGTTCTAACTGGCCGAAATTTGCGTACATTACATGTCCGTGACTCATAAATAAATTACTTAGACATGGTGATATGTGAGTTTATGTTATCTTTTGGAATACAGTTTGATTTTTTTTTTTTTTTTTTTTTTTTTAATTTTTAGGATATTATACGAATTAATGTCATGAAAGAGTTCTTTCATAATAGTTGGTTTTGTTCAGCAGCATATTAATCTCTATTTAATGGAGAAATCTAAATATTTTGAATACATTTCAGCTACATATAAAATACATTGTAGATAATTTTACCATCAATAGGTGTTGTTGGTAAAATTTTTTATATAAAAATGTATTGCTGGTATTTTTATTATAAAAATATAATTTTATACTTTCATAGTGTTTTTTTTTTTGTTTGGGTTTTACCATAGCTGGGATCTTAAGAGGTGTTACCACCCCTAAGTTGTGGTAAACCTGGGAACAATAACAATAAAGAGGTAATTCCACACTCCTCAAAACTACCAATCAGAGACCTTGCTGCCGGATGTAGTTTATTGTCAGGGCGATAAAACTAAGACAGACAACATATTATTGTTTATAATCATGAGAAATAACTTTAATTTTTAATTTATTTATTTGAGAAAAATATCATAAAAGGTTTTTTTGCCAAACCCTTATTTAAGGATGATAAAATAAATCTCAGTGCAGATGCTTATCAATCCAATACATCCAGCTGAGTAATTCTGAACCCGCTAATAATAGTAATTTTAAACAAACCTGAAATACAGTATTATTTGCATTATTCAGACTGTTATCCTCATCTTCATTGCCATATTCACAATGTTTTGGCCATTGTATGCTCTGGCCTTCTTCAGGTGATTGGAATTTCGAACCAAATATTTTATTTTGTGCATCGGAGTAGATTGTTCTAGTTCCATGTGCCATGCCTCTTCCAGATGTCTCAGTTATTTCCCTTTAACTCAACTCTACAAGTCTTTTTGTTCACCACTGCTGTGGCCTGGTATTGAAGTCACATACAACGGCCAGAACGTTGTGAATATAGCAGTGAAGATGAGGATAACACTCTAAATAATGTAAATAAGGTAAGTAATCATAATACCTCATCTCAGAGATATAGACAGAACTTGAAATAATACTGAAGAAAATTACTTTTTTCTACCTTTACAAGGAAAATTGAACTCATCAGACTTTCTATAAATGATGAGGGCAGTGCTCCATTACTGCAGTATTTGTGGATATATATTGACGAGAGATTTCACTCTGAATTTCTTGGATGAGGCATTATCATTACTTGCACACAGTCTATTGTCTTTGTTGATATTATCACGATGTTTCAGCCATCCAGCCCTTATCAGGTGCTAGTTGATCCAGTGCTGAATCTTTTATTTAATGTTGGCTAGTAATGACCCAATGAAACTTCTTCATTTATGTACCAGGTCATTGGCGGTCATGGCCCTCCACATCTTCCTGTCCCTTATAGCTCTTAATAAGTCTTGTCTTTTTGTTATTTCTCCAAAACCCTGTTCTGCCATCTTGCTTTCCTCTGTCCCTTTCCCTCAATCTGTCCTGTGAGTATCAGATTTTCCAAGCCCTTCTTCCTCATTACATGCCCCAGAAATTTTAACTACCTCTTCCTGAGGTTAAGTATAAGTTTCCTCTTCTCTAAAACCTCATCATTGCTTACATGTTTGGTCCATGGTATCCTCGGTATCTTTCTTGCAAGTCCAAATCCTTCTGGAGAACACATATTTTTCTTTAATAAGATTTCTTGAATATTCAGGCCAATAGATGAGAATAAATATACTGTTTAATAAATAAATGGAGCATCTGCTCAAATATGAATATTCACTAAAAATAACTGCTAAAATCTGTTAGATTAATAAATTAAAAAATACATTACTTTAGAAAAGAAAACCATATATAAAGACTTTGATTTTATGCACTTCTTATGAAGTAACATTTCAAATTGGTAAATCTCAAAAGCCATGCACAGTCTGTGAGACACAAGTCAAAGTCTATATACATATTGTCAATGAAATTGTGGAGCAAAAAATTTTTGAAAATTGGCTCAAGTGCCACTTTCTGTTGATGCTCTAGCTCCATGTTTCTCAACCAGTATTCCCCCAGAACCCTAAAGTTCTAAAAGAGGTTGCTAGGGTTCTACAAAAACTCATAAATATGCTAATGCATTTTTAAGTAATTTTTGTTTAATCTTATATCCATAATTTTACTATACACATACAGCATATTGTTGGAAAATTCTTGGCTATTATAATACAGGCTTCAACTTCTTATATTATTTAAAATTATAATAATCATAGGAAATGTCTGTATAGTATTACTGTGAAACTACCTTCACTGGTTAGTGGATAGGACCTGTACATGATGGATCCGTGTATCATTGAGTGACATGCATGGCATGCATGTATTATGTTTACCATGTAAACTACAATAAAAATATAAAAGCGATATTAGTAATGGTATATAATAGTTTCTATGCAGGTGCTTCTTGAGACATGAAAACTATTTCCCATCCTGGGTATGATGTTAAATGACATCTAACAGCAAGGCCTCTGATAAGGAGGTTTCGAGGGGCATGGAACCACATCTTAATTGCTAGTGTTCCCAGGTCCACCCTAACCCTGGAGTAGTAGCACCTGTTAGGGTCCCAGCTATGGGCAAATAGTTAACCCCCAAACCAGAGTCAAATTGTAAAAATAGGTTTTAATACCAGCAATACATTTTTATAAAAAAAATATTACCAGAAATACTTTTTGGACAAAAATATTACTTGTCAGCATTAAATAACCCATTGATGGTAATATGCTGTAAACCAAACCAAACCTATTTCAAGATTTATGTAAGGTTAGAAATGTTAGCAAATGCTGCTCTATCTTGACAAATCCATAATTTAACTTTAAATATAAAAGTACAGTTCATAGAACAACTTAAGTTAGGAACATATTTTTCTTTGCAGCCTGATGATTGCGCAGATGTTAGTTATGTGACAATTCTTATGTATGCGTACTTCAAACATGAGACAGACTTAAAAGAAGTCCCCACTCTGCTTCCCTACCAACAAATGTTCTGTCATAAATCCTGATTTAATCATATGGGAACTGATCATCAGCAATTTCTGTTACATGCTAATGTATATTGCCTCTAAATACAAAAAGTTTTATCAAGATAATTATAGCTAAGTAGGTATGACTACTGATTGACTAAATGCTATAAAGACATTGAGCCCAAGGGACACCTTGTGCCCTCCAGCTTTCATGGCTTTGGCAGAGCATCAGAACATCCCCACCTCCCAGTGCCAACCAGATCTTTCTATAGTAGGCCCTGCTGGATGATGTCCTGATCATGTGTGTGATCTTCTGCAAGCTTGTCTCCAATCTGCAGATGGCGTGTCAAACTGGTATATGATTCTGGTGGGGTGGTCATCAAGTCATTGCAGGATGTGACTGAACCAATAAGCACAATGCTGAGCAATGATGCAGAGGATGCTTAGCTGACCAGTCCTCTAGCAGAGCTCTGCATTAGACACAAGATTCAACCAATACACCCCCTCGGTGGTCTGAAGGGTGCAGGACTTAAAGCCATGGATGAGAGAGGGAGAAGTGTGGGGGGTCTTACTGAGAGACCGTTTCTTGGTGCAGAATCACCACCAATAACCTAAGTAGTTAACGCCAACAAAAATCGTATCGAATATATTAAAAATTTAAAAAGTGGCTTCTTATGGCTTTTCTTACTTTCATGACAAGTATAAGATCACAAATTTGTGACTTGCATAGAAAAGAAATAATACTTTTAATTTATTGAAGTTTAATTAAATAACTACAAAATCAAAGTTTTTCTTTAATTGACAATAAACAATGGCCATTATTTTACTGAAAGAAAAATTGATATTGTAAACAAATGAAAAAATCTATTAAAAATAATCATAACTTCAAGACAGTTTTATAGAAAATAGTTACTTTAATCTTTACTTGATTTAACTATTCCCTAAATTTCCCAGTGTTTATTTAAAATATATTAAAAAATGTATATTTATAAAATGAGTGGCAGTTATAGTTAATTTTGGTGAGTGGTTGATATTTGTTTTACTGGCTGATAAGACATGCAACAGCTGTGAAGTAAATGCCTCACCCCATCAGTTTATAAGTGTTGTGGCCTGTAATAAAATGAAGTGTAATAAAAAAGTTGTAGAGATTGTTTTATTTTTTTTTTTTAAATTATTACTTTTGAAACACATTCTGTCACATGAAATCTTTATTATAATAAATATCAGAAAAATATTTACTAATTTTTTTTGGTCTCAAGTAATAAAACATTTTTGGTGAAAATGGTTATATATAAAATTTTCACTGAAGAAACTTAGGAAGCAAATTATTTTAATTTCAAAATAGAAAAAAATGTTATAGACAAGTGAAGTATTTAGAAAAATATTTACATTGAATCAATGAGAAAAAGTTTTACATGGAAGACAGAGACAAAATATTTCCTTGGTTTGAATGCAAACATGTGAAATCTATAATATTTAACCTAAAAAGTAAACCTTTAATTAAATAATCTACTTCTGGGTCATATTTTGAAAGTGTTAGGATGGATAAAAAAATACATTGCAAGGGAAATAACTCTTCCCTGTTTCAAAGAGAGTACCTCGCTTTTGCCCCTGTCAAAACCACGCGAGTCACGTGATCAACGCGACTTTGAGAGGCGGGATGCGCAAAAAAGGTAACAGATTGGAACATGGCTACTAGACAATAAGGACGATTTACCTCCACTTTTTCGGCATAAATTATCGATACCTAAGTTTAAAATGCATTTTTTAAAATGAAAAAATATGCTTGAATATTTCATTTTAGCTTTACTTGAAAGTTGAATCATTAAATTTATTATTTCCATTAAGTAAACAATTCTGGTATATTTCAGATAGAAACTATATACATTGGAATGTCAAATTTAATTTCAAATTTTTAAATTTTCAAAAAACCCGCCATTTTCTTAATTTTAAGAAATTTGTAAACAAACACAAATTTATCGATTTTAAAAATATTTAAAAAAAGTTCTGACACGTCATTTTAGTAAAATTAGAAAATTTAATGTTAAATTAATCTGATTTAAAAAAAATATTACTTAATTATAGCATAAAAAAGAAATATACAACGAATTATTAACGATTGGTACCGTAATTTTGATCCGATACTTGATCCATGTGTTGATTGACAAGTGATGACAGCTACTACGGATGACCATAAATGAAAATTACTAGAAATCTGAGTGAACCCTTTTATTTTTAGTTTTACTGTTATGTCTATTTATTAGAATAAAGGGACAAAACTCTTTTTATAATAATGGCAATTTCAGTCTACCGTACATGGAAATAAGGAATGTATTAAGTAGAAAAATACAACATAAAAAATTATTTGAAAAAAAAGTGGAATCACTAAATTTATTAAACTTTGCAATTTTGAACTCGTAAATTTTGTTTCTACTTAATTACTAATTATCACAAGGAAATAAGCTAATACAGAGTTTTGCACGATTTTTAAACTATTATAAATTATTGTAATCAAAATGTAAAACAAATAAAAAATTCTTGTAAAATTTAATTATTCATCAGAAAAAATTTATTTCTTCAGGCAATAATGACCTTAATATTACTTATTTACAAAAGCAATTAAAAGCTTTTCTAATTAAGTAATATCATAGTTTTATTGGATTCATTATTTTTCTATTCAGAGCTCATTTTCCGTGAGTTGGAACAAATTTGAAAAAAAAAAGTAGGTGATTTACCATCTCCAATGACTCTTACTTTAAACAAAAAAAAATTGTAAGGAAATAAAAAGGATTGAACGAAATTTCGGGAAAATAAGTAAGTGGGGTGTAACATATTAAAAAAAAAATATTTTTTACTAAAATTTACTAAAAAGAAATATTTCAAAAATAATTTAATTCATTTGTGAATAAGTCCTGAAAATTTCATTAAAATCGGACAATTACTTTAATTTTACAAGAATTTCCAAATCAATGGGTTTTCAACGGGAAAAAAGCGCAAAAAAAAAACAATGTTATTTTTACAGCACCGCGATGACGTAAAAAAAAGAAAACTTTAACCAAAATTTCGAACGTGTTAAAAAATATTAAAAAATATCAAAAAATAATTAAAATATACTTTGGTCTTTCATCTTAATAATAACATAAGCGTTTTGACGATAAAAATTTATTTTCGTTAAGTTTGTGGCATTTGTTTATTACGCTATGCTGTTTTCCCGCAAAAAAGTGGAGGTACCTACTTTTGGCACTTGTTCTTCCAGCAATATTTGAAAACAAAGGGTTGAGATGACCCCAAGAGTTGCTAATCATTTAAACACAAATCATGAATGAGCAATGCCCATTTTGTTGGAAAAAGTTAAATCAATTCATGATATCTGCTGATCTCCAAAGAAATCAATGATTCTCACTGTTGAAGACTTAATAAAGAAAACTAATTTGGTCATTTACTCTTTTTTTTTAAGATGTACCTTAATTTCTTGGATGAGGTGTTCTCCTTGTATATGTTTAAACTAGTATCCTCATCTTTGTTGTTGTCATCACAAAGTTTTGGCTGTTGGGCCATCTGGCCTTCTTCAGGTGTCTGTCAACCTTGATAAGCTTCAAGGAATCTTGAACTGAGCCTTTTATTTAATTTACAGGCATCGATTGTTCTTATTCTGCTGTTCACATCTAAGTATTTCTCTGGGCCACATGAAAATTTGCTTATACCTCGCCAACTTTTATGTGATGAAAAGTACATTTAAAAATAAGAAAACAGAGGTAAAGGGAGATAACCACGTATTTGAAGTCAGAACATTATTGTTGATAACTCTCTCCTCCAATTTGCAGACCCTAGTTACTATATTCTTAATACTTAATATAATGCAAAAATATCACAATGATGAAATCAGTCAATAATTTTTTATACAGGGACTCATGAAAGCAATTGCAAGTAATCCATAATAATATTTTAAATTTTGAAATCACATTTATTTTTGGAATATGAATTTTTGAAACTGATTTTTGATTGTCTCGCAATTATTCCGCCTCAACTACTATCCTCTTCTGCCACACATATTAGGCACGTTGCACTTGTTTGGGAAACACTGACCTAGTGAATGAAAATATTCATTCAGAAATTTGGTGACATGATTTTGAGTTTAATCACCGGGCCACTTAAACTCAATGGAAACAGTGCAAGCAATAACTGAGCAGTACTAAATAATGGCAATATGAGATAACAGTTGTGATAATAACAACCAAGATGAAGATATGTGTCTGAATGCTAATAATGCAAATAGCTTGGCTTGTAGAATTCTCTGTGCAGAGAAATCTGGCTTCTTGTTTTACAGTGGAAGGATACTTTAGCATGGATAATGTTTGCTGATTTAGTCTGATTTCCCATTGTTTCTCAGTAGCAAATTTGGTCTTTACTGAGTGCTCCATACTTGTAACTTTGTGCCAAACTAAGCTACCCTTAGTAAATAACGTTACTGTTTGACCACTTTATGGGACTTGGCTTTGACAAGTCCTGTTCTAAGGAGACCATCCTTTTCTAGACTACATCTTACCCATTATATATACCGGATATATATATATATATAAAATATGTGATGCAGTTCAATTTATATTACAATGAATTGTTCATAAAAAAAGGTAGATAAGTAAAATTAATGATATAAAATGACAAAATCCTTTCGCAAACAAAATTTTAAAGGTGCATTAACCTACTAATCACTCGATGAATGTTATGATCATTGTTTTTAAAAATTATAAGCTGTATAAGGTCTTTCTTTAATACACAAGTACTTTCAACTGTATATTCAGTCATCTTCAGGCATGGAAATTATTTCGTTTTTGGTAAAATTCAGGTAGGATCTAAGACAAAAAAATTAAATGTCAATCAGAATATGTTTGGGGTTTTTTTTTTGTTTTTTAAATGTGTTGTTGTTAACGGATACAAACTTTTGGAGCGTGCAGTTGCAATGCTAAGGTCAAATTTTTTTGAGAATTTTAGAGAGTGCCTTTTTTTTACTAATATGGCTATTTAGGAATTTTTTTTTTTGTAGGAGTATGAATGATTCATTGTAATAGATATACACACACTTAAGGAGGGTGTGGTTAATGCCTGAGGCAACTGGACAATTTCAGGTATTGCTTTCATGTACTTGTGTCAGACCTGTTGGTTGAGATGCAAGTAAATAGCTTGTCTTAAGAACACATAACAATAAAAACAATGAATCATGTGTCAGCAGATTTTTATTGTGCAATTTGGTAATGGAATTTCAGCATTACTTTCAACCAAAAGATTATATTCCCTTTCTATGGCTGGATGAGAAATCTGTTTATGCCATTGAGAAAACTAACATGATGGAGAATCAATTGTTGGAGCTAACTGCAAAAATTGCTAGTTTACCTTGTCGATTTGCCAATGCCCTTTACAATACACATAATCTCAGTTATGAAACTGAGGCCAACTCATTCTATTGTATATAACAGTAAAGCTTGAGAGAATAACCCAGATTTACTCCTTAGAGGATTTGCATACACACATTCGAACTGTCATCCGACCACATGAAATGAGTGTCATAGAAAAAGTGAAGGAGTGAAGTTGGCAGTGACAGAGCAACCCTGTGGATGGTTTGTTTTTATTCTGGGAGAAGCTTCTGTGTGTCTAGTTGTGATCATCCTTTTGCAGACAAAACTGTGTTGTTTACTCTCTGTAATGCTACACTGAAGTAAACAAGACAAAATGCTATACTAGAGACTTGAAGTAACAGAAATGTGGCTCTACAGAAGGATGCTGAGAATACCATGGACAGAACATGTGAGCAATAACAATGTTTGAGAGAAAATGGAAACGAAAAGAACACTTATACCTAACCCTAGCATCAGGAAGAGACAGTTGAAATGTCTAGGGCACATAATGAGAAAAGAGGGCTTGGAAAATTTGACACATATATGATAGGTTGAAGGCAAGAGGGACAGAAGAAAACAATCCGCAAACTACCTAGTGAGCTTGAGTAAATGGCAGAGCAAAGTTTAGTGTAGAGGAAATCGTGGAGAGCCATGATCACCTACCTCTGGCAAATAGAAGAATAATAATGATACGCTGACTGCTGATAAGGAATAGATGATGATTTGCAAAACTTATCCTGCTTTTTCTTCTTTCTTTTTTTTTCTTCTGGAATATGATAAAAGCAGAGTATCCCCAAACTGCTGAAATAACGGCCTGACTAAGTGGAAATAATATTTCAACCGGGAAACCATTCCTGATCTAAGAATGATCATTTTCAGATCCATTTCAGCAGGTTGCATGTAGATCCAGTGGACAAGTAACTTAGGTCAAAATTCCATAATCTACAATCCATATAGAATAACGGTTTATGTTTAACAATGCCATGGTTAGCCAAACCAAACTTAATGACTTCATGCTTGAATTCTATGATTAGCTCTTTAGAAAGACGGAATTTCAGGACATGTAATCTATATGAAATTCTTATGCAATGACTCTTAATCAATAGTTTTCAAAGCTCATCTACCATTCCTTTTAACATAATTCTATAAGACAGGCTTCTCAGCCATCAGTGTAATTAAAACAAAATACAATGAGCATCCAATCTCAATTACGTATGGCATTTTCACTAAACCCAAGATCAGACAACATAGAAGAACCAGACTGCTTTCACATAAGAAACGTATCAATATTTATTATTGTTCTCAATCTCCTTTACACATTTGCCTTCTTATTTACATATTTTATATTCTTATAACATATTTTTGCTAAAAAATACATAAAAAGATAAACTTTTCTTTTACTACCACTATCCCCCCTCCACAAAGGTATGTTACTTCTTTGTTCTAAACAAGGATAAAAGGTACCAAGCATTAGTTTGATTCTTTTATCCTTGAGTACAAACTACTGGAAGTTGAAGAATAATTTTTAAATAAACATTCTCATTTATATGACAAAGGAGATTCTAATGGTAAATGTTTTGTAGAATATGTGAGTTAGAAATGTAAAGAATATTTCTCTGAATTTTGATGATGATGGCTCATCATTACTATTGTCCTCATCTCTGTTGTTATCATGTTATTAGCCTATGTGTCCTCTAACCTTCATCAGGTGCTTGTTGATTTGAGTAACCTTCAGAGAATTTATTACTGAACCCTTTATTCAATCTAAAAGTTAGATAGTTCTTATTCTGCTGACCATATCAAGGGATATCTTGTTTAGTTTTTATTTAGTACTGCTCGGTTATTGCTTAGCCCAATTCCACTGAGTCCAAATACACACTACACAAGAGCAACCTAATAAATTTTTGCTTGTCTTGATTGAATTCACAATTACTATTTCATAAAATTCACCAACTAATGCTTTAATTCACTAGACCATTATCTTGTGGGACAATCCTGAGTAAAGAACTTGGAGTCTTAAACCTAACCTACCTGCTGATGAGTGAATGTTTGTATGGATAACATTTTTAGTTGTTGCAATAACATTAAACCAAGCAATGAAAAAGAGGTAAAGACAAAAATTGTTGTGTTGAAGAGTAAGTTGAGTTATTTATTAGTTCAATGAAAGAACAGAGAAAGCTGGTGTCACATTGAGGTAACAAGAAAAAAAAAAAAATCACAACAATATACTCTGGTAACTGAATGGATCTCAGAGAAATATTCTTTACATTTCTAACTCACATATTCTACAAAGGTTGACCCACCACATGGACGTAAAAACATTTACCATTAGAATCTCCTTTGTCATATAAATGAGAATGTTTATTTAAAAATTATTCTTCAACTTCCAGTAGTTTGTACTCAAGGATAAAAGAATCAAACTAACGCTTGGTACCTTTTATCCTTGTTTAGAACAAAGAAGTAACATACCTTTGCCTCGGCCCTTTTAATAAATTTGTCAAATCATTCAGTTAGTCATTGTCATAACTTTTCCACTCACACTTGCCTCCAGTCTGTTTTATCAACTGTCTGAAAAAAAAAAAAAAAAATTATATATATATATGACACCTGCTTACTTATATATCATGGTGTCACGAGTGAAAAGCATTTAAACTGACATTGTTCAGTTAACACTTTAATTTTTTTTTTTTTTTTTTCCAGGTAGACAGTGGAAACTGGTTGATTGTTTTTTGTTTAGTGGTATATCAACACCTCTGGAATATTTAATGCTAAAATCTAAATATTTTTGTATACAATTTTATTTTATTTTTGTGAGATGATAATGGTTTAATGATACCAGTCTTACTAATTAACCCATAGCTGGGTGAGAGAAAAGATGAATTCATACTTTGCAAGGATATTTGCCTATAAGTAAATATAACAAACCCAACTGGAATTGGAACTCTGCTCTCTGATTAACAATTATAAGCCATTATCCATTACTCCATTGTGATGTTTGTCGGTTTCGTTTGTCAATTTTGTTATGTCAAAAGAAAACTCGTTATCACTTCCCAAAATGCTTGTTATATTCAAGACTTTGTAGATGCCGGTACTAGTAGTAACACCTTCCAATAATATCCACACTAGTAATACTTGTTCAAGTAGTAATCGCCAAATAGGATAATGATCAGAAGAGAATCGTAATCCGTATAGTAGTAGTAGTGCCCTCCAGCCTTCATCAGCTGTGTGTTAATTCCGGTAACCTACAGGGAACTTCACATTGAACCCTTTATTTAATTGACTGGAGTTGATTTTTCTCATTCCACTGCCTATGTATCTTGTCTACTTATTGCTTGCACTGTTTCCACTGAGTTCAAGTAAATACTGACCAGTATAAGGATTAAACTCCTGATTATTATATGACCAAATTCACAAACCAACACTTTAATCCACTAAGCCAGGCTTATTATTGATACAAGAGGGTTATTGATATTTATTTCTGTGAAAACCAGCTTTGCAAAATGAATATACTTCTGTTACCATCACTGTTCCTATCATGATTTTGTTTAGTTAATGATTCAAAAGGACAAATATTTTGTATATTCATTTTTGGGTGATATGTATGTGACGTGTTGTTTGAAATCATTTGAGTACAAGTCTCCTTTTGTTATTAAGTATGATATTATTCTTATTATTATTAATAATAATAATCAGGACAGTAAAATATGAGAAAATCAAATTTCAGAAATAATGGAATATTTAAAAAAAAAATTCTATCAAGCCAACAAGAAACAATTTATTAGCTTACAATTATTCACACAAGTTCATTGGCACTCGAGAGAAACAGAGTGTGTAGATGGTGTAATGTTGGCAGCTCAGAATGAGAAATTGGAGAACCAGGTTTGAATTCCAGTCATGTTTGTTGCATTCAATTACATACAAATACCCTTGGAAAGGTATAAATCCATCTATCCACCTTGGCTATGGACAAAATAATAGGACTTGTATCTGTAAAATCATTATCTCCAAAAAATTGTTAATGAAACATTCATTCCCCAAAAAAGAATTATATTTACAATCCAAAATTTGTTTTGTCTTTAAATATCCCACAGAGGGTTGATAAACTGTAAAAAAAACAACAATCAAATGGATTATCAGAGACTCATTTTTGTAAATTAGCATAATTCCCCATGTGAAATACCCATTTTTTTTCTAAAAACAATAAGCAAAATTAGAGGGTGTGTATTATGCACAGGTACAAAAAAAATCTTCAAAAAATTGTCGATTTCAGTTGCAAAATGAATACCCACCACAAACATACGACAATTTGACACTAATATTCCGTAATTGCACCGATAAGGATATCAAATACAATCCTATGTACCTAAAAATACTTACAAATGTAAAATAAAATAAGAATTAATATAAAACTAAATTAGAATAATATTATTCTATGTTTAAAACAATTTTTTTGTGAAAAACTATATACTGTAGATTGCACATTTTATTGAAACAAAAACAGGTTAATGAAGTCTGCGCTGTAGGCACAATATAAGTATTTCCATTTCCTTTTAGAATCGTGATGATCAGAAATTTTGATAAATATCTTCAATTACAGCTTGAATAAGAGCAGGAAACACTGGCCATAATGAAATTAGAGATGTACAATTTTTAGGGTTTGATTACTAAACAAGGGGTGTGTATTATTGATGAATGCGTATTATACATGGGAAATAGACAGCATGTGTTACATGATTTCTTGAAAATAAAAGTTTCCTTTTTAAAAAAAAAAAAAAAAAAAATGAAGCATTTGAATTGGTAGATATTAAAGAAAAAATAATTAAATTAATTTGCAGCTTCAAGTATGCAATATAACTTTTCACTTGCAAAAATGTTCTCTATTGAAAAAAAAAAACATCTTTTCTGTCACAATTTCTACAATGAGGAATTATCTTTATTTACACTCAGACTATTGTCCTCATCTTTGTTATTATCACAATGCTTTAAATTGTGATAATAACAACAAAGATGAGGCTATCCTCATTTAGTTCAAGTGTAAATAATATAAATAATTTTTTTTTTTTTTTCATCATAAAATTTTAAAGAAAGAATTTCATTGTTTTCTTAAATTGTCATTAAGTAAATCTGATGTAAATGCTTAGAAAATTACAATTGCTGAACTTAAAATGAATATGGAAGAACGATTTAACAGTATTATCAACTCAATAATTGGATGGGGAGGAGACATACTTCTATTATCATTGTATAAATAAAGTGCTGTGTACATGCATTCATCCATTTTTGATCTCAGCAAATCATAAACAACCTGAAGTTGTAGGTTGTAACTACTAATGTAGTTACAAGGCAATTAAAAATGAAATAATGATTGAAAAGTTTGAAAAACAATTCTTTATTGAAGGTTTAACTTTAATTCCGCATTCCTTTGCAATTGAACCATAATTCAAATTTAAGTGCGGCACAGTACATTGCTTATGTTTTTGTGCAAACAAACTACAGAGATCGGTTGTATATACAAAGAAAGATTATGCTGAATTAGGGCAGTGTCAAATAAAGATAAAATAATATTATTATTTCTTAATTCTTATAACTTTGATGTACATAGGACGCTGAAGGTAAAAGCCAGAAGGTTCAAAAGCCCTCCACAGGAGCTAGCTTAAAGTCCACTCAAAGGGCGGCTTCTAAAATAGTTTGTAATAAAAGCTTCCTCCATCCAATCTTGCAACTTCAAGTTGATAATATTGTTAAATATAATTATCAAGAAGAATTGTTAAAATCAAGATTGGATGGAGAAGAAAGTAAATCCAATTTTAATTGTGGTGGCTGCTGAAACCTTATCTCCAAATATGTTGGAAACACTTATCTTCGCCAACTTTGTATCTTGTGGCTCATACTCCAAGAAATTATTGGGCGAAACACAAAGGGTCTTTTACTTGTTCTTTACTAAAATTGTATTATATATTTTTTAAAAGTTCTCCAGCACCAGTTTTAAGAAACTCTGTGAATTAAAAATAATTATGGAACAAATATGAGGATAAGTACATATTGATTGCTTTTTCTTTTCTTTTCTTTTTTTTTTTTTTTTTTCGTTTTGTTTCTTAAGTTTACATGTGACATTTTTTATGTCCAATATTCATATTCATTTAAGAAAATGACTGCCTTTTAGCTTGACCTGAGTAATTCTTTTTCATCTTTATCTGTTTCAGTGTTACAATAACGATGCATGTTTTTTCGGGGGTTTTTTTTTTTTTTTTCCTGGTCAATTGCATTACTACCAAGATTACCAACCAAAAGAGTGGCTTTCATTTTCATTGTCTAAATATAGGATAAAAATGTTGTATACTTTGGGAAGCGTGTACAGTTATCCGGAAATTAATCTATGTTCTTTATATTTCTAATCTAGCCATTTAAAATTAAATGGCCTAACGGCATTTAAGACATCAAAGTTATCTCCCTTGAAATAAAGATGATTGTAATATTTTACTGTAATTTTAATTTAATATTATTAGTTATGCTGATAATTAACGACTAACTTTTAATTTAAAACTAACCAGTGTTAACAGACATTTTATCATCACAAAAGTGGGCAACAATCAGTAAAAATGTTGACGACCGTTTTTAAAGGGACGTAATTCTCATTTTGATGAAATAAGAGTTATACCTCCTTTGGATGATAATCTACTGAATTTTTATTCAGAGGTCATGAGTTTATAATGCTAAATTAGTTGCAAAGGAATTATAATATATTACTTTTTTTTTTTTTTTAATTTTAACAATAAAGTGATGTAATATATCCTTACCATATCATATTAGGGCAAGAAAAGGCTCCTTAATTTTAACGCCTCCAAAATGTAAACTGGTCATTTAGAGAACTTCTTTCGTCTTACATAAGCATATGGTTGATGCTAACATCCTTTTAACTCATTTTCACCTTTTGGGGCCTAACGTTTACTGCAGGCATTAAATGGAAAGATTATACAGTGTAACCCGGATATAAGAGAGTTGTTGGGACCGGATAAGAAGTCTCTTATATCCGGGTTTGGTCTATTTTGTTTAGGTAAGAATGGCTCTAATTTGGGACCAGAGAAAATCTCTCTTATATCCGGGTCTCTTATACCCGGGTTACACTGTATTGAATAAATTGCTAGGTCTGTTACAAAGAAAGTTGGTTTGCTGTTGGTCCATCTGTTGAATATTGTTGTCACATCTGGTCTGGTGTTTCTGCTATGTATTTAGTGATTCTTGGAAAAATCCAAAGAATAATCTGCAATGTTATCAGCTCTGACCCTTCATCCATGACTTCAGTCACTTTCCCCACCACCATAATGTAGCTTCCCTGTGGCTTTTCTAAAATGTTTTTGTGGTAATTTTTCCGATGAGCTTTCCTCTTTGGTACCTCGACTTTATGAATTTAACCACAGTGCTAGATTGGCAGTTAGGTCTCATCATTTAACAGTTGGAATGACTAAATGTAAGTTCTATACTAACAGTTTCTTCTAGTGCACTTCTCGCTTGTGGTACTATCTTCCAGCCAACTTCAAAAATTTAAATGCAATGTCAATTGTTATTTTCTGTCTTCTTAATTCTTTCTCTTTTTATTATTCTTTCACCTTAATGTATCTCTTTCTCATAGTCAGTAACCCCTTGCATCTTAGTGGCTTTATTGCTTTGTTTGAGAGGAAATGACTAAAAAAAATCATAAATGAGTATACATTTATCACAATTTTTTATAGAAAGTTCATTTTTATTCTGAGTAATGTTCTCATTTTTATCATCATAATATTGTAAGTAATGATAACTTTTCATCCCAGAAATCCAAACAAAAGTTGTTTTTTTTTTCTAAATGTATAACGTTAGAGAAGAAAATTAAGCTAGATTTAGTAGCTGAATTTTATTGTGTAACATTAATAGATGCCAAACGGATATTAGCAGGTATTATGAACAAAATATGTTGCCACCCCAAAATGAATACACACCAAGAAAAGGTTTTATTTCATTTTATATAGTAAGTATATCTTTAAACTGTTTAATGAATAACCATGTATATGAAGTACAAAATGTTAAAAATAATTCTGATAAAGTCGTCTTGAATGTATGAATGTTTCTTTGATTTGAAGGAAACCCTTTTTATGAAAATTGAAAGTTTGCAGAAAATCCATATCAAGAAAGTTGACCATTATCATTCTTACATGTCCATTTTTATTTTTTTTTTTTTTTTATCAATTCACCCCAAATATGGTGATAATGTCACTAAGAGACTACTGGGAGTGAAAGAATGAACTGAATGAACCAGAAACCCAATCCTAAATAGGGGATCTCCATTTTGTGTCAGATTATAGTGATTTTCACAAAATTTTAAATGTTTTCATTATTTTGAAATGAGGCTACAAAATCATGAATCACATCTATAGCTAGAGTTTTTATCTTTGAAATAGCTACATTGTTGGTTTTTTGGGTTTTTTTTTTTTTAAACCTAATACTAAAGAGTATTTTGGTGTTACTGTTATCTACTAATATTTGTTTTATGTTGATAATTATTTATATATTACCATGTCAGTCCTTAAATGTTTCCGACTTCAACTCGTTAGTGCTGCACTCAGGTTTGATGAATAAGTAATATGTTGATCGTCATCTTTTCCTCGTTTAACACCTACTTTTCTGTTTCAGGTTACTGGAAGCAACAAAGGGATTGGTTATGGAATTGTCCGCGTTCTGTCAAAATCTTTTCAAGGGGACGTCTTGGCTACAGGTGCGTTATTGTTGCTTATTTTTTTCCCCTCCACAAAATAAGTCTCAAAAATTTATCCTACATCTTACAATCTAAAGGTTGTCTTTTCTTTTTCATTTTTTTAACTTAAAATATTTACATATCAAAATTTGGATGCATCCTTGAGGCTGGAGCATTGCCAATGTCCTAAAATACAGTACAACATATAGGATGCTAAAAAGAAGAATTTGTAATAGCCTACTGTTATTGGTTTATATACTTATGCATTGCCCAGCACAGGAATTGAACTCACAACTACCAGCTAAAAGAAACTAATACTTTGTTGCTGTTAGATTGGCCTATCTCAACTTTTCTTTGTAATGGGTTTTGTCAGAGCTCAATATAAGCCCAAGGGTATTTCTTCCAGAGAGTGTACATTCATTTGCTTCAACATTGGTGGCAGAGCCTAATTCCTGATATAAGTAGTGATGGCTTCCCTTAAGCAACCAGCCATATTCAACCCTAGCCATTGTGACTCATTTACAGACTGAAAAGCAGAGGTTGAAGTTTGGAGATTATTTACAAAGCATGAAAAATGTAGACATGTTTCTGTAGTTTATTTAAGAATATATAGAGATGCCAGAGAAGCAGTTCGTTGAATTGGTCCTCTTGAATTAGCAGATAATGAACTTGAAAAAAGTGATGCTGTTTACCTAAAAGATGAAACCACCTGTGCATTCTGCATTGTGAAGTCTTTTGTAGCAGGGGTCAGCAACCTACAGTACACGTGACACATGTGGCACACCAAGCAATTTCCAATGGCACGCAGCTACAAATGATATCACGAAGTCCGACCCAATAACTACTACAACACAAAGAAGATATTTAGCTGTTTCAATTTTAATATATACTAAAGTATATATACTATATACTACTATATAAATTATATTGTAGAATGGGTATATTGACCCTGACTTGTATAAAAATACATATGCTGTTAACACGTTGAATGATTTTAAAACCATAAATTGGCATATAGTTAACAAAAGGTTGCCGACCCTTGTTTTGTAGAGTTTTGCAGGGAAAGTTATAAATGTTGATTCCAATACAATGCAATACTTGGTAGAATATTTGATACTATCAGATATATTATGCGATTTGAGCAAAAGGTTACATAAAGGCAGATTCTCCACAGTAATTTTTAGTGATGAATGTAGAACTGCATTGGCTGATTGGGCCCTTCAAATAAATAGTTAACCAACACTGTTTAGAACATGGGTCAGCAACCTTTTGCTGACTATATGCCAACTTAGGGTTTTAAAATCATTCAGTGTGCCAACAGCATACATATTTTTATACAAGCTATGGTCAACATACCTCTTCTACAATATATTTTATATAGTAATATTTACAATAATATGTAAACCACATTAATAGAAATAAACTGTTTTTAAAAGGTTTTTTTTTTTTTTGTTTTTTAAGTTTTTATTATTAATGGGAGTCCAACAAGTGAGCAGTTTTGAAACAGATAAATATCTTCTTTGCATTGTAGTAGTTATTGGTTCAGACTTTGTGATGTAATTTGTGGCTTCATGCTATTAGAAATTGCTTCGTGTGGCATGTGTGCCATAGGTTGCCGATACCCTGGTTTACAAGACGACAAGGGACAACGTGGGTTAATGTTTTGGGCTGATATTCTAGGTAGTAAAATTATAGGATTCTTCAAATTTCATGATGGTATCAAGATAACTGCCATTCTTGGATGTTTTTTACATAGTGCATGTGGGTCAAGAAAAAAAAATCTTTCATATTCTACAAAGTTGACAATTGTCCGTCTTGCCAAAAAACATTTCAAAGGCAATAAATTAATGAAACCATACCCAGCCTCTCCAGCTATTAATCTTATAGAAAACTAGTGGTCCTAAAGTGATGCATATAAGAATGGAAAGCCATATTCAAGATCTCTGGTAAACAATAAAAACTGCTGCAAAAATCCTGTTTAGGATTGGGTTTCCGTCTGTTTCAATTTCTCCACCTAAATTTTAAAATTTTATTTACTAATTATTTGTCTGTATTTCTGATATTGTAACTATTTACATTGTTCAGACTGATGTCCTCATCTTTGTTGCTATATTCATGATATTTCAGCTGTTGGATGCTCCAGCCTTCTTCAGGTGATATTTGTTGGAATTTCAACCCAAACCCTTTATTTAGTGCATGCGAGTAGATAGTTCTAATTCCTTTGAATGTCTTAGTAAGTAGTGGGAACACTGAAGCAAATGTGGCAGCAATATTCTAAACATGGATGAATGATAGACTTATAGATATGTATGACAGTTTCTGGAGATGAAAATTTGTCTAGCACAACACAGTGAACCAACTTTCTTAGCTGACCTAGCAATGGATTCAGTATAGTCTTTCCACTTCATGTCAGCCAAGAAGACACAACAAGTTACTCTCCTGTAGATCATCAGCAGCCATGGTGATGGAAGACAGAGAGGGGTCTCTCAGATGATTAATAAAGAGCAGTTTAGTTTTGAAGGCGTTAAATTTAACAAGCCATCCTTTGCCCCAGTTAACAACAGACTGAAGGTCGTTTTGAATATCAGCCACGATTTTGACCATATCAAACTAAGCAGACTTACTATCAAGACAGGATTAAATGGTTGTGCCATCAGCATAGATACCAAGTTGAGAGCTGATGCCATCGGGAAGATCATTAATGAAAATTAAAAACAAAGTAGGAGAAAGCATGGTGCCTTAGGTACGAAAGGAATTAGAAGAGTGGCTGTTCACGATTACTTTCATTTTACGATTTGATAGGAAAGATTGGATCATTTCAAAAATTTGTCCAGAGACATTGTAACTTTGCAGTCTGTGGAGAAGACCTGTATGCCAAACCCTGTTTAAAGCTTTCAAGATGTCTGAAGCTAGAACACCAGCTTCATCATTGTTATGTAGAGCTTGATAGATTCTTTTTGCAATTATTGTCAGTACATCAGCAGTTGACCTGGAGAAACAAAAGCCATATTGCTTGTCTGACAAAAGGTCCTGCAATGTGAGATAATTAACCAATTTGGCATTGATTAGGACCTCCGGGAGTTACTCAAAAACAGGTAGAAGGCTGATAGACCAATAATTGAAAGGTTCACCAGAAAACAACTCTAAGGTGGCATGCAGAGCCTTGGCAGCTAACAATTGTATTGAGAAGTATGCCATCTTTGTGGACTTGGAGTAGACCTTATATGTGAGGTAGTTTATCGTAATACTGTGACAAATGACCGTATATCTTAGGTGGGAAGTGGTCCTTGTTTTTCATTAGGATCTTTAACAGTTTTCTTTTAGTGTTTGTTGTTGGATCTATCTTTACAATAACTACCATTTCTAATGAGGTCTTCCAGTTTTCCTGTATATTCTGTTTTGTCCATCACTACAGTCGCATTGCCTTTGTCTGCTGGTATGTAGTATGATGATGATGTTGTCATTCCTCTGTGAGGTTTTGATTGCCAGGGGAAATAAACTGAAACTAAGACATCCAAAGACATGGTATGTGGAATTAGAACGATCAAACCCATGTACTAAATAAAAGGTTCAGTTCGAAATTCCAACAAATATCACCTGAAGATGGCCAGAGTGTATGTAGAAGTCAAGTGACTTACCTGCAAAATTGGCTGCTTTCTTGTTTCTCCTTGAAAAAGCAAACCGACTAATTTTACCTCATTTTTATAGGAGAGTGCCTAATGTAGCAGGTGGGTTGGTCCATCTTGCTAGAATAGACTTGCCAAACACATTTGCATAAGTGGTCTCTATTCACCCATATATCTCTCCATTAAGTAATTAGTTTTAACTTGGTGGCTACACTAGTCTACTTGTGTGTCAGACCACTTGCAAGCTAACTAATATTATATGAAACATTGTGCATGTGACAGTAAAGATGAGGACAACAGTCTGGACAATCTAAATAATGTAAATACTAAGTATTTATTCATTTTTTTTTTTTTAATGTGGTCTAATGGATATCAGCTCCAAATGAAAAATCAGGAAATCAAGTCTATTACATTTACTTATACATGAATACCCTTGGGAAAAGTATGAATCCATCTCTTCTTCCCAACAGTTATCAGTTGAATAGCAAGAAAGACTGGTTTTTTTTATAAAAGCCTTGATTGACAATCACACTACTGCAGGAAAATTTTCTCCTTATCAGTCAAGCATGTATCATATATTGCAGTTAACTCACTGAAGGAAGAGTAGATATGTTCACCACTCCTCATAAAACAATGACACCCTGTGCATCCACTTTATAAGATTTTATGATGCATATCAATGTTTACACAGTGAAATTGGTATTGACGAACCAATCCTCTTAAAACATTCATGATATATTTAGATGCTCGGTATACCATAACACTGCTTGTAATAGTTACCCTCATTAAAAAAAAATATTGATAATAACCCGTTTTGAAAGTGTCAGTTTTATTATGAAAAAAAAAGTGCAACATAAGTTTTTATATGTAAATTAATCCAAACTATGTATCTGAATAAATTATTATTCTACAATTGATGAATCACTGGAGTAATGTAATATTTGTCCTCCTTGAAAGCAGTGAATGCTGGAAAATCTCACCGGTGAAGAGATTTAAAGCAACAGAAATGTTCTACAGAAGGATGCTGAGAATGTCATATGACCAATGAGGAAGTTTCAAGGAAAATAGAAACAAAAAGGATACTTATGCTTAGAATCAGAAAGATCCATTTGAAATTTCATAATGAGAAAAGAGGGTTTAGAGAATTTAACACTCACAAGATATGAGACCTATTTGCCAAGCCAGTAGTATGTTTAAATTCATAAGGTGGAGGTACCAAAGAGGAAGGCTCATTAGGACAATAGCCATGAAAATATTCATAGAAAAGACGGTGGGAAAGTGACTGAAGTAAAGGTGCCGGGTCAGGACCAAATAAGAAGACTTGGAGAGTCATGATCATACACGTCCTGAAGAAAGATGGCACATAGAAGAAGAATCAATCTGTATATCATTACATGATAAGTAATTGTCTCTATCTTTATTCTCATACATAAGATATATTAACCAAAGTGAACCGTTGTTGCTGTAATTGATATTCATTTATGATGGAAGCTTAACATTAGTAATGTCCTTCTTCAGGCTGTTGCTGATCATGGCTCTCCACAATTTCCTGTCCTTTGTAGCACTTAATAAATTTTGTCTTTCCTATAAATTGATGAATCTCTGTAGTTTTAAGATCTTCTATTAATAGCTAACATTTTAACCTCTGTAAAACTGTATTTCATTTTTTTAGATGAGTTTTTAAGAAAGAAAAAATTGTTAGGAACAAAGAAAAAAGTACTGAACTGTTACATGATATATGCCCCCCCCCCATATAGCAGTGAATGCTGCATAATCTCATCAAAGATGAAGAAGAGACTTAAAGCAACAGAAATGTGGTCCTACAAAAGAATACTGAGGCTGCCATACTGACTGAACATGTGAGCAACAACAAAGTTTTAAATAAAATGGAAACAAAAACAGTTTATACTTCAGAAAGAGAGAGTTGAAATTTCTAGGGTACATAATGAGGAAAGAGAGCTTGAAAAATCTGATACTCGCAGGACAGACTGAAGGCAAGAGAGACGGAAGAAAACAACACATACCATATATACTTACGTAATGCACAATCTTGCATATCATGCAACTCCCAAATTTTCACTTATAAAAAATGATTTTATCATGTATCTCGTGTATCATGCAAGTTTCTTTTTTGAGAAATCAAATTATAATAGTCTAACCTCTTGTACTCTCTCTCTCTTTATCCCATCTTCTAGTTAGATAAGTTAAAAAAATAAATAAATAAAAGTATCATTAGTAACACTACTCGTTGTGTAAACACGTAAACAACTGAACAAGAAACAGCTAAACATCGTATAAACGTAAACAGTGGAAAAGATTTTTATTTGATAATACAATATTAATATGTGAATGTTACATGCATTATTATTAGATACAGTTAAGTAAAACATCAGCTTTATCAACATCATACTTATTTTAAATACAACTGTACTTTTTGACTACAGTAAATGGATATGTAGGTTGGTGAATGGCATAACCAAGGCCAGCAGTGCATATGCTAATTTTATATTTTGTGTATGATGCAACCTCCTTAAAAATTAGGTCTTCAAAAGTAGCATGATACACAAGTACATACGGTTATTTATCTAGCAAGCTTGAATAAATGGATGGCAGAACAGGTTTTAGGAGGAAATAACAAAATGACAAAATTTATTAAGAGCTACAAAGGACAGGAAATCACCAGTTATGTTCCCTATGTCATGAAGAAGAATTGTCAGAGCATACTTTAAGTATTTTAGACTATTGTTCTCAACTTGATTATTATAGATGATGTCATTGACACCTGATGAAGGCCGGAGGGTACTTTATCAAAATGTTGTCTATAATGACCTCTCTAACAATCAAGATGAGTGTGAGTTTTTTTGGTTGTTTTTTTTTTTTTTCTTCTTCTTTTTTTTCTTCTTTTTTTTTTTTTTTCTTCTTTTTTTTTTTTTGTCTTCTTTTTTTTTTCTTCTTTTTTTTTTCTTCTTTTTTTTTTTAAACCCCTATGTGTGTTTTGCAGCTCGTAATGTTGCACGAGGAGAAGCTGCAATTGCTGAACTGAAGAAAGAAGGTCATGAAGCCAAATTCTATCCACTGGACATCACTGACCCAGAGAGTGTAGCAAATCTGGCCAAATATCTTAAAAAGGAATATGGAGGTTTGGACATTCTCGTCAACAATGCTGGTATTGCCTATAAGGTTTGTTTCTTTTAAAATATCTTCTTATTCTATTTGTCCCTCTCTTAATTCGCATGTAAATACGTTATGCCCTGTTACCTCATAAATATTGGACTATTCCGTTTTGACCGTGTCGAAAAACGGAAAAGACGTACCAGCAATGCTACTTCGTTTCAGTGAGAAAATGAAAGGAAATAGACTTGTGTTCAATGTTTGTTTCAGTAATATGGAAAAAGTTGTCAATTTCAAACCTTTTCATTTGTACCGCCTTTACCTTTTAAAATAAGGAGCATTCATATTTATGATTGTTATTACAATATTTTGTTAAAGTTGTTAAACTGACATATTTAATGATCGCTAAGGGAAATTCTACAGATATTTCATTGTCATAGAACTCACTATGAGTTTATTCAATTAGTAACTTCAGAATTATGATTGATCAGAAAATTCAATTAGGGAAACGCAAATTTTCAGGAGTATTTCTATTTTAACTTTATTGTAGTGATAGCTATGCCTTTTTCCACTTTGTTTGCTACTATTCACTGATTTTTATAGTCTAGCTTATTCTATGATTTCATAGTGTAGTATTCTATACTATTCACTGATATTTTTTTTTTTTTTTTTTTTTTTTTTTTTTGTAGTCTCCTACAGTCAAGCTTGATTTTTTTTCAAAGCATTAAATGCTGAGGATTTTTACTTTTATATTCTCTTCTACAACTTCATAGTATCTTGTATACCTATTTCTGGGTTAAATTTTCTTTCACCGAATATCTAATTTTTGTGAAGCAGTGGAATAGTGATGTCATTTCTGAAGAGTCTTTAGATTGTACAGAAGACAACAGTCCACATGGAACAACTTTAACAATGTTTTCTAAAAACGTTTTTGATGATTGATTAAATGATTTGCCTGTTTAATGGCATATAAACCCCTTATGGTTCATTTTATGTCAGAATTTAATTTTCTTGGGACCTTGCAAGTAATAAAAATATGTTATTCTACTTTCACACTTGAATACATGGTAGATGATGCTCATCTTTTGTGCATATACATGTTTGTGTGGACATAATTACTTAGAGGTGGTGATATGTAAGTTTTATGTTGTAGTTTTGTTGAAGTTATTTTGGAATACAGTTTGATTTAAGAAATTGTATATTATATGGATTAATGTCATGAAAGAGTTCTTTAATGTTGGTTGTTTGGTAGTATTTTAAATGGATTTGGGTGAAGTCGCTACAGTTTGTTACTATGTGCATATTGCTGGTAATTTGATTATAAATATGTATTGTTGGTAATTTTTTATATAGAAATGTATTGCTGGTATTTTTACTATAAAAAATTATTTTTATACTTTTATAGTGTTTTGTTTGGGAAGTTCACTATTTGCCCATAGCTGGGACCCTAACAGGTGCTACCACCCCAGGTCAGGGTGTACTTGTGAACAACAGCAATTAAGAGGTGTTTCCACACTCCTCAAAATTTCCAATCTTCCAGTCAGAGGCCTTACTGCTGGATGTAGTTTTTCGTCATACCCAGGACTAAGATTTTGCTGAAAAATTTTCCTTCTTACTTATTACTAGTTCACTGATGTGATACTAAAAAGACTGTATATGAATTCTTTACTATTATTATTAGTATCTTTTCACATGGAGAGACTGTAAATATATTTTCCATTTTGCACTTTCACACATTCAGTCTTTTCACTTCCCAGCTTGGAACAGTCTACCAGTGTTATAAAAAGAAAGACACTGCCACCTAGTGTTGCCAGTGCAAAGGAGATAACCTAATACAGAAAAGATATGGATGAAAGCATTTGGTGTGTTAAAAGTGAGAGATTAGTTTTACTCCATTTTGTTACGTTACAACACAGCACTGTGAAATTAGAAATAACAGTCATTTCCACCTTGATTTGAGGGGTGTGCAGGTGGTGCAATGGATAGCAACTCAAAATGAGAAATCAGAGAGCAAAGTTCAAATTCTAATCAGGTTCATTATGTTTGTTATCCTCAAATAACCTTGCAATTTTCTAGAAGTTAATAACCTGGATTTACCCATTTTCTTCCAAGTCTGGTCATTAACAATAGTAATATCCAATCATGTGTCTAATTACAACTTGATTTTCATATCATTTATATGCACGAAAACATATTTCCTCTTTTGCAAAGTGTAATTAATTTGCCTTTTGGGTTTCTTATTATTACTGCATGTATTAATTTTGTTTACTTACATTTTATTTCTTCTCCATTTCTTGGATCTGCAACACGCACATTTGTGTCCTAATTTCCCAAACTCAAAGCATATCTTGTTTCTGAAGAAACAATCCTTTTAAAAATGTTTACCATCACAGCCATGACAAATATTAGGTATTGAGTGGGTTTTAAAGTCTTTCTTCATAGTTTTATCAAGAGTTAGAAAACGTTTGTAAATCAGGAGTTCATGCAATTTAAATTTTTACATTCCTGATTTACGAGTCATGTGTACATGACAAAATCTTCTTCTTCAGATTTCACTAAATTGAGACATTGTCAATGTATATTGAACAACAAACTCCTGTCTCGAAATAATTTCAATAGTGTTAGGACATTCACATCAAAAGTTATTTCTCCCAGCTTCTTCAGCAAAATATAGTTTACATATTTTTCTTGTTCAGCAGGGGATAATTTCCTTAACAATAATCAAACTTTTTTCTCATCACTCCAATGTGCACAATCCCTTTTAAAGATTCCTTCATATTTTCTATAGTATGGTAGGAAAATTATTCCTTTATCTGGATTGTACAGAAACTTGGTGATAAAATTAGCGAGAACATCAGGAGTAAACGAATCTGAAGTTTTTGTTTCCATCATTTTAATGAGCAACTTGAAAAACTTTTGTTGCTGTAATTGTAATTGCTGTTCCTGGTGCTGTAATTGTAGTTCCTGCTGTACTTTCTGTTGTTGCATCATCTGAAATATAAGAGCCTTTAATTCTTCCATTTTTCTTTTGAACTTTTTTGCAGATTAATTTTTTCCATCCATATAAGTTCAATGAATCCCTCGCAAATCCTTGTCACCGCTTTTACGATAACTTGCGAATCCTCATCGCCACATTTGTGATGTTGGCCGGCTTTGCTAGTCACTTTTGCTATGTCAAGTGAAAGCTCATTATCACTTCCAAAAATGATTGTCATATTGGAGACTTTGTAGACACCAGTACTAGTAGTAACGCCTTCCAGTAATAGCTGTACTAGTAATATTTGTTCAAGTATTAATCACCAAAAAGTATAACGATCAGAAGAGAATCGTAATCCGTATAGTAATAGAGAGTGTGAACGTATAGCAATAATGGATAGACAAGAAGAGTGAACAGTGAGCCATATAGTTGATTGAGAGTAATACTCAACATGCTACTTTGCATTTATCCACTTCCTTTTATGATCACGTGATCTACTTAATAATGGAATTGCCCATGTTACTCACTGGCAATCTAGTTTCAAACCACAGTGTCAGCAACGACACTTACTCTTCTACAACACAACCCCCCATAGGAGCTTTGGTTAGGCAATTAAGTTTTAAGTGAAAAAAAAAAAAAAATTCTATTTTGGAATATAAGGTTATGAAAGAAACTATCGGGATAATTGCCAATTTAATCTAAATTAACAGTGAAATAATTCCCCCTCTCCCCCAAAAAGTAATTATTACTACAAAGTTACCAAAATAAACCTTGTCTATAGAGCTTAGTAAAATCTGTTTATACAAATCATGACATTTAAGTAGCAATGAGATATAAAAATCTAAAAAGGCTGGTTCTACAGTATGAGGTCAGTCCCATAAAACATCTCAGCCATATCAATGTATTCATTCTTTTTTTTAGGTTGGCCATGTATAGGGTAGGATGATAGCCTTATATATATACACCATGGTCTCTTTGGCAAACTGCTGTATCACTTGATCTGTCTAGTGTTTCATATTATTCCTTTTACAAAAGAAGAAAAAAAGAAAAAATGGAATAAAAAAAACAAGGGAATAAAAAACTAAAAAAAAACTGTGACAATTAAAATGCCATAAAAAAATATGTTCAGTATAGCACTCCATTTAGAGCAGTAAGAAATTTGTTTAATTTTGTTCTGCCAATAGGTTTAGTAAATAAATCTGCAACAATTTTATTGTACCTTTTTGAATTTCAATCCTTATGGAGTGATACTTTATGTCTGTGTTTTGAACATTGCTGGCTGACTGGATTCTTAGCTAAAGCAATGACCTGATTATCACAGTAGATTATGGCTTGGTATTTAGTTGCATTAATTATGGTGGCTAATAATAAAATAAGGAATTTTGTTTCTCTTATGGCAGCTACTAATAATGTGTATTCTGCTTTACAGGTTGATAATGCCACTTTAGGTTGTTTTCTCATTTTCCATGAAATCATTGAACTGTTTCGTGCTAAATGGAAACCATATCCTGTAATCTTTTGAATTTCCTCAATCAGCATCACAAAAACAAAAGAGGATTATTTGAATTATTAAACACTAAACAGTGTATTTTTGTCCCTTTCAAAGACTTGTTTGGCTCTTATCAAGTCATCCATGGTCAAATTTACGGAATATTGTGACAGTTTTGTTACCACGTAACTAATATCAGGACGAGTGGTGGTCATAACATATCTAAGACTGCTAACTCTCAGTAATCTTTTCCATCTACTGGTTCAGCATTGCTCTCATCCATTAGATTGATATTGATTTCACAAGGCATTAATTAGTTTACAATCTAAATAATTTTAAATTTGCTTAGAATCTTTTCAATATATTTTGTTTGATTCATTTCTATACAATTGTTTTTAAACTTAAACTGTATTCCAAGAAAGAAAGATTTTCAAGATCATTCATTCTGAACTGTTCACTTAAATGTTTTTGCATTATTTAATACGGAATTGCAACTGGCACCAATTAGTATATCATCAACCCAAACAATCAATCAATATCATATTAGAAGTGTTTTTTGTGTAAATACAAGAATCTGCCAAGGATTGAGAGAAACCTTCACCAATGTGGGAAGAACTTGTCTCCAATTTCCTTAATCGCCATACAAGTTTGTTATTGTTTTTATTGCGAATAGAGTAGCCCATTGGTTGTTCGATATACACTTTGCAGTCAATCAGTGCATTTCAATATGCTATTTTTACATCTATTACAAATTTATGTTGAACAGCTAATTGCATTAAAATTCTTACCAATGATAATCAAGTTGTAGGGGAGAAAGTTTCATTATAAACTCTCTTTGTGAATAGCCTTTTGTAACAAATCTTGCTTTGAACTTTTCACTAGTGTCATTTGTTTTAATTGTATACACCCCCATCGACTACCCACAACAGTTTTACTAGATGGGAGCTCTATTAATCCATATTGTATTATTTACTTTAGAGCAGCTATTTCTTTTTCCATGGCCTCTCACCATTTTATAGAGTCATCTGAAGTAATAGTTTCTTCATAATTAGTGAGTATATTTTTTACCAAACAACAATAATCTACATTCAGTTTTACTTCATCTAAATTTTTAACAATGTAATCTTGTAAATATTCAGGCATTTTTCATAACCTGCTTGGGTATCGTCTCTCTTGTATTTCTGCACTAGGATTATTTCTCGTCATATTATCAGTTGAATTTCTTGATTGTGGCAATTTTCTTTCTTTTGTACCCTTCCCACAATAATTTTTTGGCCAATAGTCATCAAGTGTTGTATCATTTTCTTAACCGGAATACAACAATCATCTGATGAAGGTTCCTTAAGTTTTCAGTAAATGTTGTACACCTGACTCTCTTGATGTTCTTCATCTCGGATGTATATGTTAAACAGGCAGGACTAGATTTATCGTAGCCTATGAAAATTGCTTTTTCAAATTTAGTGTCCAATTTCTTGTATGCATGCATAACAAATTATTTCCAAATATACGCATATTAGCGAGGTTACGTTTGCAATCCGTGAACATTTCAAAGGCAGTTTATTTGTTCTTTGATTTGTAATATAGGCAGCAGTCATAATAACATACAACCACAAAAACTTTGGTAGCTTTGATTCTTTTAATAGACATCTACACATTTCGAATAAAGAACACCAACATCTTTCAGACATACCATTTTGATGTGGAGAATATGGAGCAGATTTCTCGTTTATTAAAAGATTTTCAAAGATTTTAGAAGTGAATTCCATGCCATTATCACTTCTTAAGCATTTTACAGAGCCATAAAGGGCGATGTCAGCCAGATATTTCTTTGTGGCGGCATATGTACACTTTTTTTTTTTTTTTTTTCAGAAAATATGCCACAATTCGACCAGAATAGTTGTTCATGGTATGAAACAAAGTGTATACTTAAAGCCATTTAAAGATCCTGGTTCAATTGGGCCAGTGAGATTACAATGAACAAGGTCTAATATTTTAGTTGCCTCTTTTATCGGATAACTTGTTTTTATACTGTACCATTTTTGCCTTGGTTACAGGTTTCACAGTTTGTATCTGATTTATCAACAATTTTAATGCCTTCCATGACTTTGTCATGGAAAGACTTTCAGATTGCAATGCTCAAGAATTTGATGCCATTGTTTTAGGCTGCACATAGCAGTTTTGGCAGTTACTGCAGTGTTTAAATAGTATAAACGTTCATTTCTTTTTATGTTGAATTTAAGACCATTAAGGTAAATAAGTTCCAAGTAATTCCAACCAAATTTTGCAGAAGCTTTTTTTTTTCGGTAGCACACATATTTCTGTCTGTATCGGTTGTAGTGATTTGAGCATTACGTCTTTTTAAAGCAATATTACTGGTTCAACTACCATCTGTCGGTTTGATATGATGATTTTCCTGGATTATTATTGAAAATAAGAAATTTAGATTCGTCCGCAATCACACATGTGGTAGCACCACAATCGACAAGTAAGCAATTTTTGTTGGGAACTGTTTCTAGTCCAACTGAAAACATAAATGAATGTTCATTATCTGAAACATGTTCCACATTTTTTACAAAATAGGCTTGCTTTTTGTTTCTGCATTTGGTACTCTTATGTCCCCTCTTGTGACAAGCACGATAGATTTGGGGTGGGTGGAATTATAGCATTTTGATGGGGAAATATTCGCTGGATATTTACACAACTTATTCTGGCAATCAGGATTCTTATGCCCAAGTTTACCACAAGTAAAACAGGTTGGTACATTAGTTTGGGTCTTGGCATTGGGAGTGACATTACAGTATTCTCGATATTATTATTATTATTATTATGAATCATTTTTTCAGTTTCTTCGAAGCTTCGCTATGCTATTTTAAGTTCACTAAGCATTAGTAGCTTGTATTTCTGAGTGATAACAATTGTAAATGGCTTGAAATCAGACAAAAGGCCTTAAAAGGCCTTAGACCATCACCAATAATTTCCCCAGAAATCTTTAATAAAGTGACTGATTTTTCAGCTCGAATAATATAATCCATAATAGATTCAGTACTGGCTTTGCATAGGGATGTTAATTTCATATACAGGGAAGTTATTTTTGGCTTTCCTTTCAATAAATAGTGCTCTCTCTCTCTCAAAATTTGCAGTGCTTTTGCCCCATCATTAGGGGATTCTCTCATAATAAGAGATAAACTTTGATCATCAAAAATTTGAATTAATTTGGCAAATGTGTTTGCATTCTTTTCACAGTAGTGTTCACCACTGGAACGATCAAAAGGGGCCCAAATTATTTTGTATAATTTTTGAATCCACATGTAACCCGAAAACTTTACTTCCTATAGCTCATATTTCAATTTGTGACTATTAAGACAGCCTATTCCTGGGCCTGTAACCGGGTGAGTTAGAAGCCATTGTTAAAGTGCAAGATGACACAATCAGAATTAATAAAGTTTGCAATGAAAAGAAAAAAAGGTCAAAAAGGTGAAATAGCAACAATTATGCAAACAATATAGTTAAAGCAAATCAAAACTGATAAGAAGGCAAAAGAATTCACAAACTAGGAGTTGGTGATTGTACACAAAAGCAAGGTCAACCAAGTGAACACAATATGTCTGTCTAGTAGTTAAGGTAGATCTGGACTGAGTCATGCAAAAACGCAAGCCATCCCATTTTATTGGCTAAGAAAAATATCCCAGCATGCATTCTGTGTCTTGACTATGAAAGACGAAGAGGGGAAACTTTTTCAATCATTTCCCCCAACCTTGGGAAATCAACAGGATGACATGTAATAAACACACATGCTCAATACCTGCAAAGTATTTTTCAGTCTTCCATTGCGAACTGGTTTCCTAAAATCGCTAGAAACACATTTGGATGCTACTTAACTTTATATTTCAATGGAATTTCAATGCCTAATTCCAACACCATAAAGTTGTTGTTGGGAATTTAGCATAAAATACAAGAATCCCAAGAACCTTGCTTTTTTTTCCATGTGAGTGATTCTTGCTTGACTGAAATCCAACTGAATATTAGCAGTTTCCTTAAAGAAAAAATCTAGTATTCACTGACTGAGCAGCCAGTACTGATTTCCTTCCTAACCTTTTTTTCTTTTTTAAATAGTGTGGAATATCAACATTTTCATTATATCATTATTTTTTTATTTATGTTGTTATTGTTATCCATATTAGTTGTTTCTTCTGTTGAAAGTCCTCAAGTGATATTGTTTCTGTTTTTTGGTACAGTTCTTTGTTTGTGATTCTGTAAGACTAATCCTCAATTTGCTCTTCTGCAATGCTTTAAATGTTTCACTCAGTCAAAGCCCTTTTTAACCATTAATCTGAGAAAGCTTTTGCTGGCAATCTTCAACTGACCACGTCCTAATAGTCGGAAGGGTGGGAGGGATGAAACGGTTAAAACATTTGATTATGCTGTGTAGCACTGTCGTACAAAGTTCACAAGAGATATGTCTTTTACATAGCAGAATCTACTGTTGAACTTGGAATTCAGGGAGCAGGTCATGAAATCAACTTTTATCTCCAAGGGTCTCATACCCCATGATACTGTGCTCCAGAATTACCCCCACCACCACCCCTATATTGTTTGAAAAGCTGAAATGTAATGCCTATGATCTGGAATATGTTCATCAATAGTATTCAGACCCCAATTTGAATTTTTACTCTTGGCATGCAGATATTAATCCTCTGTTTTTCCATGGTTTTATTGGCCACAAAAAACTTTGTTTGATTTGATCTAAGCATGCACCCAAGACTAAGGCTTTTACAAGAAGTCTTGCATACCTACACTTGCTTTATGTTTACAACCTTCACAGTATTTGAATTTCAGTTGATTTATACCAGTCTATGCCATAAGTTTCAAACATCCCTTATATATATATAATGTGTGTGTGTGTGTGATGGACTCTCCTGGTGATTTTGACATACGAGGATCCAACAACCTCTTTCAGCTTTTATATTTGTGCCGTATGTAACACTTCAGCCCTTCTAGTGACCTGTATACATGTCCACATGTTGTGCAATGGCAAGGATCTTGCAGTGTGTGTGTGTATATATATATATATATATATATATATATATATGCTCACACATGCTAACTGAAAATATCAGCTTTTCAGTACAAAAGATATTTCAAGAAATTGCTTCTTTTTTTTTTTTTTTTCCTTTAATGATATAAAAAAACATTGTATCTCATGAGAATTTTTCATCTTGAATCCGTTTTCCCTGGAAGTAAATTGATGAGAGATTCAAGACTATTTGTACAAAATACTGTGAAACCCAATGATTGTCCTTAGATAGATATTTTTTCTTCTGTACCTGGCATACTCTCGTAGATATTTTTTCTTCTGTACCTGGCATGCTCTCGTAGATATTTTTTCTTCTGTACCTGGCATGCTCTCATAGATATTTTTTCTTCTGTACCTGGCATGCTCTCGTTGGCAATAGCCAGATCAGACCAAAAATGGAGTACTACTGCCATATATAAGCTAGAGCTGCCCAGTCCTCACTTTCCGTCCTTCATAGAATTCAAAAGCGTCTATGCTGCTTTGTGGGTGATGAATTATTTTCTTTGTGGGTAATGAATTATTTTCTGCCAAACAACTCCTTTCCCACAAAGGAAACGTAGGCCTCTCGCTGCTCTATCAGTATCTCCATAACAAATGTTTAGACAAGCTACATTCCTTAGTTCTACCAGTTCAGACCTTCACATCTATGATCTGCCATGCCACAGAGACAGGGTAAACTCCTCCGTATTCCATTATTAAGGAGGAAGTTTCACTCATATCTTCTTCCCAAGAAGACAGTCTCCCAAGAGGATACTTCCCTGATTCAATGTGATCTTAAAAACGTCAAGTCTATGGTTAACAGTTATATAACCAACATCTATAAAATTTCTAATAAAATATCATGTCTCACTTTTTTTTTTAATCATGTATAATAATTTTCTTTTATTTAAGGTACAAAACAACTATTTTTTTGGTCCAATTTAAAAGTTTAGGAGGGGTTCCCCTCAAACCTTTGAACTGTAGTGTTTGTGCATTCTCGATATAGCTTAAACAATACATAATACCCTATCCAATTTAGAAGCATATGGTACCTTGAACCCCTGCTCAGTGCCATGTCAAAGTTCATTAAAATTAGACATGGGGTTCTTTAGCTAGGGCCATCTTCTCTTTTTTTTTTTTTTTTTTTTTTTTTTTTTACAGCATTTTTAGCAGGAAATTTTGCATTTGATTTCAATACACATTCTTATATCACTCAGTGTATATAAACAAACACTTGTATACCAAGTATTACATGTGTGAAAAATAATAAACATAATACACTATAACATTATTAAATAAATTTAAATATGCATAACACAACATATATTTATACAAATCACTTTTCTACATTAGAACTTTTTATATAAACAACAATCCCGGATGTTGGGGATCTATTTGATAGGTGAAGAGGCTTTGTGTGTCACTTGTAAATAAATAAATTAAGTAGTACCATGGACTTTCTAAAAAAAAAAAAAACGAAAAACATATTCTAAATATTTTAAAGGCATTTGAAAGATAATGGCCTAAACCTAATCTGAATTATAAGAAAAATTAATTTCTGTATATATAAATAAACGTTTTAGGCATGTTTAATTAGTACTTTTTTCAATGAATCATCAAGCTGGCATTTTATACAAAAAATGTAAACAACAAATTTAAAAATCTCTTTAAAATCCAATATTTATGCTAGAGATGTGTTTCAAAGTCTATTAGTAAATTTAAGGTTTAATTAACTGGATTTTTTAAAAGTGATGCTTATCTTTTATTTAAATCAGAATAAAAATAACATTTTATTTTTGCATGCTGGCCTGTGAGGTCAAAGAACAAAATAGAAATGCTGTCATTCTCCTACTGTTTTTGCTTTTGTTTTTAAAAAAGAATGAGAAAAAGTAATAAATCTCAACGAAATACAGAAGACCAGCAATGTAATAATTAAGAATTTGTTGTTTTTTATGTTAAAAACTAAATTTTCTTTGACCTTATATAACCAGTAGTTTCATAATATGCAGAGTGCGATGGGTAAATTGTCACCATTTTTTAGTTTTAAATTCACATATCCATGTTTACTTTTGTTTGTTTGTTTTTTTACTGCACAATATATTAAGGTCAGTTGGGCGTTGTCTGTGAGAAAAAGAACATGTGTTTTATGAATCTACTCACCATTTTTATATAACAATTTGCTACAATGAATTGAATTTTTCTCTTTTCTCTTAGAATGCATCAACAGCTCCTTTTACAGAGCAAGCATCAGTCACCGTGAAATGCAATTTTCATGGGACCTTGAATGTATGCAGGCAACTCTTCCCATTACTCAGGCCTCATTCTAGGTATGTAATATTATTTGCAATTATCTATGTACCATGCTCTTTCACAATGTAAGTGTTCATGGATCCTCCCAACTTCTTTTCTTCTGTCCTGGGTATGGTGATAAACTACATCCGTGTCCTGGGTGTGACAATAAACTACATATGTGTCATGCGTAAGAGGATAAACTATGCCCAACAGCAAAGCCTATGATAATACATTTTTGAAAAATAATGTTGCTTGCTGTACATTTTTGAAAAAAATATTACCAGCTATACGTTTTTGGAAAAAAAATATTACCTACTATACATTTGGTATACTCTGGTATTTTTTTGAGGAAAAAAATATTAACAGAAAAAGATTTTTGACAAAACAAAAATATTACCAGAAGGGGGGGGGGGGAAGTTGTCAGCATTAAATGACCCATTGAGGTGTTGATATGCTGTAAAACAAACCAAACCAAACTTCTTTTCTTGCTTATTTACAATCCCTCTGCCTCTTTGTTCTAACATTTTTTACACAAACTCAAGTTGTTTATTGTTTTCCCCTTGCTTTCAATATACCTTGTGAATGTTAAATTCTCCAAGCCTTCTCTTCTCATCTGTTTAAAAAAATTCAATCACTTTCTGATTAACAACTTCTTTGTAGTTCCTCTTAAAACTTTCTCGTTTCTCACATGCTCAGCTTATGTTGGTCTCAGTTTTTGCCAGGAGAACCACATATTTCTGTCACTTCAAGTCTCATTTGCATCTGAGAGGAGAATTTCCAGGATTCTCAAACATAGAGAACATTCAATATTATTTACCAATTCAGCACTTTTCTTTTTTTTCTAAGGACATTTTCCAATCCCGTAATACCTTGCTTAGTACATCCTGCATATAACGATAAACTACGACCACGTCCTGGTTAAGACGATAAACTATGTCCAACAGCAAGGCCTCTGATCAGGAGGTTTTGAGGAGCATGGAACCACCTCTTAGTTGCTAGTGTTCCCAGGTCCATCCTGAACCGGGGTGGTAGCACCTGTTGGGTCCCACCTATGGGTAAATAGTTAAACCCCGAATTGGAGTCAAAACACTATGAAAGTGTAAAAATAGATTTTAATACCAGCAATACATTTTCGTAAAAAATTATTACCAGCAATGAATTTTTGAAGAAAAATTATTACCAGCAAAACATTTAAAAAAAAAAAAAAAAAAATTACCAGCAATATATTTTTCAAAAAAAAAAAATATTAGCAGCAACAAAAATTTTGTCATCATTATCTTCCCATTGAGGTTGATATGCTGCAAAACAAACCAAACCAAACCCTGCTTAGTTTCTGAAAGTTTATAAGAATTACATAAAAATAGGTACCTCCACTGAATTTTTGATACCTAAGGTTTAAAATAAATTTTTAGAAATGAAAGCACATTCTTGAAGATTTCATTTTTGCTTTAATTGAAAGCTAAATGATTAAATTTACTATTTCCAGTAAGCAAAATACTCCGGTGTATTTCAAATAGAAATTATATTGATTGGAATGTCAACTTTTTGCTCACTTTCAAAAATCGATTACAATCTGCCATTTTCTCACATTTGTAAACAAAATTTAATTATCAGTTCTAAAAATCTTCCAGAAATAAAATATATATTTGTGACATGCTGTTTGAGAAAAATTAGCAAATTTAAAGTTAAATTAATCTGATCTGAAACAAATATTGGTTATAGCATAAAAAATATAGTATACAAGCATTTTTTAATGACAGGTCCTGTTTTTCTGCTGCTATGGTTGATGTTATTGACAGGCTAAGGTGTTGACAGCTAAGTATGGATGATCAAAATTGGCATAAATTTACAAAATCTAAGTGAATGCATTTTTTGTTTTTTATCTATCTAGCAATTTTACACAACATATTTTTTCAGCAATTATCTGATATTTTATTGACTATCAAATACTATAGTGTTATGTACCAATTTTTTTTTTTTTTAAATATCCTTAATGTGATTTCTGCCTTGTTAATCATATATAAAATTCATTTGGGGATGTTTTTTGATTTTTCTGCTTTTCTTTTTCCTTTTCCTTTTTTCATTTTTTTTTTTTTTTTTTTTAATTCTAAGTAATTCTTTCCAGTTCTATTCTTGGAATATCTTGGTCTTATTTCTTAATTGTGGAATCTAATACCACCCCAATCCCCTTTCATGGCCTCTGAAATGGTGAAAGTTAGACATTAAGACATGTATTATTGTTCTCGTCAGCATGTTTGACAACACTAAGAATTTGACCTAATTCTCTCGGTGTTGTGCTTGTTTTCTTTTGTCACTGCCTCTAATAGCATAATTTTCCTTGAATTAAAAAAAAAAAAGGAAAATAACTTCTGTTGGTTTCCATTTTTCTCACCTCCTTAGGGTGCAATGAAGCTTTAACTAAGTCAAAACTTTATATAATCATCTTTTTTCATTCTTTTTTTCCCCATACTCATAAATATTTACTAGTGCTCTCACAATTTTTATTTCTACAATAATATTTAATCTATTGGAGGTAGTGGATGCTGATGCACACCCAAGCAACCTATGTTATTCCTTTATTCACCCCATGGGGCTTTTAGTCCTTGTACATGAGTGAACTTGTCCTGAGTACATTATTTCTGACTTCAGGTTCTGTTGCCTTGATTTCTTCCTCGGTGAGACCGGTGCACACACATGTATCATCTTCGCTAGATTATCCATTCCTTCATTAAGGATACTGGAGCTAAATGTTTTCTGGGTTTTGGTGTTATCTGCCTGATAGTCAGAAATCCAGACCTTTCAGCAATTTCAAAAGAGGCTATCCTATCACCAAGTGTATAATATCAGGTCTATTGTACTGTTATTTTGTAAATGCATTCTCGATTACACAGTAGTCTCTGATAGGGCCTCTCAATGCCATGGTGAAGGGTACTGTTGCAGCTGTAGCTTTGGACTTAAATCCAAATTGTTTATGCATGTTTCTCCTGTTGGTATGACTGTCTAACTTCCTCATGTTCACTTGAACACAGTGATTTCTAACCATGACCACAATAAAATTTAGAAAGAAAAAAATCATAACCAATCTATTAAAAACAAAAGGTGACCCCAGATTCACCATCTCGTACACCAATGTGAAGAGGGATCTACTTTTCAGAGGTTGAACTCCATCTTCTTGATGCCAAACATGACCTCTTCTCTGAAATTGGTTTCTATGCATCTATCCAGTGCAGGAACTCGCAACCCCAATGTATTCATCCCTATCTATCCGATTCTCCTGTACCGACTCTCTGTACTTCCATTCCCGTATGCCAGACTAATATTATTAGTACGGATCTTGTTCTCTTTCTTGTGGAGAGACAAGACCCTATGGTATCGCGCGAGATCTGTTGCCTTCATCCATGAATGTGGTGTTTTGGTAGTAGGATTATTGTTTTGTATGTTTGGGTCAGTGGTTGTGGCTAGCTAATCATAACCATCTATTAAAAACAAAAGGTGACCCCAGATTCACCATCTCGTACACCAATGTGAAGAGGGATCTACTTTTCAGAGGTTGAACTCCATCTTTTTGATGCCAAACATGACCTCTTTTCTGAAATTGGTTTCTATACATCTATCCAGTGCAGGAACTCGTAACCCCGATGTATTCATCCCTAATAGTAAAACATGACCATCGATTGCCATGGCCGTGGAACATGTATTAAGGACAGATTCCCATGTGGCAGAGGAAAAAAAAAAAGAGAACCCTAATCTCTCGTATATGTGTTTCATTGTGGCGCTTGTTCATAGTACCAATTTCATTCTCACTCTCAAATGATTGATAATATCCTTTCTGAGTATCCCTCAACTGGCAATCATATTTGTGGTGACTTCACTATTCACCACAAAGAGCAGTTAATCCATTCAAACAAAATCAATAAAGATGGCAGATATTGTCAATACTGTTGCCTACAAATGGACACTGATCATTGAAGAACCCACCCATATTCCTAATGCAACAGGACAGCAGGCAAACCTTGACCTTTTCCTCACATCCTGCTCTGAAAAATGCTTCGTTGAAGTGTTACCCCATGCAGTTCAGACCATTCACTACTCAAAGTCAATGTCAAAATAAAGGCATTCCCTGATGTACCATTCCATAGAACAGCTTCAGATCTTACATGACAGAAGCTCTTCTTTCAACCTTCTTCAGACATATGCCCACATCTCAGAATGAATTTTTTCTAGAATTGAGTTTTATGCTCCAGAAAAAATTCCATCAAAAACCAGACAGCCAGTCTTTGTTAACTCTTGAATGTGCTGCAGCTATAGCTTACCATAACCACTACTTAAAATATTTATCACAGGGAACAGGGTTAGTGTAGTAGGACACTTGCTGCATTCAGAACTAACCACAGTCATTGCAAGAGAGTTCTATAAGATGCAAACTGTAGCTATGCACAAGCAGTCCAGGCCAAGGTTGAAAGCAAACAACTTTGATCCCAGGAGTTCTGGAAAACTTCCAACCATATTATCAATAGTGTCAGTGCCTACTATCAAAAATGGCCCTGAGGTCATCTCCTCTTTATCAGACAAAGTAAAGCTATTTGCCAAGATCTTTGCCTCTAACTCAACATTAGATGACAAGGGCCATCCCCTTCTCAATTCCCACCCATCTCACAGAGCACCTTCTCAGTAATATTTTTATCATAGCTCAAAAAGTCTTAACCCTAAGAAGGCTACCAGTCCAGATAAAATCTCAGTAGTTGTCCTTAAGAATATTAACCTTGAGTTATCCCGGACCTTATCAACAGTATTTAACGGTTGCTTGAAGGTGAAATCCTTTTCAAGTCTGTGGAAGGTGCCAAGTGTATACCTGACTTTCAAGAATGCAGGTGAGCAGTCATTCTTTTCCCATTATAGACCCATCAGCCTAGTGTCATTAACAAACATTTTGAAGCTATTATCAACAAGGTTATTTGTCACATGAATAGAGACAACTCCTTGATCGGCTCAGTTCACTGCTAATATCCTGTCATTACTCAGTAGAATCAGTGAAGCACAAGACAATAAATATACCTCAAGAACAATCACATTAGATATTTGAAAGGCCTTTACTACAATAAATCACTAAAATTATATACACCTCGTACAAGGCCCAAGATAAGTAGAGCATTACAGGGTAATCTACAGTAAACAAGAACTATTGTCACCAACTTTCAAATCTGTACATGCAATATCCTTGGCGCTGTGAATGTTGGAAGTTTGTTGAAAACAAAAAAGACACAAAAATACGGTGAAATTTCAAGATGCTGCAATTTTAAAGCTGTTAAAAGATACAGATCTGATATTTGGGATTAACCAATAAATTTGAACAAAGACCACCAGTGGATTTATTCAGATTTTTCTAAGGTCACCTGTGACCTTTGGTTGATTTGAGATTGAATGACCCCTATGTGTATATATAATCAAATGCCACAAACAGAAGTCATTCATTACACATTAAGTGACATTTATGTAACTTCTGCAAAAGATACCCATTGTTGCCACATCTGCACAAAACTAAGACCCTTTTAGGCATTGAAAGCCACATCCACACGTGCCATATTTGAGACATCAAGAGATGACACTGCTCAAAATTGAGTAAATCATACATATATTGGATAGCTTGTGAAGTAAATTTTCTACTTAAATGAACAGATTTTTGTCCTGTACACACACACACATATATATACACACACACACAGAACTGAATAGACATAATTTTGTGCTTTTTTTTTTTTTTTTTTTTTCCTTTATGGGCCTAGGGTAATGTTTCGGTCAATGCTTCTTCAGAGGCCAATCGTTGGCAGAGCTGATGTAACAAAATTGGTCGGCAAATATGTGGAAATTGGAGATAAAGTTGGAACATGTCTAAAACAAATTTATGATTAAAATAAGTACGTAAATTTAAGAACCAATGTAAATTAACCAACCAGAGCATAAAACAAAAAAAAAGTCACTCTCACTAACCTCCAAATAAGTGAAGGGACTGCCAAAAGTTCTCCTTTTGTCTGCAAAGAGATGGCCGCTGCAATTTAAGACAAATGGCTTCTAAAACTAGCAATTGGTGTTTAGACCTACCCATATGCAAAATAGAGAATGAATCAGTCATGAAACACAATGAGCACCTATCATTCTCCAATAGGTGCTATCCAATTGTCGAGTCGTGTACAGATTGTGATACACAAGTATGATTAATTGAATGCAATCTACCAAATTTAGGAACGTGTTGGTTCAACCTTGTTTCCAATCTAAGACTAGTCCGTCCTATGTACTCAGTTTCACACTGGCACTTGAACTTGTAGATAAATGAGCTCTTACTAAGATGGGACTGATGTTCTCTGGTAAAAGAAGGAAACACTGGACAGGTGCCAAAAAACAATACATAATTTGGCCCCAAAAAAGGTAGCAGAAACTGATTTAGTACTATAACGGTTAGAATTTTACACTTTCTACCAAGTCAAGGCAGTTTCAATTTAAAACTTTTATTAAATCAATTACAATCACTTCCAAAGTTTTTTATCAAGTTGGTATAAAAATATTAATTAAGTATCAAGATATACAAAAGTAAGTGGACTCTTGCATTTAATATATGGTGATTGCTCCTTTTGAGGTTAAAATGTCAACCAGTCTTTTTCTATAATTTTAAGTTTCTGGAAGTAGTGAGTGCCAATTTTTGACCATTTTTCTTCTTGGCAAAACTCCCACAATTGCTCAATATTACCTTGGTTTCTGGCATGCACTGCCTTCTTTCACTCGGATCACAGATTTTCAGTTGGGTTTAGATGAGGACTTTGACTAGGCCATTCCAAGACTTGAAATTTCTTTTTATAAACCCATTTTTCTCTGGATTTCCTTTGATGCTTCAGATTATTGTCCTGTTGGAGGTTCCAACCTTGACCTAAACCCAACTTTTGAACTGAGGACAAAACACTTTCGTTCAAAATTGCTTGGTATCTTGCAGAGTCCATTGTGCTATCAATGCATACTATTTTTCCTGTTCCTTCTCACCAGATATACTGCCTATTGTTCCTCCCCCAAATCTTCAGTTTCGTCTCATCCAACTATAAAACCTTGTGCCAAAATGTTTGTAGCTTATTTTATGTACTTTGGAATAGTTGAGTCAAGCATGCTTGTGCTATTTCGTAAACAGTTGATTTTTGTAGGCATTCTGCCTTGAAGATTGACATTGTTCAGATTTCATCACACTGTAGAGGTATGCAAATTGATTCCGACATTGGCCAGTGAGCATTGGAGAACTGCAAAGATCATAGCAGGATTTTCCTGTGCTTGCTGAACTTGATGTCTACTAGCTTATATATATAAGCAAACATTGAAGTCAACACTCAGAGGCGACAGACTGTTTCATCAGGCCTGATGATTGCATTTAACATGAAACAGTCTATCACTTCTGAGTGTTGACTTCAATGTTCACTTTTATATTTACATACACCCTATCTCTGATATTAAGCACTTTATCTCGTAAATATAGCATACCTTAAAACTATATTTTTTCATATATATATATATATATATATATATAATGTGACAGCTTAAAAGCCATTAATCTACTTCCTGTGAAAGGCTCTTGATTGGGTGTTCGTCACAATAGGTAGGGAGGAGTAGATGCAATAGGCAACAATAAACTACAAAAGAACTCAAAATTGATCACTGCATTTAAGTATTAGATTAATAGTTAAGCTTACCTTTTAAAACTTCAATGATAATTCTTCTGCCGCCACTTAATTTAAAGACAATTGTTTAGGATTGTAAATGTTAAGGAGTTAATAGGTCATATGTTTGTTTTTTAACTTGTTTATTCTCATTGTTGTTAATAACATTGTTATCCTTTTCACGGTTATATATTGTCTATGCCTTTCTTTACTATTGTGGATGAAATAATGAAGATATTAGAGGTTTTTTAAAGTGTTGACAATTTTTGAAAATTCTTTTTTAGACATATAGATGATTCTCTATTAATATATCCAAAAAAACGGTTTCTCATATCTTGTTGACAAACTTAATAACGTTGAGACCAAAATAGATTTTACAGTTGAATCTAGCAACCAATTACCCTTCCTAGATATGCTACATAGAAATAATAATGACCTCCGATTTGACAATAATAACAACCTTGGAGATTTACAGAAAGTCTAGTAACGAGAATGACCTTAACAATTTGTATTCACCCCTCTATGACATGATAAAATATGGAATAATTACAGGATTCTTTTTAAGAGCACATTAGAACCTGCAGCCCCCAATACTTACCTGAAGAAAAAATATACATAAAATACAAGACAGCGTACGTGACTCTATGCCAGGCCAGCGTACGTGACTCTATGCCAGGCCAGCGTACGTGACTCTATGCCAGGCCAGCGTACGTGACTATGCCAGGCCAGCATACGTGACTATAAGAATGTTAAAGATTTAAAAGAAAATGGTTGAATTCATGACTTTCTTTTATTTAAAATATATAATGCATAATAAATTAATCTCAACCTAAATTAATATGAATATTAATTACATTATAATAAAAAAACTAATTCAACATCACCATTTTACTCACTTTTGTTTATTAAACATTAAATTACATCACTTAGCATCCTCCATAATTTACCTTGACTTTTAGTTAGCCTCATGTATATTTATGAGTGTTTCTTAAATTTAAAAATTTTGAAAAACTAACATTTTTACTTTTGTTTACATACTTGTTGTAAAATAAAATCCTTTCCTTTGCCTTGATAGATTGCAACACGAAATGCTTTTTGTCAAAGCTCCAAAAACCTGACACATTTTAAGCTTAACTTTTAAATATCGCTTCTTTTTTAGACAAGTCGTATAACAATTTAATATAATTTGCAATTATTATTTATTTTATTGATTTCTTACATATATTATGATTATTATATTTATTTGATGTTATATATATAATGTTTATTATTATTTCTTTCAACTTTTTCCAGTTAATCAGTTTTAGTAATTTTTTTGTCAACTAAGATGACAATCATTTGTTGTCATATATTTACTTTCTATTTACTTAAAGATATATATATATATATATATATATTAACTTTGCATTTTCTACTCTCATTCTTTTTTTTATCAATTTATAGTTTAGGTCTTGATACTGTCGGAGAAGTATTATAAATTATTTTATTGTATGTTTAATAATAACTTCATATTTACTGAGTATTTTACACTTAAATTCCAATATCTTTCTTTTTTTTTTTTTGTTATTTTCTTTGTTTCTTTGTGTGGGAAGTCTTCTGAAACATGTAATGTATAAATGTTTATATACATAGGTTATGTTCCAAAGGTTATCATAGCCTGGGGGTGATAATAGTGACAAGTTCCCACTGTCAATAAAATGCTTCCATGGCATGCATGTCAAATAGCCTCTGACAACTAAGTCCAGCTCTAAGCTGGAGAATGGGTGAAAGCATAAAACTGGTGCTTCATAACTAGCTGCTCCAGGTAGATGGGGGTCAACAGCCGAGGAAAGCAATCCAACTAGAGAAAGGAAAACCTTGATTTTAAACCTTGGCTGACTTGCCATTATATACAAGTCACAGAAAAGTCTATGAAAGTAAATCCAGACAGAAAATCTAGAGTGGAACTCTGAAGGTGGTTGGCTGTCAACACTGACAACTTTCCGGCAACTACTGAAGGCTAGACATCTCGAAATGTAATGTCCTGTATTCTTTTGGATCTTGTTGGTATGGCTGAGAAGGTGGTGGGGCATGTAGTCTGGACAATTCACAGCCTCAATATACCATTGCCTGTCTAGAATGTAAACTCTGAACTCAATCCACCTACTGCCTTTTAGATCCTACCTCTTTAACTTCTACTAGTTTTTTTTTGTTAACTCAAGTACTTACGGAGGAGTAATGGATAGCGGCTTGGATTGTGGAATTGGAGAGCCGAGTTTGAATTCCAGTTGAATCCATTACATTCACTTATGTGCTAATACTCTTGGGAAATGTATGAATCCTCTTCTTCTCCCCCCAGCTATGGGTAAATAGCAAGACAGAATGGGTTTTATAGCCTTGGATGGCAACTGATCTACCATAGAAAGAAATGGCAACCTACTGCGAAAAAAGATCTGCCTTGTCAGTCATGTATCAAAAATACATGATCACCTAAGCATGTATCACACATGGTATATAACTGACCGATATTCTTTAGAGGTAAATTACAAAAAAAAACATGCAAATGCATTCTATTATAGTCATTTTAAAAATTTTAATTTATCTGTTGTATTTATGGAACTTTTTGCAAAACATGTGTTTCAATATAAGGGAGCTTTATATATATATATATATATATATATATATATATATATATATAAAATTATTCAAAGTTAAAAGTACAGAAAATTTTAAAATATGTTTGCATATTCTGTATTTGTATTCAGTGTATAACCACCACTAAAAAAGAAAGAATCCTTTATTGCTATGTTTTCAGAGTTGTGAATCTCTCAAGTATGTCATCTGTGCATGCCTTACACCGTTGCTCGAAAAATTTACAGCAGCAATTCACAGACCCCAACATTACCATGCCACAACTGGAAAAACTGATGAACCAGTTTATCAAGTAAGATTTTTAATTCATTTTTTTTATTGTATTTTATGACTTCTGGTGTTCTTTGCTTTTGCTGAATCCTGGCAACCATATTTTGTGTTTATGAAAAAATTTTTAAATAGGGAAAAAAACATTATATGTTTATTGCTCAAATTGTCACACAAGTGCTGTCTTTCTTTTCTTTTTATTTTTCATATGAAAACACAATGACTAAAACTAGAACATAAATACCTACTTTAAATTTAAAGAAACATTTTATTTTATCTATCAGAAAGGTCATCTGTTCATTAATCTTTATATAAAAGATGGATGGCAGGAAGGAAAAAGAAGGCAAATTTCTTGACCTATACTGTCAGGTTTGGTCAGGACAGACTTAAGCCTGCTCCTGATTTTGTGTAACCCAGTACAACCTATTGCATGGATGGGTGGATGGCATATAAACTAGCTTTTCTGCTGGTGAGGAAAGTGGCATGTCACCTGACAAGACAAAAAACAAGATCTGTCAAAGGGTGGATGAGTTTATAGAAGCCAACATGTATGTATGTATGTATGTGTATATATATATATATATATATATATATATGTATCAGTAGATATTCTTCAAAAAGATATGTAGTAATGGCCATACTTGGACCCAAGTTAGCAGTTATTAGGTTGGTGCAAAAATAATGTCGTTTTCTCACATAGTAACATATGTGAGAAAACGACATTATTTTTGCACCAACCTAATGGCAGCCACCATGCATGTATGTATGTATGTATGTGTGTGTGTGTGTATATATATATATATATATATATATATATATATATATATATAATGTATATATATATATATATAATTTTAAATAAAAACAGACCACTTTAAGATTCCATGTATTAGGTTGGTGCAAAAATAATGACGTAAAAATGTCGTTTTTTGACGTATTTTTTAACGTCGAAAAACGACATTATTACGTCATTATTTTTGCACCAACCTAATCATAAATTATTTCACCACACCCCTTTTAAAGGACTGCGAATCATCAGACTTTACTTCCAAAGGTTGAAACAAAAAATGAAAAGAAATTTACACATTTTTGACGGGCCATATTAAGCATATGTAAATTAACAAAATGAGGAAGTGAGGGTGGGGGGTGAAGACATGAGTGAGATGTAATTTAAAATTTCTATTCTTTTATACTTAAAATTACTTGAGGTCCAGTCAATGTCTGGACCTCAAGTAATTTTAAGTATGGGTAAATCCAAGGAGGATAAAATCCAGAGAGGTGCCATCTCGTATAACAATGCTGAAGTGTATGTTTCTTTAGAGACTTATTCAAAGTTTTTACAGTTTTATTAACAGCATTCAGCAAACATTACATCTTTGGATTGATATTTATTAACTAGTTTTTGCAGAATTCTATAAGTGACAATTTCAATTCCTAAGAAGACGGCAGAAGACATATTAAAGACATATTGTTAACTATGATAAAAAATATAATAGGAGAATAAAATTGTGAATTTGTTTCACACTTGATAGAAATTAGTGAATCAAATAAAATATTGTTTAATAGTCAGTATAACTTATAAACTTACCTAGTTTACCGTGTTTGAACACACGTAAAAGTTGTGAAATTTCCTCCCATTTCAAATATCTTCTTTTATTTTCTAAGCTAATTTGATAAGATTTGTATGCAAACAAAATTTAATCTTTACAGAAAACTGACAATTTCATAGTTGTGTTCAGTAATGTGCAGAGGTTTGGCAATGCCTGGGGTCACCTCCTTGATTGTATGCTCCTAAGACTCAAGTAGTGGGTGGGTAGGGGGTCCTATAGGGCCTAGTACTAAAAATGTTAGAAGGGAAGACATTTTAAATATATAAAAACTGATAAAACATGGAATAAACTTTTTATTCAAATATAAACTAAATTTTTATTTTCTTTGGTTGGGATGCCTACCAACTATGGATTCTCGGAGCTGTCTGCCCTTCCAACTCTGCCCCCCCCCACACACACACTTCTGCATGCTACTGGTTGTGCTCTTAAAATTTGTTGTGTTTCAAGTCATTTCCTTACACATATTAAAATTAAAATCCCATCTTAGAAAAAACAATCTCGACAATTTGGTGGGCTTAAGATAGGGTTTGAAGTTGTCTTTCACAAAAATGTCTAAATTGAAAACCTTAATTGATAAAATACCATAGAAATTCAATGTTTAGAAAAAGTAAATTGCCCTCTTTTTGTAGATCAGTGTTTCATCTTTTATATCTACAACTTGAAGCATACATGAATCAAAAAGAGGTTATACTGTATTCATTTCATGTTGAGTCCAACACAAAAATTTTTTTATTGCTAACCAAGTGTATGAACATTGCCAGCTGAGCCATATTATAAGTCAAACTTGTTTCATCAATGGATACAATTTAAATCTTGTTCTTATATTTTCTTTAATCATGCATTTCAAAACTGTGTAAAGTACTTATTGCATTTTGTCCAAAGTGTTATTCTTGAATCATTTTCGCTTCAGCTGTTGCTTTTATGCATTTTCTTAAAAACAAAAACATTAAACCAAATTCATATTATAAAGCTAAAAAACAAATATATAAACTGGATCTATTTTTATATAAACTGGATCTATTTTTTGTACTTTAAATTTTGCATTAGAGTTTTTCCATAAAACATTAAAATAAAATTTTCAAAAATATTTTCTCTAATACTTGGGATTATAGGATTAAATTGAAAATTTATTTACATTTTCTTTTTAAAAAATGAAACTGAATACATTTTATAAAAATAAAATAAAGAAATTAACTGCATATATCTGTAAGCTAACCTTTGGTGCATGGGTCTATAAAATGTCTAAAAAAATTGAAATATAATTAATAGATAATTTTCAAAATGTAATCAGTTTCCTTTTTTATCTTTTTTAATTTTTATTTGTTCACTAATTTTAGGGATTAGGTCCTATTTTGGAGGTTAAAATGAAACGGCTACATTTTTTATTTCAACTTTTACAAATATTGTCTTTTCATAATTTGTTTTCCTTAAGCCATTGTCATAACAGCATTGTGGAAGGTAATAAGTATGACATCTTTTTTAATCAAGTATTTGTTCCTTTTTTATGTATTAGTGCTTTTCATAAACAAAGGAAGGAAGAAAAACACTCAGTGAATCTGAATATTCAAACAAATCTAGCATCTGTGATGAAGAAAAGCCACTTGAAATGACCCTCAGTCACAAATGCCAAAGCCCATGAGTTGCAGTCTACTATTACTCCAACTTTTACATTGACCAAGTCCTTGATATTACATCTCGCTCCAGTGCCGTAATAAAAAAGCTTACTTTCAGCCAAAAGCAGAAATTATTGCTTTTGATGAACTTTGCTGGATGATAGGGGGTTGGTCAACATTTGTCTTTACCAGGGTTTTTGATATAATAGCACTTTTAAAAGATAATAGGATACAGAGTGTTCCAGGAATATTGAAATAAATTTCTAATTATTTATATCATTACTGCTACTTTTTTTACAAGTTAAAAATTATATAATGTCACAAAATTAGTTACAGGTATCGGAAAAGGTATTTATATTACAGAGAAAAGAACTGTTCTATTGAATTCCTCATAACAAAATAAAGTTTCAAAGTTTCATGCACGTACCTCCAGTGGATACTTTTTTTTATTGACAAATTCAGGCTGTCATTCTTGACCTATTTTCTTGACCTATTGTCGCATTGTATTTCTCATGAAGTAAATAAAATATTGCAGTACTGCTGAAAAAATAAGTAACTTTATCTCTGTTGTGCTATGAATCATAGCAAGATGTTACAAAGCATTAACTGTTGAAATGAAACTGATATGAACAGTCAAATGCGGTCTCTGATTGGGTGATTGGAGTTTTTCAGGAGTGTGGAATAACCTCTTAATTGCTGTTGTTCCCAGGTCCATCATGACTCTGGAGTAGTAGCCCCTGTTAGGGTCACAGCTATGGGCAAATAGTGACCCCCCCCACACACACACACACACCAAACAAAAACACTATGGAAGTATAAAAATACGTTTTAATAGTAAATAGTACATTTTTATGTAAAAAAAAAAAGACCAATGATACTATAGTAAAATGACCGACAATACATTTTTATTTGTAATTGAAGGCATACAGTTGTGTTCAAAATATTTAGAGTTCAGTATTAAATAACCTATAGTGGTTGATATGCCTCTAAACAAAATCAAAAACCAACATTAATGAATTCTCTCATTACATCAATTCATATAATATCCTACAATTTATTAAATCAAGCTGTATTTCAAAATACAACTTAAAAAAAACTACAGCATAAAACACACATATCACCACCTCTCATAATCATATCCACACAAAGATATGTATGCACAAAAGCTGAGCATTATCTACCATGTATTCAATTGTGAAAGCAAAATAACATTTTTATTACTTCAAAGCTCCCCAGCAAAAATTAAATTTTGGCATTAAATTACCTATAAGGAGTTCATATACCATTAAAGAAATCAACCAACAGTCAAATGTGGCTTTTTTTGTGTCATGTTTTAACTATTTCATTTTTGAGAATGCAGGTTTTCCCAATGTTTATATTGGACTGATCTAATAATTATTGATTTTCATTAGTATTATATTTCTTTTAAATAAATATGACATTACGTTTACTATAATTTTCTACTCGTCTGAAGCAATCTTCAGTTATACACTGTTGAAAATTGTTTCTGGCCTAATAGCATACCAAATAGCATACGAGATGAAAAACTGACTTTGGCTGGTCATAACTCTGTTGCTAATTAAGCTAGCAAGATAAATTTAGTATACTTTTTTGATTGGTCAACCTCTCCATGCCTATATTAAAAGTTTTTGACTATAATGAAAAGAAAATTTTACTTTGGGATATCTATTAAAAGAATGTAAAAAAATAATAATTTGAGGGGGGGGGGGGTTATTTAATAAATTAACCTAAATTTTAAGCCACCCCCATCCCCGCAAAAATTTATTTAATAAATTAACCTAAATTTTAAGCCACCCCTATCCCCGCAAAAATTACACACACAAACTTGTGTACGCAAAGATGCATCAGTAAGTTTGTAGTCTGATACAATTAAATGTCACTCTTTTCTTCCCCTCTTCCTCCAGTAGTAGTCTTTCTTTAAATGCTTCCCTAATATTACTATTTTTTTTTATTTTTTTTTATTTCAAAATCAGCCAATCTGATTATCTTACTGAAATGTTTTCACATCTACTCAGAAACAGAAAAATGCTATGTCTTATGCTAAAAAGGTTGGGTCACTGTGACATGACAGTTTTTCCTGTCAGAATTCATCTTACCCATTTTTAAATCTACCATTCATCTGTACATTGAATATTGCTGCCATATCTGGTCTGGTGCTCTGGCTATATAACTTGAGAGTCTTGATAAAATCCAAAGAAGGGTCTGTAATAAAATCGGTCCTGAGCTAGGATCATGACATCAGTCACTTTCCCACTGCTATAGCATGACATCACTCTGTCTTTTCTACAAATGTTTTCATGGCAACGGTTCTGTTGAGCTTTCCTCTTTGGAACATGAACCGCATGAATTTAAGCATACTACTAGATTAGCAAATAGATCTTATTGTTTTACTGGTGAAATATCTTGATGTAACTGTAAAATCTATTTAAATAGTTTCTTTTTTTCTCACCCTCCTCACCTGTGAAACTTTTCTTTCAGTTTCTTATTTCCCTGCCACAAATTTAAAAATTTAAATCCAGCATCAATTGCCATCTTCTGTCTTTCTGAATCCTGTTCTTTTATTGTCTTTTCTCCTCACTAAATCTTCCCATTCTCTTTCACTTCCAGTAACCCCATGCGTCTTAGTGGTATTATTTTCTTGCTTGCAGTGAAATGATTTTTAAAAAAAAAAAAAAAATAGAAAATGAAAATTTGCCCCCAGCCGTGAAATTGTTTGTGGGTGAGTTTTTTATATTTTTTGTTTCCTCTTTGTAGAGACGTAGCAGATGGTGTCCATGAATCAAAAGGTTGGCCAAGCACTGCCTATGGCACTTCCAAAATTGGTGTTTCTGTCATGTCTTTTATTCTACAACGGGAACTAGACCAGCAACACAAAGAAGATATTGTGGTGAATGCAGTAAGTTCATAAAATTATTTTTTTTTCCCCTTTTCTTATATATATATATATATATATAGGCAGCAATTTTTCATTGATGCATGTTTCATTAAATAATATAGACAAGTTTTGTCTATTTATTTTAAGTAAGTTCCTTCCATATTTTCTGATAAGCTTAATAACATTATCATTGAAAGACGAAAGGAAGTCACCATATTGATACGTGTTTAAATCCAATCTAAGCTTTTGGCTTACACAAGCCATGATCAAAGATGACAATTACTTTTCAATATATCAAACAACGCACAAACAAAACAATAATGATATCAGACAATATGAAAGGAACTTACTTAAAACAAATAGACAAAACTTGTCGATATATATATATATATATATATATATATATATATATATATATATATATATGTGTGTGTGTATATATATGTGTGTGTGTGTATGTGTATGTGTGTGTATATGTGTGTGTGTATATATATGTGTGTGTGTGTATGTGTATGTGTGTGTATATGTGTGTGCGTGTATATATGTGTGTATGTGCGTGTGTGTGTATATATGTGTGTGTGTATATATGTGTGTGTGTATATATATGTGTGTGTATATGTATATGTGTGTGTGTGTGTATATGTATATGTGTGTGTATGTATATATGTATATGTGTGTGTATGTATATATGTATATGTGTGTGTATGTATATATGTATATGTGTGTGTATGTATATGTGTGTGTATGTATGTGTATATATTTATGTGTGTGTGTATATATATATATATATATGTGTGTGTATGTGCCAGTTTTCATTGTTTTGTTGTTTTTAACTTTCCTTGACTATACGTTATTACACCCCATTGAAATTTGCATAATTTACTGGATAGCTGAAATAGGAGGACCAAAAATGACAAAATTTGATACTTCCAACAATGGAAAAATTATATTCCCATCTGATAGACAACACTCTGGTGTTTGTCTAATTTAAGCAATTAATATCTTTTTCCTTCTAATAATATATCTTATTATTAAAATTGTTATTTTAGTGGTTACATGTGTTTGAGTAGACATGTTTTTTTTTGTGGTGGTGAGGGGGTGGTAATCATTTCACCCCAAGCAAGGTGATAATGCCACTAAGACACAAGGGGTTACAGTGAATGAAAAAAGACAAAGGGGAAAGGACAAAAAGGAACACAGTTCAAGAAAACTCAAGGTTGATTGACATTGCACTTAAATTTTTGAACATTATATTTATCAGGGAAGTAAGAAATTGGGAAATTGTGTCCACAGCTGGGAAATGCATGAAAAGAAACTGTTGCATCTATTTCAACAATAAAACAGTGAGACCTAGCTGCCAATCTAGCGGCATATTTAAATTCATGTAGTCGAGGGACCAGAGGAAAAAAAAAACCTCATCAGAACAATTGCTATGAAAATATTTGAAAAAAAGACAGAGGGAAGCCACATCATGTCTGTGAGAAAGCGACTGCAATTGAGATGCCAAGCAAAGATCGATTACATTATTCTTTGGATTTTGTCCAGAATCTCAAGATGTAGAACATAAGCACCAGACCAGATATGGCAACATCTCTGTTTATCTGTACACACTGAAATTAACATCTACTGCTGTAGATAATCAAAAAAACTTATTAAATAAAGTGTATCTGCCCACTCAGACAGAATTATATTTGCTTCAATAGCAATTTCATGATCTGGTCCATGAGAGGTTAATTTCACTGTTTGAAAATAAACTGAGATGTCTACTCAAATACGTGTAATAATAACGATTCAAACTGTCCTTTATTATTTTATTTTGCTGTCTGGGTAATCTGGGTTTTGAGCACTTTACCATGTCTGTAAGTGTTTGTTTGTCAGTCTTTCTTTTTGTTTTCTTTCTTTTAATTTTTTTCTTGTCTAAGGTGTTATGGTCGTCTGGCAAAGTTGCCTATTGATTACACCAACATAGTTGGCTTTTCTTTAGTATAATAATGAAAATATAATTTTAAAGTCTGCTATATTTATGGGTAAAAGTGTGCAACATCAGGGATAGAGCATATGTAAATATAAAATATATATATATATATATATATATATATATATATATATATATCTCATGATTGAACGGAATCTGTATATTATGTGTGTTGGCTCGACTATTTATGTAAATATAAAACTGGACACTGAGATCAAAACTAAATGATCAACCCATCATGCAATACTGTCAATTTTTCACTATTTCTAACTTTTTAGTGTTTTTTTTTTTTTTTATTTATTAATTATATCACCCCAAGCAAGGTAATAAAGCCACAAAAATTCAAGGGGTTTACTGAGTGTGAAAGGATATCAGAAAAAAAAAATTATTAAGGAGAGAGAACAATAAAAGAACAAGAATTAAGATGGAAGATAACAATTGACATTGCATTTAAATTTTTGAAGATCAAAGTTGACTGGAAAGCAAGATGCCACAAGAGAGTTGCACAAACAATCAGTACAATAAAATAAACTGTTAATAGAACTTATGGTTATATCTGTCCATTTCAACTATAAATTGATGAGATCTTATTGCTAATCTAGTACTGCGCTTAAATTCATAGAGTCTAGTTACCATAGAGAAAAGTTCATCAGAAGAATTACCATGAAAATATTTAATAGAAAAGACACAGGGAAGCTATATTAAGGCAGTGGGAAAGTGACTGAAGCAGAAATGCCAGACCAGGACCAATAATATTATAGATCATTGTGTTTTATCAAGACACTCTAAATAGATAGCAGGAGCACCAGACCGGATGTGGCAGCAATATTCAGTGCCTGAATAAATTGTAGACTTATATGTAATATAGTGAGAAAAATTGTCTCACATGTCATAGTGAACCAACTTTCCTAGGAGCAGACCTAGAAATTGATTCAGTATAATCACTCCACTTCATGTCAGTGGAAAATGTTAGCTCAAAAAGCTGCAATGAGTCACCCACCTTGAGGTTAACATGTTATGCTGATGGAAGAGAAAAAAAGGTTCTTTTAAGCAATTAAAAGAGAGGAGTTTCATTTTGGAGGCATTAAAATTTACAAACCATTGCTTGCTCAAGTTAACAACAGATTGTAGGTCATTTTTGAGATCAGCTACCAATTTGACCCTATCGAACCAATCAGACTTATTATCTAATTATTTCTGAATATTTGTATAGTAGAATGAATTTAATAAAGAACTTCAAAAGTCGGTTCTATATTCAATACAATTACTTTTTGTTTTCAATCGGTAAAATCAGTACAAGTAAATTTTTATTTATTTTTCATTTTATTTACTCTTTTGGTTCATTTGAAAGAAAGCAAAAACAGAAGCAAGGTTTTCATACAACAGGCAATAGTTACTGGTTAATTTTTTTGTTTTTTCAATTTATCAGTTTTTCTATCTGGTCATAAGTTAGAGGCTCATTAAACAGATAAATCAATATGTGAGACAGGCTGCTGGATGTAGTTTATCATCATACCCAGGACGACACTTGAAGAAGGCTGGTGGCACAAATGTGATAATGACAGCAGAGTGATGAGAATGTTAGTCCAACTGTAAATAATGATAACTCCTCATGCTAGAAATTTAGGCTACAATCCTTATCTTTTTTTTTTATTATCATAGTATTTCAGTCGATGTTTGCTCTGACCTTCATCAATTGTCTGTTGCATCCTGGGATTTTTTAACATCCGCTTGATCCAGAGATTGTTACTTGATAAAGATCGACTATTGATCAACTTCTGATGCATGCTTTTACATTTATTTTCAAGTGCTGCCCTGGCTATGTGGACACAGACATGACCAGTCATAAAGGACCAAAAACTATTGACCAAGGTAAATTAATTTTTCAGCCAGGATATGGTAAATTTCTGGGATTTTCCATAGAAAAAAATGGTTAATTTGCAGTATAAGCACCAAAACCCCCAGGTAATGAGAATGTGCCTGAGTATTTTGAAAACAACAATAAAAGTTTGTGCTTGATTACTGTTTAGGATTTATCGACAAAGTTTGATCACTTTCACATTGTTCAAACCGCCATTTCTGGCATTGTTTACATACATTTAGCCTCAAGTAGTAATGCACAGAAGCTTAATTAGTTAACGGCCTTTTTACTGATTTTTGTTTCTTCTTATTTGTCTTGATTACTGTGCAATTTTTGCAAAAGTTATTTTAAAATGCACTTTTTTTTTTTTTTTTTTTTGAAATGATGTCTTAAATGAATATATTTTTTTAAATTCCTTTTTTCCAACTGAAAGCTTTTCTAAATAAATATTAAAAAAACGTCATTTTTTTTTTTTTTTTTCATTTTTTTTTTTACCTTTCATGCACTTAATTCCTATTTTAATTGTCACATTTTAAGGAAACTTTGATGACACAATTTAAAAAAAAAAACAAAAAAACATCATTGAAAAAATAGAAAAACATTTTTTCTTACCATTCAGGCACATAATTTCTATTTTATTGTAATTGTTGGATTTTAAGGAAACTTAAAACAATACAATTTTAAAAAAAAGGAAAACTTCAATTTTTATTCTTTCCGGCATATAATTTTCATTTTATTTTTCATTTTTTCTGCATTCATTTTAAACTTCACACATTGCACAGTAATCAAGACAAGTGAAACTTCCGCACATGATTGCTCAAGGCAAATGTATGTAAAGATTGCCAGAAATGATAACTGTTATGTCAGCACAACATGAAAGAAGTCAAACTTACATTGTCCATAACTCCTAAACAGTAATAGAGAGCAAACTTTTAATGTCATTTGCAAAATAATCAGGCAATTTTACATCCTAATGGAACATTTTCATTACCATATGCTTTTTGTGCATATACTGCAAATTAACCGAAACAAAACCCATTCCCAAAATATATACTGATATTCATGTGTGTGAGGTAAAAAAGAAAAACATTGCAGAAAACTGTAATGTAATATATCATTTTATACATGGGAGTAATATTATTTCATATTAATCTGAGAATTACTTTTTCTTATTTACACTCAGACTAATATAAAATAAATAATCCCACCAGGTCAAAGGCTTCAGCAGAGTCTAACAAACACATTGAAATGTCGAAGTAATTGTTGGAAGTCTTTTTAGTCCATTGTTCCTTGTTGTAGATCAGAGCAGAACTTCTACATTTTAAAATTATGTCCAGTTCTTCATCAGAAATGTTGGATTATTCATGGGTAAACTCCAAGGCCAGAATGAAAAGATCTTTGGAGATGGATGGATAATAACTAATAATATCAAACAGTATAAAATTACGGTTATTCTTATTTTGAATGCCTTTGAACCAGTTAATAACGTCCGCAGTATAAACACACTGCAAGAGTTCAAGGGCATATTTAATAGACTGGTTAGTATTTTCCAAGATAGTTTTGCTAATTCTTCAAACTTCTAATCTGGTAGGATTAATCAGATGTGTGGGTGAATTGGTTCTGAAATCCACTTTATGGTCCATTGAATATATGCTTAAATCCAATAAAATGGCTAACTAAGGATTATGACACCCTAATTAAAAAATAATTTGACTAAAAACTATAAGAAAACTGACACCACAACTTTTAACCTGATTGATAAAATTGTGTTAACAAATTATGTATCAGTGACTGTGTCAGTAAATTACATGCTAAAAAAGCAGATATTATTATTTATTGGTTCTTTTCTTTATATAAGAAATTTATTTTATTGTAACTGGATCATAGACGTTAATTATAACCTACCCTTATTTGCTAGCAAACTATCATAGGTCTGTAACTAAATGGTATAGCACAAGGCTATATGACGGTTCCGTGTAGGATACAGGTTCGATTCCACATATTTTCTATGCGAGTTCTCGGACATTCAGGCCGGTAAATGTTGTTAATACTGTTTATTATAAACAGAACATTTAATTAAATATTTGTATCTATAAAAATAACATATAAACATAAAATATATTAATAATTGTCGGTCTTGTCCATTTCATAATATATGATATCATTTGTTTACCTTAAGCTTTGAGAAGATATGAACATTGGTTAAAAAAAAAAAAAAAAAAAAATTGTAGTTTAAAAACAGTAATTTAACATTTACTAACCAGAAGTTACCTCTGTAACTAAATGGTTTAGCAGGTCAGGCTGTATGACGGTTCTGTATAGGATACAGGTTTGATTCCTGTTGGAGGATGCGTATTTTCTATGAAATTTGGACATTCAGGGCGGTAAATGTTGTTAATACTGTTATAAACAGAGCATTACTTAAATATTTGTATCTATAAAAATAATGTATAAACAGAATATATATATATATATATATATATATATATATATATATATATAGAAGAGGTTATAGTAGTTACAATGAGAGAAAAGTGTGTATATTAAAAAGAGAGAAACCACAAATGCTTTTGGTTGGAATGTGGATTTTTAAAAAATATATTATGCTTTATTTTCCATAATTTTGCTACATGGGTTTCTGGTCTTGTGACCATCGTCAGGCAAAGGGTGGAGATTTCCACATATTATGAAAAATAATGAATTTTTTTTCCTTTATGTTTTTCGATGTTAAATATTCTCGATATGAAACATTCACTTTTTCTGTTTTAGTGACCCAAATGTCTTTCTTGAAAAGGAAATGTTCAAGATATCTATAAATTCCAAAAGCATGGGGCACTCGGTATAAATCAGACGCCCACTTCAGCTGTAATTGATCTTGTGGGACAAGCTTGCTAAACATTACGCCATGTCGAAGAAGCCAAACATAAAACTGTGATGCATTATTTTTATTCTTCTATTTCCAGGTGCAGACACACCTGCTTATCTTGCCCTGTTACCCCCTGATGTTACTTCACCCCGCGGTGAGTACGTGACTGAGCGGAAAATACAGACTTGGGTCTAAACGCCAACACTGCTGATTCTTGTTTTTGTTTGTTTTTATTTCTTTTGAGTCCCGCTATGATTCAATGCCACTGTTATACTCGTCAGTTTATTTTTTTAAAAGAATTCATCGAAAATATATCACAAAATTAGTTTTATATCTGCATTTTTTGCATACTCCTTTCAGTAATAAAGAGTTACTCAAACAACCAAGATGACTTTTCTGCTTTATTATTGTTGCATTTCATATTGTTTCTAGCTTCTATTCTTTAAACCCCAATGCTACATAAACAACAGATAATTTTCATTTCTTTTTTTTTTTTTTTTCACCTTGCTTTATTATATGACAAACAATAGTTGGAGCATTGTTACGAGAAGTACACAAAAATGATAGAATGCATTTAAACTCATTGGCTAGAATTTTATTGCCACATGCTGGCTTGCCCTACTAAGGAATCTGGATGCAGGAAGCATGTTGATCCTAACTCTTGCAGCCATCTGTCTTTGCAGACTTTTGGTCTTGTATCAGAAATTTTACAAAAATAATCCATCAATGTGTCAGAATTCCATGCCGACAGGGCTCAAACCACACCCACTTAGTTCTGGTAATCAGAGTCCTGACCAGTAATTTGCTATTCTGGGCCAACCTATGCATTCTTTAGCATTAATTATTGAACTGTTTCTGTTGACATTTACTTGGTAATCCTCACCTCCAGCATATTTATTCATAGATTTATACTCTACAATTGTAGTTTGAATAAAGGAAGAAGTGTCATTTACCTGGACATCCGCAGAGAAACCAACTAAATGAGGTGGGGGGGGGGAGTTCCTTTTTGATAGACAAAGGCCAGAGTATTGTGGGTAACAAATGTCAATATAATAGAATATCCATTGTTTTTTTTTGTTAAATTGGTTTTGGTATACTAGGCAGGGGGTCAAGCATTGGGATTACCAGTTTAGAGGAGGAGGAGGAGGAAAAAGATTGATTTGCTTAAAGACATTAACTCTTTATGGGTCATTTAATGCCAAAATTTAATTTTCTTGGGAGCTTTGAAGTAATTCAAATATGATACATTATTCTGCTTTCACAATTGAAAACACGGTACATGATACTTGAGATTTATTGTGTTAACATACAGCAATTGTGGCACAAGGCCAAAAAGTTGAGGCTGATCGATAATATCTTATACCTAGCTAATCTGATTCATGATCCATTCATTCGTTACAAATTACACAAACACCACAAAAACTCATCCGTGATCATTCAATCCTACATAGACACAGGGAAACCTACAAAAAATGCCTCATGACATGAAAATTCTTAAATATATATTAAAATTTATTGATAAGAAATGAGTGGGGAGTGGATGAACGCAAAATCAAACTAAAATATAACACACAAACTAAAAATAGTAGGTTGCCATTTCTTTCTATGGTAGATCAGTTGCCATCCAAGACTATAAAACCCGTTCTGTCTTGCTATTTACCCATAGCTGGGGGGAGAAGAAGAGGATTCATACATTTCCCAAGAGTATTAGCAGATAAGTGAATGTAATGGATTCAACTGGAATTCAAACTCAGCTCTCCAATTCCACAATCCAAGCCGCTATCCATTACTCCTCCGTAAGTACTTGAGTTAACAAAAAAAACTAGTAGAAGTTAAAGAGGTAGAATCTAAAAGGCAGTAGATGGATTGAGTTCAGAGTTTACATTCTAGACAGGCAATGGTATATTGAGGCTGTGAATTGTCCAGACTACATGCCCCACCACCTTCTCAGCCATACCAACAAGATCCAAAGGAATACAGGACATTACATTTCGAGATGTCTAGCCTTCAGTAGTTGCCGGAAAGTTGTCAGTGTTGACAGCCAACCACCTTCAGAGTTCCACTCTAGATTTTCTGTCTGGATTTACTTTCATAGACTTTTTTGTGACTTGTATATAATGGCAAGTCAGCCAAGGTTTAAAATCAAGGTTTTCCTTTCTCTAGTTGGATTGCTTTCCTCGGCTGTTGACCTCCATCTACCTGGAGCAGCTAGTTATGAAGCACCAGTTTTATGCTTTCACCCATTCTCCAGCTTAGAGCTGGACTTAGTTGTCAGAGGCTATTTGACATGCATGCCATGGAAGCATTTTATTGACAGTGGGAACTTGTCACTACTATCACCCCCAGGCTATGATAACCTTTGGAACATAACCTATGTATATAAACATTTATACATTACATGTTTCAGAAGACTTCCCCCACAAAGAAACAGAAAATTAACGCATTTTTTTTAACTATATAAAAAGTTAGATAAACAAAAACACTAGAAATAGTGCATAAATAAACAAATACAAATATTGAAAAGTTTGATAATGTTTGATAATTTTAGAAAATGATAAGTAACAAAAAAAAAAAAAAAAAAAAGAAAGATATTGGAATTTAAGTGTAAAATACTCAGTAAATATGAAGTTATTATTAAACATACAATAAAATAATTTATAATACTTCTCCGACAGTATCAAGACCTAAACTATAAATTGATAAAAAAAAGAATGAGAGTAGAAAATGCAAAGTTAATATATATATATTATATATATCTTTAAGTAAATAGAAAGTAAATATATGACAACAAATGATTGTCATCTTAGTTGACAAAAAAATTACTAAAACTGATTAACTGGAAAAAGTTGAAAGAAATAATAATAAACATTATATATATAACATCAAATAAATATAATAATCATAATATATGTAAGAAATCAATAAAATAAATAATTGCAAATTATATTAAATTGTTATACGACTTGTCTAAAAAAGAAGCGATATTTAAAAGTTAAGCTTAAAATGTGTCAGGTTTTTGGAGCTTTGACAAAAAGCATTTCGTGTTGCAATCTATCAAGGCAAAGGAAAGGATTTTATTTTACAACAAGTATGTAAACAAAAGTAAAAATGTTAGTTTTTCAAAATTTTTAAATTTAAGAAACACTCATAAATATACATGAGGCTAACTAAAAGTCAAGGTAAATTATGGAGGATGCTAAGTGATGTAATTTAATGTTTAATAAACAAAAGTGAGTAAAATGGTGATGTTGAATTAGTTTTTTTATTATAATGTAATTAATATTCATATTAACTTAGGTTGAGATTAATTTATTATGCATTATATATTTTAAATAAAAGAAAGTCATGAATTCAACCATTTTCTTTTAAATCTTTATAGTCACGTATGCTGGCCTGGCATAGAGTCACGTACGCTGGCCTGGCATAGAGTCACGTACGCTGGCCTGGCATAGAGTCACGTACGCTGGCCTGGCATAGAGTCACGTACGCTGGCCTGGCATAGAGTCACGTGCGCTGTCTTGTATTTTATGTATATTTTTTCTTCAGGTAAGTATTGGGGGCTGCAGGTTCTAATGTGCTCTTAAAAAGAATCCTGTAATTATTCCATATTTTATCATGTCATAGAGAGGTGAATACAAATTGTTAAGGTCATTCTCGTTACTAGACTTTTTGTAAATCTCCAAGGTTGTTATTATTGTCAAATCGGAGGTCATTATTATTTCTATGTAGCATATCTAGGAAGGGTAATTGGTTGCTAGATTCAACTGTAAAATCTATTTTGGTCTCAACGTTATTAAGTTTGTCAACAAGATATGAGAAACCGTTTTTTGGATATATTAATAGAGAATCATCTATATGTCTAAAAAAGAATTTTCAAAAATTGTCAACACTTTAAAAAACCTCTAATATCTTCATTATTTCATCCACAATAGTAAAGAAAGGCATAGAAAATATATAACCGTGAAAAGGATAACAATGTTATTAACAACAATGAGAATAAACAAGTTAAAAAACAAACATATGACCTATTAACTCCTTAACGTTTACAATCCTAAACAATTGTCTTTAAATTAAGTGGTGGTAGAAGAATTATCATTGAACTTTTAAAAGGTAAGCTTAACTATTAATCTAATACTTAAATGCAGTGATCAATTTTGAGTTCTTTTGTAGTTTATTGTTGCCTATTGCATCTACTCCTCCCTACCTATTGTGACGAACACCCAATCAAGAGCCTTTCACAGGAAGTAGATGAATGGCTTTTAAGCTGTCACATATATATATATATATATGAAAAATATAGTTTTAAGGTATGCTATATTTACTAAAGTGCTCAATATCAGAGATAGGGTGTATGTAAATATAAAAGTGAACATTGAAGTCAACACTCAGAAGTGACAGACTGTTTCATGTTAAATGCAATCATCAGGCCTGATGAAACAGTCTGTCGCCTCTGATTGTTGACTTCAATGTTTGCTTATATATATAAGCTAGTAGACATCAAGTTCAGCAAGCACAGGAAAATCCTGCTATGACCTTTGCAGTTCTCCAATGCTCACTGGCCAATGTCGGAATCAATTTGCATACCTCTACAGTGTGATGAAATCTGAACAATGTCAATCTTCAAGGCAGAATGCCTACAAAAATCAACTGTTTACGAAATAGCACAAGCATGCTTGACTCAACTATGCCAAAGTACATAAAATAAGCTACAAACATTTTGGCACAAGGTTTTATAGTTGGATGAGACGAAACTGAAGATTTGGGGGAGGAACAATAGGCAGTATATCTGGTGAGAAGGAACAGGAAAAATAGTATGCATTGATAGCACAATGGACTCTGCAAGATACCAAGCAATTTTGAACGAAAGTGTTTTGTCCTCAGTTCAAAAGTTGGGTTTAGGTCAAGGTTGGAACCTCCAACAGGACAATAATCTGAAGCATCAAAGGAAATCCAGAGAAAAATGGATTTATAAAAAGAAATTTCAAGTCTTGGAATGGCCTAGTCAAAAGTTCTCATCTAAACCCAACTGAAAATCTGTGATCCAAGTGAAAGAAGGCAGTGCATCCCAGAAACCCAGGTAATATTGAGCAATTGTGGGAGTTTTGCCAAGAAGAAAAATGGTCAAAAATTGGCACTCACTGCTTCCAGAAACTTCTTAAAATTATAGAAAAAGACTGGTTGACATTTTAACCTCAAAAGGAGCAATCACCATATATTAAATGCAAGAGTCCACTTACTTTTGTATATCTTGATACTTAATTAATATTTTTATACCAACTTGATAAAAAACTTTGGAAGTGATTGTAATTGATTTAATAAAAGTTTTAAATTGAAACTGCCTTGGCTTGGTAGAAAGTGTAAAATTCTAACCGATATAGTACTAAATCAGTTTCTGCTACCTTTTTTGGGGCCAAATTATGTATTGTTTTTTGGCACCTGTCCAGTGTTTCCTTCTTTTACCAGAGAACATCAGTCCCATCTTAGTAAGAGCTCATTTATCTACAAGTTCAAGTGCCAGTGTGAAACTGAGTACATAGGACGGACTAGTCTTAGATTGGAAACAAGGTTGAACCAACACGTTCCTAAATTTGGTAGATTGCATTCAATTAATCATACTTGTGTATCACAATCTGTACACGACTCGACAATTGGATAGCACCTATTGGAGAATGATAGGTGCTCATTGTGTTTCATGACTGATTCATTCTCTATTTTGCATATGGGTAGGTCTAAACACCAATTGCTAGTTTTAGAAGCTGTTTGTCTTAAATTGCAGCGGCCATCTCTTTGCAGACAAAAGGAGAACTTTTGGCAGTCCCTTCACTTATTTGGAGGTTAGTGAGAGTGACTTTTTTTTGTTTTATGCTCTGGTTGGTTAATTTACATTGGTTCTTAAATTTACATACTTATTTTAATCATAAATTTGTTTTAGACATGTTCCAACTTTATCTCCAATTTCCACATATTTGCCGACCAATTTTGTTACATCAACTCTGCCAACGATTGGCCTCTGAAGAAGCATTGACCGAAACATTACCCTAGGCCCATAAAGGAAAAAAAAAAAAAAAAAAAGCACAAAATTATGTCTATTCAGTTCTGTGTGTGTGTGTATATATATATATATATATATATATATATATATATGTGTGTGTGTGTGTTTGTACAGGACAAAAATCTGTTCATTTAAGTAGAAAATTTACTTCACAAGCTATCCAATATATGTATGATTTACTCAATTTTGAGCAGTGTCATCTCTTGATGTCTCAAATATGGCACGTGTGGATGTGGCTTTCAATGCCTAAAAGGGTCTTAGTTTTGTGCAGATTGGCAACAATGGGTATCTTTTGCAAAAGTTACATAAATGTCACTTAATGTGTAATGAATGACTTCTGTTTGTGGCATTTGATTATATATACATATAGGGGTCATTCAATCTCAAATCAACCAAAGGTCACAGGTGACCTTAGAAAAATCTGAATAAATCCACTGGTGGTCTTTGTTCAAATTTATTGGTTAATCCCAAATATCAGATCTGTATCTTTTAACAGCTTTAAAATTGCAGCATCTTGAAATTTCACCGTATTTTTGTGTCTTTTTTTGTTTTCAACAAACTTCCAACATTCACAGCGCCAAGGATATTGCATGTACAGATTTGAAAGTTGGTGACAATAGTTCTTGTTTACTGTAGATTACCCTGTAATGCTCTACTTATCTTGGGCCTTGTACGAGGTGTATATAATTTTAGTGATTTATTGTAGTAACATCTTGTCAAAGGCCTTTCAAATATCTAATGTGATTGTTCTTGAGGTATATTTATTGTCTTGTGCTTCACTGATTCTACTGAGTAATGACAGGATATTAGCAGTGAACTGAGCCGATCAAGGAGTTGTCTCTATTCATGTGACAAATAACCTTGTTGATAATAGCTTCAAAATGTTTGTTAATGACACTAGGCTGATGGGTCTATAATGGGAAAAGAATGACTGCTCACCTGCATTCTTGAAAGTCAGGTATACACTTGGCACCTTCCACAGACTTGAGAAGGATTTCACCTTCAAGCCACCGTTAAATACTGTTGATAAGGTCCGGGATAACTCAAGGTTAATATTCTTAAGGACAACTACTGAGATTTTATCTGGACTGGTAGCCTTCTTAGGGTTAAGACTTTTTGAGCTATGATAAAAATATTACTGAGAAGGTGCTCTGTGAGATGGGTGGGAATTGAGAAGGGGATGGCCCTTGTCATCTAATGTTGAGTTAGAGGCAAAGATCTTGGCAAATAGCTTTACTTTGTCTGATAAAGAGGAGATGACCTCAGGGCCATTTTTGATAGTAGGCACTGACACTATTGATAATATGGTTGGAAGTTTTCCAGAACTCCTGGGATCAAAGTTGTTTGCTTTCAACCTTGGCCTGGACTGCTTGTGCATAGCTACAGTTTGCATCTTATAGAACTCTCTTGCAATGACTGTGGTTAGTTCTGAATGCAGCAAGTGTCCTACTACACTAACCCTGTTCCCTGTGATAAATATTTTAAGTAGTGGTTATGGTAAGCTATAGCTGCAGCACATTCAAGAGTTAACAAAGACTGGCTGTCTGGTTTTTGATGGAATTTTTTCTGGAGCATAAAACTCAATTCTAGAAAAAATTCATTCTGAGATGTGGGCATATGTCTGAAGAAGGTTGAAAGAAGAGCTTCTGTCATGTAAGATCTGAAGCTGTTCTATGGAATGGTACATCAGGGAATGCCTTTATTTTGACATTGACTGAGTAGTGAATGGTCTGAACTGCATGGGGTAACACTTCAACGAAGCATTTTTCAGAGCAGGATGTGAAGAAAAGGTCAAGGTTTGCCTGCTGTCCTGTTGCATTAGGAATATGGGTGGGTTCTTCAATGATCAGTGTCCATTTGTAGGCAACAGTATTGACAATATCTGCCTTCTTTATTGATTTTGTTTGAATGGATTAACTGCTCTTTGTGGTGAATAGTGAAGTCACCACAAATATGATTGCCAGTTGAGGGATACTCAGAAAGGATATTATCAATCATTTGAGAGTGAGAATGAAATTGGTACTATGAACAAGCGCCACAATGAAACACATATACGAGAGATTAGGGTTCTCTTTTTTTTTTCCTCTGCCACATGGGAATCTGTCCTTAATACATGTTCCACGGCCATGGCAATCGATGGTCATGTTTTACTATTAGGGATGAATACATCGGGGTTACGAGTTCCTGCACTGGATAGATGTATAGAAACCAATTTCAGAAAAGAGGTCATGTTTGGCATCAAAAAGATGGAGTTCAACCTCTGAAAAGTAGATCCCTCTTCACATTGGTGTACGAGATGGTGAATCTGGGGTCACCTTTTGTTTTTAATAGATGGTTATGATTAGCTAGCCACAACCACTGACCCAAACATACAAAACAATAATCCTACCACCAAAACACCACATTCATGAATGAAGGCAACAGATCTCGCGCGATACCATAGGGTCTTGTCTCTCCACAAGAAAGAGAACAAGATCCGTACTAATAATATTAGTCTGGCATACGGGAATGGAAGTACAGAGAGTCGGTACAGGAGAATCGGATAGATGTGTGAAACACATACTTCCGCCCTTCCCTTCAGGGAAAGCCTCCTCCGAAACCACAGATTAACCGCGATCTCGGACTTCCCTTGTACCTCCGACCAATTGATTTCCAACTGGGGATCAGGACCGAACCAGACGCCGAGTATCTTGATCGGCCCATCCGTCCAGAGGAAAGGTCCGGGAAGAGAAACTTCCTTCCATGCACCCAACTGCAAGCCAACAGACTTATTGCGGTTGATCTTGGCCCCTGTCACCATCTCATACCCACTGATCTCTTTGCTGACTTCGTCAATCTCGGCTCTGCTCGACACAAGAACCGAAACGTCGTCAGCATAGGCAGAATACCTGGCTGAGGTGGAAGCCCCAGGCAGGGAAATTCCGCGCAGGACCGGATTCGCCTTTAACTTGCGAAGGAAAGGTTCCAACGCAAGAACGTAAAGCAGAGGCGAGAGCGGACAACCTTGACGAATGGAGCGAGACAATACGAAAGGTTTCGATCTTACCCATTCACCTCCACCAGCTTACCGGGGGTCGCATACAAAAGTCGGATCCAGGAGCGAAATTCGGCTCCGAAACCGCCCGCCGAAAGGACAGCCTCCAGAAACCGATGGTCAACCCTATCGAAGGCCTTGGACTGATCTAAATTGTTCAGCGCGGCTTCACTGTCGACTAAAGATCAAGCGTACCATATGACGGTTATCCTGAATAGTCCTACTCTTCACAGCACAAGTCTGTTCGGGGCCAATCAGACTAGACAGGACAAGCTGCAAACGGTTGGCTAAGATCTTCGGCAAAATCTTTAACTCGGTGTTTAACAAGGTTAAAGGGCGAAAATTCCCTAACCCATACCCACCTCTCTTGTCCTTATGCAGCAATTTGATCACACTCCTGGTGAAGCGTTGAGGTATAAACTCCTGCTTCATCCAGTGGTTGAAAATCAGTTCCAGCAAAGGAACAAAAACGGGCGACTGCCTCAAGTAAACTTCGTAGGGAAGACCATCTAGTCCCGGAGATTTAACCAGGCCAACCTGCTTCAGCGCTTCCCAGATTTCCGACTCTGTAATGGGACCCTCGCACCTAGCCGCTTCAGCTGCCTCAAGGCAGGGAAAGTCGGCTAAATAGGCGTTGAACTGAGCAGAGCTCAGACCGGGCTCCCTGGTGAAAAGATCCTGAAAGTAATCTCGAAAGGCCTCGCATATGCCCGCGTTTGTAGTCACGGTCCGCTTATCCGGCAATGTGACGCACGCTATATGTCGCCTCGACGCGTTCCGATTTTCCTCTGCACGCAGTTCAGCGGCCATGTTCGTCGCCTCAGAAGACATTCTTTTTAGCCTAGCCCTAACTACCAGAGCTTGATCCTTCTTGATAAGCAAGGAGGACAACTCTGCCTTAGCTAAGGCTATTTCCCCACTAACACGGGATTTCACGGCCCGATCAACTTTTTCTTCTAAAGCCGTTTGCGCCGCTAATATATCTAGATTGAGTCGACGACTAAAATCGGCAGTAAACGTTCTAATTTTGGATTTTAATTTATCCCACCAGGCGTTCCCCACAACCGCCCCGTCAATTCCCTCTGAATCATTAGTAGCAGCTGGTCCCGGAAACCCTGCTCACTAAATAATGAACAGTTAAATTTCCTGTAACCAGCCATTCTAACCTTAGGCTTATCTAAGTTTACACGGACCCGGACAAGCCTATGATCCGTATAAACTATATAGTGGAAACTTGGACACCCTAAGAACCCTACATCGACTCTCTTAACTAAGACTGTCAGGGTAGCTAGCAAGCGTCCCAAGAGCCGAGTTGCCACTATTTGTCCAAGTTCATGCTACCTCCCGAGGGTGTTCATTCCGGTACTTATCGACAAGATCAAACCCGCCGATAAAGTCCCGAAATGCCTTCACATCAGGATTGTTAGTACCCGGATTTTGCCCTATACGATCTATATCGGGGTCAAGGAGGGCATTCCAATCCCCCGCTAAAACTACCCGACGAGATGTCATCAAAAACGGCTCGATCTGCCGAAACAAAGCAGGCCGCTCAGCATGGTTATTCGGCGCATAAACCCCAATGAGACGGAAAGCCTTATCCTTTATGATAACATCCAGCACACAAAGCCTGCCCGCCGGATCTGCGAAGACAAGGGTACATGCAGCCTTCAAAGACCTGCTCACTAGCTAAGAGACACCCCTCGAACGACGATCAAAACATGCTGAATAAAGGGCGAACCCCCTAGACAGCATATCCTCACGGTCATGAGAAGAAAACCGGGTCTCTTGCACACAACAAACATTCACCCCGTGGTGCTGAAGGTCACGAGAGAGCCTCGCCCTGCGAGACTCGGACCTCAGGCCCCGTACATTTAAACTAGCTAACCAGAGCGCCATAGAGTAGTCCGATTAGGGTTGTTTCCCTGAATTGTACATGGCCGGGATAAGGATACCGACAGCCTCTCCCATAGACCCATGCCCCATCTCAGTCTTGATGGCACCGTCTTGTGAGATTCCGCCGATAACCCAGGGGAATGTCAATTTTAGTGCCCTATAAAGGGAGGGGTGAACGAAAACCGGGACCCTCCCTGCACAAAATTGCTTCATTTTTCTTAACTTTTCAGTTTCTACGATGGCAATGGGCGGGGTCATGCTGAACGAAGTTATTGCCCTGTCCAATATCTGTTTCGCCCCAGGCTCAGATCTAATCACTGTTAAAAACCTTTGAGCGTTTGGGAAATTGTTTGGATCATTTATGTCCTTATCGGCAAATTGCTTTATCGACAGTAGGTACTTCAAATTTTTAATTCTATTGCCATAGTCTTTGGCCTTCTCCGCTTGTAATGGAGAAATTTTTACAGACATCAGTACCTGTATTGTAGATGTGTTTTGATTTTTTCTTTTTTTTCTCCTGTGGAATCTTGTGTGGGGCTTTTATGTCTTTTGTTAACTGGAGGAGCATTACAGGAGATTTAGTAGGGGAAGGACTGGGGGTATTGCGGGGTGTATATGGTTGTCTAAATGGGCTGGGGTCTCTACTGAGAGGAATTTGGGACTGGGCAGAAGTGGAAGGAGAAGCAAGTAGAGGCTTCCCTCTACAAAGAGAGGTTGAGGGACGGGAAGCAGGTGGTGGGTCGGAGGATGTGGAGGGAGTGGATTTCTTTATAGACGGGGACTTTGGTAGACGGGATGTAGAGGGCTGTGAAGACTGTGTGGTGAGAGAGTTCTTGATTGGAGACGATTTTCCTTTTCTTTGTTGATCTAATTTGTTTTTTAACTCCTTAATTTTTTCAGTTTTAACATATCCAGGATCATACTTTTTTGTAACTCTATGATAGTCGTAATAGAGGCCGGGGCATCGCCCTTACTGTTGTCAGAGGGAGTGGGTCTGTATGTGTCTTTAGTCCCAGGGGCTTCCGGGGACTGAGGCCTCGCTGTCTGACGCTTCCCTCTGGCCCTGCCAACTACCTGCCATTCCTCCTTTTCCCTCTCCTCAACCACACTTGCAGTGGAAGAAGACTCTTCGGGGAATGGGGGCTTTGATGATGATCCAACCGGGGGTACAACCGCTCCGGTCCTGGTAGCCGGCATGCCCATTACAGGCGTGGCGGTTTTTGAAGACTCGGTCAGAGGGGGAGTTTGGTCGATTGGGAGCTGAGATCCAGAGGCCTTCTTCTCTGTGTAGGAAGACGAGAGGTGACCAGTCACTCCACATTTCTAGCAAACTGGTTTACGGCCGGTCACGATGACCGGCAGCTTCAGATCACCAACGTCAAGACAGTTGGGGATAGAGCCGAAGGCGTTATGATCGAGAATCATGTCAAAGTTCCATCCCCCAGTCAGGCTATCACAAGAAGCACACAGAATCTCCCCGTATTGAGACAAGAAACCCGCCAGGTGCTCTCCGATAACATGAGGAAGGACCTCATAAACCGCTACATGTTACTTCGCGGGCCCTCGTATTCTGTACGGAGGATCAATTCTTTTGTTATAAGATCCCTGGTTGTGGCTCTTATGCAATCATCGGCGGTCCCACATGAAAAATCCTTTGCCCTTAACAATTCGGAAGGGCTTAAAAACTGACTATTCTTTTCACGATTTTCTTCAGTTCTATTGGATCCTTCAAGAGCCCACCTTTCACCACAAGGTGCGCGTAACCCTTGGCACGCTCCAAGAACTCGGCAATATCGATAATGCATTTAGGAGGGGACTTCAAACAAGAGGGCGATTCCCGGCCTCTGCATTAGTAGTTGAGTTGTCATTAGTCTTGTCTACATTGTTGCTCTTTTCGGCCTCCGTATTTTTGGAGGCTTTTTTGAGTACTTCTACAATTTCTTCGTTAGTAGGTACTGTGTGAAGAGCGGGATATTCTTCAACATTATCCTTGTCCGGCGGATCTTTTTTGGGCGTTAAATAAGTGTTTTCCAACAGTTCGACGAAAAGAAGCGATTTTCGGTTTTTTCTTTAAAATTAAAAAAGGTACTTTTTTTCCCTTCTTATCCATTTTTCAAAGAGAAGGGGAGGGGGTGAAAAAAGGGGGGATAGTTAAACAAGTTTCGCCTTATAGGCGAAAGTAAAAAGAATAAATAAATAAATTAACAGTCAAAAAATAAACAGGCTCACCCGAAAGCGAGGCAGCAATGAACAAATAAAATAAATATGCACACACAAAAAAGAATTACACGAAAGAGAACAAATAAAACAAGGTTCGCTTATAACAAATTTAAAAAAAAAATACAATAAAAATTAGAAAAAACAATAAAAGGACAAATATCGCCTAAAGGCGAAATAAAAAAAAAACACGATAAGGAAAATAAACAATAAAACAAAAACGTTAGACAAAGAAAAAGGAAAACAAAGAATATACAAAACTTCGACAAAAGCCGGAGCTAGTTAAAAAATGGCCGACACTAAGAAAAGCGAGTCAAACCAATAAACAAAAGAAAATACGAAACGTGGACAATAGCCGAAGCTAGTTACAAAAATTCAAAATGGCCGACACTTAAGAAAAGAGAGTCGAACCAATAAACAAAAAAAGAAAATAAACAGATAAATTGGACAATACAGACAAAAACACGTAAAAATTAAAGGAAGGAAAGAAAAAATTAAATAAATAACAAGAAATTAAAATTAATCAAAAAAATAAAGCGAAACACAGAAAAAAAGAAAACGAAGACAGATTTAAAAAAAGAAATTAAAGAAAATCAAAATCAAAAAGGAAGACTAGAATTAAAAGGGGGTAAAAATGAAAATCAAAAGTGTAAACTAGAATAAAAAGAAAAAAGAGCAAAAAATTAAAGGGGGTAAAAATGAAATCAAAGAGCAAAACCAGTATAAAAAGAAAAAGAGCAAAAATTAAGTGGAGGAGGGTAAAAATGAAAATGGAGAAAAGAAAGAAAAATCAAAAAACTTTTTCAATACAGTCGTAAAAAGGTAATAATAAAATAAACAAACTTAACAAAAATGAAATTCAACGCAAAAGGGTAAAATCCAACAAAAAGAGTCGGGCGATAAAGAGCTGTCAGCAACGGAAAAAAAAAAAATAAAAAAATAACGACAAAAAGTCAAGGAAGTCAGGGAGCGACTCTCGCCAACAAGAACGCCTCCCTCTCTCCTAAAAGACGGCTGGCTTCATACAGCCGAGGACCGACCATAATTTACATACGAATCACTAGGCAACGAGATTTCGCGTTAGTCGTCCGAGACCACCTGTCATAAAACATGTGCGTCGCCATTTTGATTCTTTTTTTTTCACCGTCGAATAGCCGGACTTTACATGACGCACAGATTCGTGGACGTTTCCAAGGTAGGCCATTCTTTTCTTTCCTCGTTCGTCGAGTATTTCATTTTGCCAGGGACTGTTGCTACATTTGCGTAAGCGTCCACTATTCTGCTTACATATTACACATGCCACTCGTTGCCTCTTAGAACGGCGAACTGTAGTCAGTTCAGCAGAACCCACAGACTGCTGCCTTTCAGTTCCACTACATTTCTAGAAGTTTCTAGAAATTGGAGTAGTAATTTAGGTATTCATGAAGAGAATGCGGTATTTTTGTAATTACGCTATATTTTATATAAATGTGGTATTATGATTATTATATAAATATAGCATTTTGGTGAAAGGATTATTATAAGTATAATTCAATCAGTGAATGTGATTAGTTAAGTTAAATTTAAGAATCGAGATGAAAAGCTTTTCTGTCATGTTTTAACGTGGGGGAGTGTCCCATACTAACATTTTTGCTTACTTATGTAGCGGACCGTGGCGGTGATGAGTATGTAGAAGAACACATGTGGGCAGAATTTCCTGCTAGTCGGTCCAACTGCATGAGAAAGTTGGACTTTAATTAAGTCCAAAGAAAACAAACAAGACCGATAAATATATGTAAACAAATATATGTATTAATGACAAGTTAAAGGTTACAAGCACATGGACAGTTACATGGACAGAGTGCGTGTGGTGAATATTATATATAGTGAGTGTTCGTACGTACGTGTATTGTTCCTAGCGTGTTACCAGCATTTGGGAAACGCTGTATCTGTGAGCGTTCACATCTGCGAGGTGGTATAAGGCCGAAGCCTGAGGAAAAAAGAGGTCGAGACGAAGGGTCAGCCAGTATTTATAGCCAGGGGAGAGAGACTCCTGGTGAAGGGTTAAGGAGCTGAGAAGGAGCTAACTCCGACACATATATTCATGCAAATCATGAATATTTTATGATGTAAATAAAACATCATGATGTTCATCCTGCTCTCCACATGTTTGTAAAAAGTGGGGTATTAGTTTAGGTATTTATGGAATCAGTGAGCCGGGTTCGAATTCCAGTCAAATCCATTATATTCACCTACGTGGTAATACCCTTGGGAAAGGTATGAATCCTCTTGTGCTAACCACCACCACCACATTACATACACACAGTACACAGAAATAATGCAACAAGCATTCATTGGTTGATCTCCTCAAAACTAGCTCGCTGATTGGACAGTTCCGATCAATCAAACCGCCTGCACGCGACAAATCTGTTTTCCCGCGTTTTCGATCTGAGCCAGTCATGTGATACACGATCATATATAAACAAAACACGTGTAAGCTCCCTTGTGTTTTTTCTTTATTCATCATTCTCCTTGCTGCCAATATGTAATCGTCAAGAACTCCTGTCTTGACCATGCAGTCAGACGTTAAAGAACATTATCAACATTCATGCAAGTACGAACTCTAATAAATATCGAATAAATACCCCCAAGGGATCCCGAGAGGGGGGGAGAATGAGATCCCTAGTAGGACGGATCAATCGGAGACGAACCAAGTATCTAACCCACGGACAATGATTATGACTTGCCCATGCGGGAAAAAATGCAAGAATGTACGCGGCCTAAAAATCCATCAAGCCAAAATGAAATGCCAATTGGAAACTAGCCAGCTGCAGCGCACAGGTAATTCTCCTGATGAGACGCAGGAAATGCAGGGCCGGGAAGCTCACCACAGAGCCCAGTTCTTCCTAGCAGAGGCACAAGTATCTCCAGAATTACCATCTGAGTCATTTCGAAAAAAGATCAAATGGCCTGTGGCCGTAGACAAAAAAGCTTGGCACGACTTCGATTTAGATATTAGTGAAATTCTAAAGACAATTTCAAAAGGCTCGGTGGACACCCGTTTAAGCACTATGTCGAAAATCATATTTAGCTACGCTTCAGAGCGTTTCGGATACGAGGAAAGGAAGACGAAAGAAAAAACTTCAGAAAATCGAAGGGAAAGTAAAATCAAACAATGTAGAGCAGAATTAAGAGCTATCCGAAAGCAATATAAAAAGGCAAAACCGGAAGAAAAGGGACCTCTGCAAGAACTACGTGACATAATCCGTTCCAAGATGAAATCTCTACGGAGAGCAGAATGGCACAGGAATAGAAGGAAGGAAAGGGCGCGCAAACGTTTAGCCTTCGTCTCTAATCCTTACGGCTTCACTAAGAAATTATTAGGTGATAAACGAAATGGAAGGTTAACATCTACCCCTGAGGAAATAAACAACTTCCTTAAAATGACTTTGAGTGACCCATATAAGCATATACAGCTAGGAGAAAACTCCTCTCTAATCACGCCTAATTTGCCGTCATACCCGTTTGACTCAAAAGAACCTACTTTGAAAGAAGTTCAAGTAATATTAAAAACAGCCAGATCGGGATCAGCCCCTGGACCTAACGGAGTCCCTTACTTAATTTATAAACGTTGCCCATTGCTGCTCCGTATGTTATGGAGGTTGTTAAAAATTGTTTGGAGAAGAGGGAGGATAGCTGTACAATGGAGGTATTCAGAAGGAATATGGATCCCTAAAGAGGAGGGAGCAAGTACAGTAAATCAATTTAGGCACATCTCCCTTTTGAACGTCGAAGGAAAAATATTTTTCTCCATCATGAATCGACGTTTAACAGATTTCCTCTTAAAGAATAAGTATATCGACACCTCCGTTCAAAAAGGAGGCGTTCCAGGCATGCCGGGGTGCATAGAACATACCGGTGTCATCACGCAGCTGTTAAAAGACGTGAGAGCAAATAAGGGCGAAATGGCTTTTCTGTGGCTGGATCTTAAGAATGCCTATGGCTCTATCCCACACAAATTGGTAGAAGAATCGTTAAACCGCCACCACGTTCCTCCCCAAATTATAGTGACCATAGTAGATTATTATAACAATTTTAAAATGAGAACGGCAACAGGAAATACAACATCTGCATGGCATACATTGGAAAAAGGTATAATAACAGGCTGCACCATATCAGCCACCCTCTTTTCCTTGGCCATGAATATGTTAATAAAAGCGGCAGAAACAGAATGCAGGGGCCCGTTAACAAGATCTGGTCAACGTCAACCGCCAATAAGGTCATACATGGACGATATGACTATAACATCCTCGTCTGTGATTGGTGCGAGGTGGTTATTAAAAGGTTTGGAGGGACTCACTTTATGGGCAAGAATGAGTTTCAACGCCGCCAAATCGAGGTCATTAGTGGTAAAAAAAGGGAAAACTTCAGAGAGGGATCGCTTTAAATTGTCTGGCGAGTACATCCCGACCATAAAGCAAAACCCGATCAAGAACCTGGGTAAGCGCTTTGATAATACCCTCAAGGACTCTGTTGCAATTCAGGAAACAAAGGATAACCTAAAAGCCTGGCTGGATAAAGTAGACAAGTCTGGCTTACCCGGACGATACAAGGCTTGGATTTACCAACATGTCATTCTGCCTAAAATATTGTGGCCACTGTCCATCTATGAGTTTACTACCTCTACCGTAGAACACATAGAAAAAACATCAACTCCCGTTTATGGAAATGGCTAGTGCTACTAAAGTGTCTAAGTAGCGCCGCCCTTTACGGAAATTCCACAGCCGTCCATACAAACAAACCGAATTCAAACATGAACTTTATAAATTTTATTAAAGCTGGAGCGAAACCGAACCTAAAGAAAATCACCGCACCCAACTGTTTATCATGTGCAACAGACTGGGAACTCAGAGTCGATTTAGGTAAAAGGCTAGTCTTCCCCGAGCACATTTTCAAAACCCGATTGCGTCCAGACCTAGTCCTTTTCTCGAATAAACTAAAGAAGGTCATTATGTGGGAACTAACAGTCTGCTATGAGAATAACGCTGAAGAAGCCAATGAAAGGAAAAAACTGAAATACGATGAACTATTGGAAAGTTGTAGAAATAATGGATGGAAGGCATGCTGCAAACCAATCGAAGTAGGCACAAGGGGTTTTGTGGCAAGATCATTAGTCAGCGCCTTAACAGACATTGGGATTGTGGGATCAAAAAAACGAAAAGCCATTCTAACCATCACCGAAACAGCAGAAAGAACTGCCAAATGGCTATGGCTAAAACGGTCAAGTGTATGGTCAAGCAAACTGGGGAAATCCTAAATTTAATGTAAAAGAGGGTTGTTTTTTTTTTTTTTTTTTCTTATACATCATTGTATATTAAATGTAAATAGTGTAAAATTATGTCATAACTTTTAAAATCGCCGTAACCGGTTTGAGGATAATCGAAAACAGTCGTTTCTTTTTGGTATTTTTACTTTACTTTTATTTTAATTTATTTTATTTTATTTATTTATTTATTTTTTTTTTTTGGTTCGTTAAAAGCCACTGTAAATAATACATACGAACCTTCAAAGGAAAAGAAGAAGGAAAGCGTCTTCGTTTCATGCTATTTCTCATTATACATATTTTTCTCTTACTTCTCCTTTTATTATTTATTTTCACTATGAAAAAAAAAAATTTTTTTTCTTTTTTTTTTTCTCTTTTTGTTTTTGCATAATCATTATTCCCCCGTTACCCCAGTATCTAGAATAAATGCTTAAATATCGTTACGTTCCCAAGAGGGGTCCAGTTTCGATAGTTTGTTCCACCATTTTCGTCCTTTATTACCGATGAGAAATCCACTATGTTTTGACTTTCTATTGACTTTATTTTCCGGTTTCCTTTTTCTTCTTCCCATACTATAATGTATGCAAAGCATGTTTGATCACGAATTTCTCACCGATGGTTTTGTTTTTTTGTTTTTTACCCCTCTTCGCGTTTCGTTTTTAACGTTTTATAATCAATAGTTTAGGGTTTTTACTCGTCAACATGGTTCAAACGTTTCATTAAGATTTTTATTAGCATCCTCGGCTTAATTCGTTGTATTTATTCCTTTTTAATCGCATAAACGAGATTATATAGTTAGTTTTTTTTTTCATCCGTTAATGTGTTTTAAACGTTTTATTATATTTTTAAGCCCTCTTGGGTTAACTCGCTCTAATTTATTAATTATTTATTCCGATGCCATCTTTTTTTTTTTTTTTTTTTTCGTCGAACATCTCTTAGATATTTTATGTAATTTATAAGATCTCTCGGTTTTAATTCGCTGCAATTTATTTATTTTATTCTTATTAGTCGTAAAGTTTAAAACGGTCTTTTTTTTTTTTTTTTTTAAATCTAAGCACTCTTGGCTTGACTCGCCGTAATCCATTTATTAATTTTAATGGCTATTTTTCTTATTTCTGTATATAGTAATTATTGCTGGTGAAATGAAACGTGAGGGGAAGTGGGTGGGAACAAGGGGAAAAAAAGGAAAAAAAAATTACCTAAGTATCCGATGAGGGGGTGTCCACCAAGGAGGGAAGTAAAGAGAAGAAGGAAAAAGAAAAAAAAAGAAATTACCCGTGAACAGCTTATAAAGAATTTGCTTCGTTGTGATTGGCTGTTGGTCAATCTCCAATCAAATGTGTGACTACGGGGTATATCTATAAAAGTCAGTGTTAACAAGCATTTTTTAGAGGACGCTTTTTGTTTCTGTCCCTATTTTTCTTTTGTTTGGTCCCCCCCCCCGCCCCGCTTTGGGTGGTCGGTGACGTCGGTTCTCTGGTGGATGCGGGGCGCCTTTCGTTTCGTGTGTGTGATTTTCGTGTTTGTTGTTGTGTATGAATGTGTGTGTGTCTGTGTGAGTGCTTGTGAGGAATGAATGTTTTTTCTTATTTTTCTTAGTCCCGCATTGATTTCGTCTAGTTGGCTGAGGCTTCTGCCGCATTTATGGTTTGTGGGGGGGTTTATTGCTAACACAGTTTTGTTTTGTTTTCATTGTAAATATTTTTGAGTCATATTGTACATAATCATTTGGGGTTCTTTTTAAAAATTGTTATTTTATGACCCTCCCCCCACGAACAATATTTGTACATAAGGGGACTAGTTAGGACTTCATAGAGTATCTGAGGTATTATGGTGGACGTAGTAAGAAAGGCAGGAGTGAATGTGTTGTTTTGGTGATTGGAACATTGTTGGTGTGTTTGGGTCCATGTCTGAGACTAGCTAAGTTTAGATTTAAGACAGAAGATGACCATCATTCCCCAACCCCCTATTTGGCCTTGTGCCACATTTTATACATATCGTATAAATAAATATTGCTTCAGAGTCCGATCAGCTCTGAAGGGGTCGATTTGGTGAGGTCAGTATGATGTTTGAAAGACCCGAAACTGCCCAATGATCCTTTTCTAGAACATCACTGACGACGCCCTCTAGCGCTAAAAGAGCGTATATTCAAAGCTAAAATCTCTTCTGAACTCTTACCAACTTTATCCAATACACATTTCCTAACATGCTAAAGGAACTTTATTCTTCTAAACTACAGTTTAATAATTACTTCTTCTTTATGAGCTCAGGTACAAATATTTCCAAATCTAAGAGACATAACTCCATCACACCTTCAGCTTATATGTTTGTACACTAAACACTAATAAATTCAATTGTTATGTTTTGAAATCATTACATTTTGTTTTGTATTTTATACTATGTGCTATTTACGTCAACTATAAATTGCATTGCGTCCACGCATTGTCCTTAATCCCGCCTTTCCTAGTCAAAGTTAAATGTATGTAGTACACACCCTTACGTAATGGTGACAAACCGTTACAATATTGGTAACACCGTCGCTACACTCTTCTTCTCCCCCAGCTATGGGTAAATAGCAGGATAGACCGGGTTCTATAGCCTTTGATGGCAACTGGTCTACCGGAGAAAGAAATGACAACCTACTGCGGGAAAAAATCTGCCTCGTCAGTTATGTATCGAAAGATACATGATCACCTAAGCGTGTATCCTGCATGGCACATAACTGTACTGATTCATAGAGAGAATGCAGTGTTTTGCTAATTGTGGTTTAGTATCCCGCTACCACTTTCTTATCAATGTTGAATTTTGTACAATTTTGTGCAAAAAATTGGATCAGAGAGACTACTCAGGTTAGTAAATATTTTCAGGAAATATCACCTTCTATTCAAACTACATTACAAACATACGAAACATTTCCAAACAAGCAACAAGAACTTTTTGAAATATTCTTCTAAAGCTACAGTTTATTCAGAATTTCTCAGTTTTATAATTAATTCAACTTTTGTGAGCTCAGATAAAAATATTTCACTAAGGGACATAACTCCAACAGAACCTTAACTTCTACGCATGTACATCATGACAAAAATAAATACAAATGTTATTGTTTTAAAAACATTTTGTTCGTTCCCTCTTATATTTCATGTTTTGTGGTATTTTACGTTAAATATAAATTGTGTGGTCACGTAGCAATATAAACAGACATCTACAAATGGCCCATTCTTAACATATGTCGCGGTCGCCATTAGCCGCTCCTAGAAAGACGGCCTTGACCTTCACAACCCCTGATCTCGCAGATTTAAGTCAAGCAACATGCGAGAAACCAGACGACTAGTCCAATATCGTTGATGCCAAACCGTACCTCGTGAGCATCGGATTATGCAGCGCTTTCTCAAACATCGGACAACCATTGATATTAATTTAATATCTACGGTTTTCTACTCCCTCTAGCCGGGGAGTACTTGAATAAATCGCTCCAAATATCATTTAGCCCCTTTTTTCATCCAAATCCGAGAGCTGCTCGGATAGTCGGCGTTCTGTCGAACTCTCTGCTAATGCAGAGAGGAACTCGGACAAAGCTTTGCCGAAGGGCAATGATTCGTTTGGGGAGGTAGACAGGGCCTGAACCCGTCTAGGCGGGTTCAAAAGTTATATTTTTGGTCGAGCCTACGGGCTCGGAGAGACCCACATTAAACCGGCCTTGTGCCACATTCGGTCCTCGTGGGTGGATTGATAAATACCGAGCTGCTCTCGGTCCGGTTGCTAGGATCAAAGCGTAGTACGCTGCCTCTGTGAGCTTCCGAGTCGGCGTCTGTCGAACTCTCTGCATTAGCAGAGAGGAACCCGGACGAAGCTTTGCTGAAGGGCAAGGTTTCGTCCGGGGAGGTAGACAAGGCCTGAATCCGTCTAGGCGGGTTCAAAGGCTATATTTTAGGCCGAGCCTACGGGATCGGAGATACCCACATTAAACCGGCCTTGTGCCACATTCGGTCCTCGTGGGTGGATTGATAAATACCGAGCTGCTCGGCCTGGGGGCCTGGATCAAAGTGTAGTACGCTGCCTTTGTGAGCTTCCGGTGCTTTGTCAAAGAGTGTTACTCTTCGGCGCGATCCCGTCTCCGCGGTTGATCCGCCCTGGAAGACGTATCACCTCTCTGACCAGCTTTGCCAAGTGTTACACTTCGGCGCGATCCCGTTTCCGCGGTCGATCCGCCCTGTGGAGTCGTATCACCTTTCTGACTTGGCCCTTTTTAGGGACTCCGTCTTCGCCAAGTGTTGCGCGATCCCGTTTCTGCGGTCGATCCGCCCTGTGAAGTCGTATCACCGTTCTGACTTGGCCCTGTTTAGGGACATCGATCAACCTGCTGCTGTTCCAGACTATTCTCCCATCCGGTAGTCGACCAGCTACCATCGCCGATCAACTCTACATCCGTTTCGCCGATACGACCGAAAGCAGCTACCCCTAAACAAAACCAGTCATACCGGACCCGACACCGATTTGAACGCGTTTCTCCAGAGTACATTCTTGTACCATTGGTATAAATAAAATCGACGTTATTGTTTCTTAAGCCTTTGTCCCGTCATTGTTTTAGCTGTTCATTCACACGTTTCTTCATAAAGCTTGCTGGGGCGACATCCTTATCGGCCCCGCAACACATACCACTACACAGTGGCATATGTGTTTAAATATGGTATTTAAAAGAATTATTATAAATTATGATTCAGTCAGTGAATGTGACTAGTTACTGTTAAGTTAAATTTAAGAACAGTGATGACCAGCGTTTCCCAATTTCGGCCTTGTGCGACATTTTATGTATTTTTACACAAATAGATACTTTTAACTTTTTAAATTATTATTATAATTATTGTAAAGTATTTTTTATTACTTTTTCTTTCATTACTAATTACTTTTTGGTTTCCTACTCATGAGTCTGTGTACTAAAGGTTAAGGTCATTTATTTAGTGATTTGTTCCTATCACTACAAAAAGTCTCATTTGTTTACTTATCGTAACGTGGTCTGTCATATGACAAGGCTCGAACTCACAGTACAGAGGGAACAATCTAAACAATTCACCACAATGAATAATAAAAGATTCCGAAATTCTCTTTCCAGTGAATTCTGTACAAAAAAAAATAAATGAATAATTTAATTAATAAAAATAAAATAAAGTTAAAAAAAAAAAAGAAGAAATAATAAAAATTATAAATTTTTAAATGAATAAATAATCGTAGACGTCATTTTCAATTTAATCAGCTGTTTTAGTTTTTCATATTCCTGCGTGGATTTACTTTCATCGATTATCTCTTTTCTTTTTAGTCGACATGAATTTCAATGAAGCTGTGTAAAAATAGTAACAAATTTTAAGATATAATTTTTTCCTCCTCTTCTTTCTCCGCCAATTAAACAGGCGCTATGTTACTTTTGGGAAGAGGTTCAGTGTATTTTGAAATCTGAGGGGAGGAAAGGCTAACAAAAGAAAAGCGAAGTAAAGAAAGTGTAAAATAAAATCCTTGTGATATCAACGTTTTTCTTTCCCCATTTAAAGGTAAGATGATTTTTTTTTTTTTTTTTTATACACACATTTGAGAATTGTATCTATTACACGTTATACGGTGGATATTTATTTTCAACGACTGAACTATAATACGCTATATCAGTCGCCTTTTTCAATATAAACGGCAACAGCTTCTTTTCCGTGCACGTTTTAAATTAATCACCGCCCGCAACCAAAAAATAAAAAAAATAAAAAAATCGTCCAGATTATTTCTCTCGCAAAACTTTTTAAACAACAAAAAATTAATGTATTTTTCTGAACATGTTTTTTTTTACTCTGTCCACTGAAGTAGTTTCAAAATACGTAGTTTTCTGTTCCTTGTTCGTAAGTGATTTTTTTTTTCTCCTAAAGGCTGGTTTTTAGTCTCGTTGTTATACGCGTCAAAAACAAAAACACTTAAAATATTTCCTGTAGCGCCGATTTAAAATTTGAGTTTATTTTTAAAATCCCCATCTTCCACAAAGAAATCACCATGTTGGAGAATTCTTTATTCAAGCCATACTTGGGGCATAGGTGGTTCAATAATTCGCCGAAAAAAAAAACAGCATGATGAAAAAAAAGTCCAAAACTTAAACAAAGTTTTATCGTCAAAAAATGTTTATGTTGCAGAAAAGGAAAAGCCAAAGTAAGTTTTTAATTCCTTTTAGCACGTTTGAAATTTTGGTTAAAATTTTTTTTTTTTTTTTTTTTTTCCAGTTGAAAAACATTAATTTGGAAGTTCTTGAAAAATCAAATAATTATTGTCGGATTTTAATGACAGTTTCAGAATTTATTCATAAATTAATTTTTTTAGTAATGTTTGTTTGTTTTTAGAAAGTCATGGCAAAAATATTCTTTTTTTACCCCTCGCTACTTTTATGAAAACTCGATTTTGTATTTTTGTGATTATTTTAATTAAATGCAGAATACTTTGAAGAATACAAATCCTAGATTTTTTTTTTTTTTTTTTTTTTTTTTTTTGTAAATCGGAGCATTTCTACCCAAAACTTCGATCTGAATTGGAAAATAAAAAAAACAAAAACATTAAAATTAATACATGATTTAATTAGAAAAGCTTTTAATGGCTTTTATGAATAATAACTGTTAAGGACATTATCTGAATCAAAAATATTTTTCCGATGAAAAAAATGAATTGTTACAAGATTTTTTTTTTCAATTTTAAATACAAAATGTTAAAGCTATTTAAAAATTAAGTCTACTAAATATATCTTTTTCCAGATAATTGTTTCTGCTAAAAATTAAGTAATGTTTGTTTCTATTTTTACATTAAGTAAACTTTTTAAATGTTCCAATTTTCTTAAAATAACTCCAAAAAAGTATAATTGAATTCTACAAGATTTTTCAACGTAGAATTTCACTTTTACCAAGTTGTCAAAAATTGGTGACATGATTGATTTTTTTTTTTTTTTTTTTTTTTTTTTTGTCAATTTTACTGATTGAAAAAACAAAAATCTCACAAAACCTTTATAAGCCATGTCATGATCAAAATCTTTGTATTAAGAGGAAAGAGCAAAAGGATTTTTTTACATTTTGTTTTCCTGCTCCGTATCGTAAAAAATAAGACCTTATTAAAATTTTCCTTTTCTGAATCAATAAAATATACCATGTGCTACAGTACACTATTGACTTTTTTTTTCTCGATGAATAGTGAACTTATACAAATTTTTTTTTTTTTTTAATTTGTACATATTTTTAGATCTTTAAAAACTAAACAGTAAACACTAATCATAAATTGAAAAGCTTGCAATTCAGCGAATGGCGATAGTGTCATCTTGAGCTGACCGGTTGAAAGACTTGTTCTTCCGTGAAAAACATTACTTTCTCTTATTGTTTTCTCTGAAAATTAGTTTATTTAGTTAGGAAGCGAACAGTCATTGGACACATTTCTTTATTTTTAGTAAATTTTCAGTTTTCATTCTTCTTCTCATCCCCTTTTTAGGCGAGAGAAGGCATAGTTCTCTGGGGCAGGGGGCGGGAAACATTTCGCTTTCTGTTTATTTTTTTTTATTATTTCTACACGTTCCCACACCTTTTTGCCCAGTTAACTTGCTTTTCTGTCATGTTTTAACATGGGAAGGGTCCCATAATAACTTTTTTTTTTTTTTACTTATCCATGCATATCATGGTTATTTTATGATGTAAATAAAAAATCATGACGTTCATCCAGTTCTCTAAAGTTTGGTATTATTAGTTTATTCATGGAATCGGAGAGCCGATTTCGAATTCCAGTCGAATCCATTACATTCACTTACGTGCTAAATACTTTGGGAAATGTATGAATCCTCTTCCAAGCTATGGGTAAATAACAGGACCAACTTGGTTCTATAACCTTGGATGGCAAGTGGTCTATCGCAGGAAGAAATGGCAACTTTATAGTGGGTTAGCCAATCTGTACTGGTTATAAATGCAAAAATAAAACAAATCATCTATTTTTTTTTTACTATGTCACAAAGACAACAAGAGAAATAATCAAGTAGAAGAATTTGTACAACAATAAATATTTTTTATAAAACAACAAATACAAAAAAGTTGTTAAAACACTTTGGAGTTCTTGATTGTGTTATATTGAAAGAACTTAAGTTGTTGATTTCTATGTATGAAAGTGAGAAGGTGTGCTTAAGTTTGTCATTGTAGGAAAAATTAGTTTTTTTTTTTTTTTTTTCTTTTGTATTAAATTAAAAAAATGTCTTTTTCTTGACTCGCTGTGATTTCTACAGAGTTGTCGTTCTTCTACCGGCAATATACAAAATGGGGGGGGGGGCTAAGGCAAGGATGCGTCTTTTCACCGGACTTATACGCGAGGCAATTCTGAGACAATTGGAAATCCCACCGGGATTCAGCATTGGCGGTAAAAATCTTACGTACATAAGATACGCTGACGGCACAGTACTGATAGCAGACACAGAAAAGAAACTACAAAACCTCCTACAGAAGGCAGCGAAAGAGAGCGAGAAGGAACTAACGATAAACTACAAGGAGACAGAATGTATGGTCGTCAGTAAAAGGATGAGCCCGAAATGCGATTTGCAGGTCGGGTCACTAAAATCAAACAGGTGCTGAAGTTTAAATATATGAGAAGTGTTTACGCGGAGGGCGTAGGTGCAACGTTGAGATCCGAAAACTTATTGGGATGGCTAAATATGTATTCCAAAAGCTGGGCAACGTACTGCAAAACAGGAGGATTTCTTTGACAAAGAGTACTGAGCTGCTATGTGACATCTGGCCTCCTATACGGCAGCGAATGTTGGATGGTCTCCTCAAAGATGAAGAGGAGATTCGAGGCTGCTGATGTGGTTCTACAGAAGGATGCTAAGGATATCATGATGCGAGCGTGTAAATAGCGATGAGGTCTTGGAGAGGATGCAAACAAGGTGAAAGCTTATACCTAACATCATGAAGAGGCAGATGAAATTTCTGAATTTTTCTGACGCGTAATGAGGAAGGATATACTCACAGATCCATTAGAGGGGGGAAAAAGACAAGAGAAAGCAATGTATGACATACCTGGCGGGCGTAAGCAAGTTGATGGCAAAACGTTGGTCTGGGGGAGTTGGCAGAGGCACGAAACTTGAGAGCTACAAGGGATAGGGAGAAGTGGAGAGCCATGATCGCCTACGTCCTGAAAGCGCACGGCACAAAAAGGGAAAAGTATGAATGAGTAAAATTAAAAATAAAACACGATAAACTACATCTGGAGAACAATTAAGCCCACAGTATAATAATAATTTATATAAATATTAAGAAGTTGTTTCGTATTGTACAAAAACTGTAGTAATGTTCATAGATGACACAAGGTTGGTATTTAAGTAAGATTAATTTATTTTTTTTATTTTTTATTTTTTTTTGTTACATTTCAATGAATACAAGAGTCTATAGAAGTATTTAAGTGTTTTTGAGAGACGCTCTAGTTTCATTTGGTAATATGTCCCGTGAATAAGAGAAATGAGATGATAAAATGTATGAGAAAAATGAAAAGAGTGAAAATGAGGAGTGGTTGTTGAAGCTGAGATGTCTTTGGTATCCGCTCACAGTTGTAAGGGTTCGTCTCTGTGTCTCCTGTTAGAATCTCTTTTTGGCCGTGGTTATTTATATTGTTAGTAAAGTTGTAAGGGTCTCCGATTAAATTATTGATTATTTCAGGCGCACTCATTTCTTGACATATATTTAAATTTTATTTAGGATTGTATTTAATCAACTTCAACCGGAGGTTATGCCTAAAGGCTGAAATATGTCATTGTTTAGCTATGAAGAGGTAACTTCCTGTTTCTGCCCTTTAGTGTCACTACATAGGTTTCCGACCAAAAGTCGGAGTGTGATTTGGAGTTTTTTTTTTTTTTTTTTGTGTGTGTGTGTTGATTTTCAGTAGTAAAGGTGTGTTCTCTTTTTCTTCACTTAACAGTTCTACTGGATTTTGTTTTTAGTTATCTATTTGTTTTTCATTATCAGCTCCATTGACATGAGATCTGGAATTGTTTAATTGCAGATGTCTTTCGACAGAATCCTTTGACTTTGTAGTTTCAGAAATATATGCTGACTTTTTAGTCTGTTAATACAAACCTTGACTATGCAAATTGTCGGACATTTTGATTTTTAAATATTTGTCACATCGAATTATTAGGTTGGTGCAAAAATAATGACGTAATGTTTTTTTTACGTATTTTTAACGTCAAAAAACGACATTATTACGTCATTATTTTTACACCAACCTAATACTTGAAATGGGCTTGTGTACGGCGCTTGCAAAGTTTTTCTTGCGCTGTCCGTTCTTAGCCAAATCTTAGGAATATATAAATTAGTGTAGATGTCCGCTAAAAATTTGTCCATGTCAAATCTTTGCATCTCTTCAGCTAGTCTTGATGTGAGAGTTTGTTAATTCTATGTCTTCATTTTTAGAAAGATTGATTAACAATCGAGAAACTTGAGCCTGACTTCCCATTAAATGCAGTAAACGAGGAATTGTTTGATACATTAGATGTTATCCTGATTCCAAGAAGTACAATGAAAAGAGCTGACAACCAGGATTCTTTTCTTGCTATTGTTTCTTTTTTCAGAGTTCTATGTGCTCATTCTACTAAACTGTTTACGGGTGGTACGCTGTTCTCAAAACTGTGACAAACAATTATTTTTGACAATTGTGTAGCTTCCTCTGTCAATAACATGGAATGGAACACCGAATCTAGAGATCCATAAGCCTACGAAAGATATTGATTCCGCTGTGATCTTCGATATTGGGCATGCTTCAATCCATCTGGTGTTCCTGTCAATACACGTTAAAATATAACGGTAGGGTAAAAAATAAGGATCACTAGGGTTCTTTACTGGCGGTAAGGGCCCAGCAATATCAACATGTAGCGTCTGAAAGCAAATGGAGGGCAATTCGAACGGTTGCACTGAACTTTTTGTTATTTTCGCTTGCTGGCAATGTTAGCATTCCTAACACTGTCTTTATTGACTTGTCCATCTTGGGTCAATACTATCTTGATTTTGTGTTTTATAGAGGCTATTGTCCCAAGGTGTGATAAATTATGCAGACTGTCAAATACTGATTTCTTTAGCTTTTGCGTCACAAAAGGTCGTTGAAATGGTAATGACACGTCATGTAGTAGTACTTCGTTTTTGTTCACAGTGTAGGGTTTCAGACGATCACAGAAAGTTTTGATTTCATCGTCAATATTTTAGTGTGTCATCATTTCTCGCAAAGCTCAATATTGATTACATTTGCAGGTCGTAACAAAAAAAAAATCGGTTATTATATTTTGTGAGCCTTTTATGTAAGATATATATCTTACATGCTAACGTACTTGCTAAGGAAACTGAAGTGACGTTGTTGTCTATCGGACTTTAACGAAGACTGGCTTTTAAATTCACTGCAAAGTGGTTTATAGTCAGTTATTAATAGCACATATCTTCCTTCCACTAAATGTTTAAAGTGTAGCACCGATAAGTATGCAGCTAGTAGTTCTTTGTCAAATGAGGAATACTTTTGAGTTCGTCATATATATATATATATATATATATATATATATATATATATATCTCTTTTCGAAAAGAACTGGGAAATTCTCATCCAACTCGACACTCGACTCATCTGGAGTACCCACACCTGATTTCATCCCTGAGACTCTGTCGAGTGAGACGAACATAACCCCGTCTATGGTATTGGATATCATCTCTAAATTAGACTCTCTCGAAGCATGTGATGGCGACTGGATAACTAACTGTAGTCCTAAAGAAATGTGCTCCTGAGCTGGCTGCAGTTCTCTCCAAACAATAGAACTATTGTCTCGCTGACTCTTGCTTTCCAGTCTATTGGAAAGTCCTCATCTGTTGTCCCTGTCTGAACTCTGGCGGCTCTTCTGACTCGTCTAACTACCATCCTATCAGTCTCCTACCACTCTTCGGCAAAGTCTTCGAGGCTTTAATCAACGACAATATGGTTTCCGCTTTGCCCGGTCTACCGCTGACGAGCTTACAACCATAACTTCATTTTTATACCTATCTCTTGATAATAACTGCGAAACTCGAGCTGTGGCTCTAGATATCTCTAAGGTGTTTGACAGGTTTTGGTATGCCGCCCCCCCCCCTTCGTAAGTTTGAAGGATACAATATTACAGGACGAGTATTTGATTTAATACAATCATTCCGGTCAAATCGTAAAATGAAGGTCGTCCTAAACAGGTTCTCCTCTAGTTCTTTTCATACGAACGCTGGTGTCCCCCAAGGCTCTATCCTGGGTCCTATACTGTTTCTGATATTCATCAACGATCTTCCTGATGTCATAAGTTACCAAAACGGCATCTATGCAGACGACACTCCTATTTACTCCTGTCTAAATAGTAAATCCGGCATTGCTGACAAACTTGGCTGTTCGTCTCGAAAAGGACCTCCAATCTGTGGTTGACTGGGGCAAGAAATGGTTTATAAACTTTAATGCCTCTAAAGCGAAACTGCTCTTATTTACCCACCATAGAGAACCTTCTCTGCCTCCAGTCAGCATGGCTGATGCTCAACTCCATGAGATCGTCTCTCTGCACCTTCTTGGTCTCATGTTTTCCACTGACCTGAGGTGGAACAATTACAACTATAGCTTCATCTACCGCAAAGAAAGTTGTTTCTCTGTGTCGCACCAGAAGGGTTTTTTCCATCCTTCAAATCTACCATTCGTCCTTGCATTGAATACTGTTGCCATATATGGTCTGGTGCACCCGCTGTTCATCTCTATGTCCTTGACAAAATCCAGAAACGGATATGCAATGTGATAGGTCTTGATCTGGCATCTCGTCTACAGTCACTCTCTTACACACGTGCTGTGGCATCCCTCTGCCTTTTCTACAAGCCATTTTCATGGCAACTGCCCTAACGAGCTACTTTCAATGAATACAAGATTTTGTAAAAGTACTGAAGTGTTTTTGAGAGATTCTAGTTTCATTTGGTAATGTCCTGTGAATAACTGTTCTAACTCGTCTCAATTACTGTGCAAGAGAACTATATTGCGTGTGTGATAATCAATATAGGTGAATATTCCACTCGTAGCTATCCGCAGCGAATGTACAACGCCAGTAATGGCTGTCGCGAATGAATCTGAAATTTTACTGCCGATAACTCCAAAACGGTAAATTTTATCAAATTTATAAAGTCATTTTCGATTGAAGCATGTACATTTACACCTAGTATTCGGGAAACTTTTTATTGCAAACTGAGCACGAGTCCTAATCAGCAAATTAACCGTCACAAGTGTTCAAATGTTTTAAGATGCTGATCTTATGTTTTTTTTTCTCTTTCTCCATAAATTAAACAAGCGCTCTGTTACTATTTTGGGAAGTGAAGTATTAGTCAGTGTATTTTGAAATCTGGAGCGAGAAAGCCTAATACAAAAAGCGAAGTAAATCCTTGTGATATCAACGTTTTTCTTTCCCCAGTAAAGGTAAGTTTGTTTTTTGTTGTGGTTTGTTTTTTGTTGGTTTGTTTTTACACATTTGAGAATTTTATCTTCTACTTGTTAACTGGTGAATATTTATTTTCAGCGACTGAACTGTTGTGTATAACACACGCTTCGAATTTTTTTACAATCAGCTACCCACCAACTAGCAGAATTAAAAAAAAAAATCAATTCATGTGTTTGCGTACAAAGGTGCCGATTTTTGTAAATAAAAATGTATTCGTAATTTTTTAACATTTCTTCTTCCTAATTAACATTATGAAGACAAAGTACCTAAAATTCAATAAAAAATGTACCTCCACTTCTTCGCAAAAAAAAAAAAAATAGTACCCATTTAATAAAAACAAAGTTGATCGTCAATGTTTAAGAGGAAAAAACAGTTTTTTTTTTTTTTTTTTTTTTTTTTTTTTTTCGTCAACAGTGTAACAGAGATGACTATGGACATTTTACCAGTAAAATACCACACTGATTTGTAAATTCTTGCAAAAATCAAATAATTGTTGGAATTTAATGAAATATTCAGTACTTATTCACAAATGAATGAATGAATTTTTTAAATTATTATCCAGAAAACCTTGGTAATCTTTTCTTCAAACAGTTACTCAGTTCCTGAAAATCCGCTCCGAATTTTAAAATAAAAACTACAATAAAACTCTAATTATTTAATTAGATAAGTTTTTAATTGCTTATAGTACGACATTATAGTCTGAAAACATTTTTTTTCTAATTTATAAAGTTTAAAAATCTGTTAACCAGGTGAAAGTTAGGAATTTAAGTAAAGATTATATTTACTAAGCGAAATTGAAAAGCTTGATACAAACCACACGCAAAGATATGTAATTTTTTAATTTTTATGTGTACAAACGTGACCATACATAACATGTTCAGAAAATAAGATCGATGAATATATTAAATTTAAAGTCAACATACCTAAAATTAGATTAAGGGAGAATATTAACTTTTTTAAAGATTACTGAGTACTTAAAAAAAATTATTAAAAAAGAAAAAAAAAAGCGTTCACCGGTCATTTTTTTTAAATTGTTTTAACAGATAGTTTGCGTCGAACAATAATGAACTGTCAACAGCTTATCAGTGATTGGTGAGCATTGACATGCACGTAAACTTTCAACTTAAAGTAAATAATATTTGTTTAAAAATCAGAATAATTATACTTTAAATTGGCTAATATTCCTCAGTTTCACAGAAGTGTATTTTATTTTTGGAAGAATTTTTTTTTTTTTTTTTTAATAAATAAAATTACATGTCTATGACAGATGACTGAAAAAAAACGGGCGCTTAGTAATTAAAAAAATGACTCTGACGCCAATCATTATAATTTCTGTTTACAGTACACTACACTCTACAGAGTATTTTACTTACTGGAAATATTAAATTTAATCCTTTAGCTTTCAATTAAAGCTAGTAGGGGCCGTGGCTGTGATGTTGCTGATAGAAGTAGAAGAACACATGTGGGGTTAAGATTTTCCTGCTAGCCGGTCCAACTACATGAGAAAGTTGGACTTTAATTAAGTCCAAAGAAGGCAAAAGAAAAACAAACACAAGACCGATAAATATATATATAAGATATATATTAATAACAAATTACATGGACAGTGTGTGTGGTGAGTGTTCGTACATACGTGTATTGTGCTTAGCGTGTTCCCAGCATTTGGGAAACGCCATCTCTGTGAGCGTTTACATCTGCGAGATGGTAAGGCTGAAAAGCCTGAGGAAAAAGAGTGGAAGAGGCGGAGGGTCAGCGACTATTTATAGCCAGGGAAGAGAGACCTTTGGTGAAAGGGTTAACGAACTAAAGAAGTTAAATCCGACAAGTTAAAATGAAAGCTTCAAGAAAGTTTTACTTTTTAAAATTCATTTTAAACTTTAGGTATGGCGCATTAGTGGAGATAGTCCTAAATTTTTGAAGATTGAGCCAAGAAAAACACATTAAAAAAAATCGTTGACATTGTATTCAAGTTTTATAGGTCAATGTTACTTAAATTTGCCAAACATTGAAGCTGTCGATAAATCTGTCAACACATAATCGATAGCCTTCGCTTTAAAAGTTTTTCAGCTATATTTTAAAATAAAGTTAATATTTTTAATTTAAACTTCTTTTTCAAAGTTTAAAGCAGTTTGCTTATTGGAAATATTAAATCCAATTTATGAGATTGGAATTAAAACTCAAGTTACAAGGAAAATGCAAAGTTTTTCATTTAATCTGCAAGCGTAAATTGTGGATTAAAAAAAACTGTGGTATAATAATCATTCTAACCAGAACTAACCTTTCAATTTCTTTTCCATTATCGCTATTAAAGCAGGTACCACATTAAAGCGATAAACAGTTTATGAATATAATTTTAATATAATTTTAGTTTTAATTCCAAGCTACTAGATTAAATTTAAGATTTTCAATAAGAAAAATATTTTGGTGCAGTTAAAGCCGAATTTTAAATTGATTGGAATATTTCTCTACTTATCAGTAAAATTTATAAGTTTGCCCATGTTGACTGCTCTGTTAACAAAAAATAATTTTTTATTAAAAAGATTTAAAATAAAATGGACTTTTTCAGGAAAGCTATTCGAGGAAGATTACCCGATTTTAATCTGAATTGAATAATATTACATTTTCGTTTAAAATAGGTACCTCCCAAAATTTTTCTGAAAAGTCCCTAAAGTTTTATCGTCAAATTGTTTTTAAGAAAAACCAAAGTATTAGTTAAAGCAGGACCCTTGGAGAATTTAAATCCTTTGTTTTCGTCAAGCAGAAACACTAGTTACCGAAAATCTACTCTGAATCGTAAAATGAAACGATGCAATAGAACTACTGACAGTATTTAATTAGAAAACTTTTAATTGCCTTTTTATAAATATTAATAAAAAAAATTTGTCGATAAATAATGAATTTTTACAATTTTTTTTTTAACATTTTCTTTTTAAGTTTTAATTAAAAAAAATAAGTTTAAATCTTAAGATTGTGTATTATTTTCAGCCTTTTAAATTTATATTTTTAAGTCAAAACTATATTTACTAATCATAAATGGAAAAGAACCAACATTTTAAAGAATTTTTTTCCTGTATAAACGTGCCGGTTTTTGTAAATACGGATGCCCATACACGATATTAGAAAATAAGAGCCATAGTAAATTTAAAGCTAAAATTCAAAAAACACTAGATTACGGAAAATATTTTAAATTTTTAAGATTACTTAATACTTAAAAATTAAATAATAAAGGCGCTCACGTTATTTTCTTCAATTGTGTTTGTTTCCGTAGAACATTAGATTTGTTATTATACTTAAGTCAGCTAATAATTTTCAGAAAGGTATGTTTTATTTTTGGTATTTATTTATTTTTTTATTTTTATTTTTATTTTTTTTTTTTTTTAAATATGGTAAAGTATTTTACCAATTGGAAATATTAAATTTGATCTATGGAAAGATATTTCATTTTTAAAAATTAATTTTAAACCTTGGAGATCTCCACAAAAATGCAATGCCTATTTTAAAATATCGCAAAAAACATTTCTTTTAAACACTGATAGGATTTGATGCGTTGATGGATTTATTGACGGCTAAATATAAGAAAAATAAGGAAGGAAGGACATGCCTGAAAAAACAATTATGTGTACACCTTTATAATTACAGTCATCTTAAAAATGTAATAAAATATTGAAAGCAATTTAATATTAAATAGACTTTTAGGTACTTTGATTTTATAGTAGGTACCTTCAAAATGGGTCTTTTTTTTTCCGAAATGAAAGCAGAAATCGTTATTGACGGTTTTAAAATAATTACCCTATCACGTCCTGTATAAGACGATAAACTACGTCCAAGAGCAAAGCCTCTGATAATATTTTTTGAAAAATATTACCAGCTATACGTTTTTGAAAAAATATTACCAGCCATACATTCTTGAGGAAAAATACTAACAGAAATAGATTTTTAACAAAACAAATATTACCAGGAAAACAAAGTTGTCGGCATTAAATGACCCATTGAAGTTTTGATATACCGTAAAACAAATCAAACCAAATCAAGGAATTTTCAGGACTTATAATATAAATCAATGAATGAATGTTTACTGAATGTTTATTATTATTATTATTAAAAAAAAGACATTGGGAAAATATTGTTGTGGGCTATGTTTTGTCTCTCTTTTCGATATTTGATTTATTTTATATATATATATATATATATATATAAGAAACCTCTAAAATATTTCAGTAAAATTTTTATGCAATATAGTTATTTTCTTTCAGATTGGACAAAGAAAAAAATATCTAAACTTGATTTTTATTTGAGGAAAAAAAAAAAAAAAGACTTGCGACTTTAAAATTCATTCCGTTATTATTCGTCACGAGATTTTCTTTCTTTGTCCGAGCACTACCGCGGACATCCTTTTTGCCTAAACGCAGACATTGCCAAAAATCGTTAAAAAAGAATGTCTAAAACAAATTTTATCGTCAAAATATTTGTCATTAAGAGCAAAGATCAAGGGACTTCTTTATGCAAAATTTTTATTAAGAACCATAGAATTTCTGGTTAATCTGTTTTTCTTTCGAAAAACGCGGCATCCGAACGGTAAAGTGTCTTTTTGCTGTCAAAAACACATTGATTTGGAAATTATTGCGAAAGTTAGATAATTGTCGAATGTTAAAGAAACTTTCTGGAGTTATTTAGAAACGAATGTCCTCACCGTTGGTCTCGAAAAAGAAAAGGAACTCCAATAACTGGTAACCTTTTAATGCTTCCCAAACAAAACTGTTTTCTTTTTACCCACCACAGAGAACTGTCCCTGCCTCTCATTAGAATGTCTGATGTTCAACTCCACGAGAGCGCCTCTCTGCGCTTGCTTGGTCTCACACTGTCTGCTGACTGGAGATGGAACAAATACATTAAATCAATAGCTTCCTCCACCGCAAGGAAAGTTGGTTCTCTGTATCGCGCCAGTAAGTTTTTCTCGCTCGAGTCCATCCTTCAAATTCTATAAATCAAACATTCATCCTTGTATGGAATACTGCTGCCATATATGGTCTGGAGCCCCCGCTGTTCGTCTCAAGGTCTTCGACAAAATCCAGTGTCGCATATGCAATGTGATTGGTTCTGATCTGGCATTTCGTCTACACACACTTTCTCATAGACCTGCCGTCGCTTCCTTCTGTCTTTTCTACAAATACTATCACGGTGACTGTTCCGACGAGCTACTTTCACTAGTTTCCAAACTGCACGAGTTTAAGCGTGCTACTAAGTTGGCATCTCCGTCCCACCCTTTTACTGTCGAAACTGTTAAATGTAGTCGTCTCTTCTACTCCAATAGTTTTGTCTTGCACTTCCCGTCTGTGGAACTCCCTTCCGCTTACATGCTTCCTGATAGCTATAATCTTCAATTATTCAAATACAATGTCAAAGATGCCTTGATCTAATTCCATCCTTCTCTTCATCCTTTACTTATGCTCCCACTTATCTGTAACCCCGTTGGTCGTGGCATTCCCGCTTTACTTGTGGTGAAATGCTTTAAAAAAAAAAAAAAAATGTGGATTTTTTTTTTTTTTTTTTGTTAATTCCCCACAAAATAAAGAATTTATATTTACTAAAATTCACACGAAAATCTCCCAGAGCGAGGCCGTTCTATTACGCCCCAATTCCGTTGACCTTTGCGATCGCCTCAAATGTGGTCAACACAAATGCGTTATTTCTAAGACTGGGAACTTGTGCATATATATATATTGAAAGTAGATTTAGTGACTGAGCTAGTGAATGAATTCGTGTTTTCAACATGGTTGCAACATAAACTTCTTTTGTTGTTGCATGGTTGGTTGTTTTTGTTCTTAGTTTATTACGGATTACCTTGTCCCCTGAAATGTGGTTACTACCTATGATTTCTTTTAGGTTCTTAGGTCTACGATATGCAAGAAGGCCAGGTTCCTTAAACAGTTTTTTTTAGGTCTGGTTTGAGATGTAGTATTTCCCAGCGACGTTTGATTATTTGGGATAGTGGAGGCAGAGTGGGGTTGAAAGTGGTTACTAGAGGGATGCGGCTAGATTTATTTTTAATCTTGTACATTAGGGTGTCTTCTCTAGGTGTGGAAATTGCTTTATTTGTTCCCTGATTAGGTGTTGTTTATAGCCACGTGTTGTGAGATTTTCAATGTGTTTATTTAATTCTTCATTTTTGGAACATATCCTTCTGAGTCTAAGTGCTTGTGAATAGGGAAGGTTCTCTTTGAGGTGTTTAGGGTGGGAAGACTTAAAGTGTAGATAGTTGTGGGTGTCGGTGATTTTAGTGTGTAGTGTCGTTTGTAGTTTCCTGTTTTCATCTATGTAAATGCGGGTGTCTAAAAATGTTACTGATGTTGTGGATTTTTCAGTCAAACTTAATTGAGTCGTGCACTGTGTTTAGGGTCATAAGGAATTGGGTAAGTTTGTCATCACTACCCGTGTATACAAAGAATATATCATCGATATATCTTGCATAGAATAGGCAGTCACTACCAATGATTGGATAGATATGGGTCTCCTCAAATTTTCCCATGAATATTGTAGCATATGATGGAGCTGCTATGGTGCCCATGGCACAACCTCTTATTTGAAGGTAGTGTGCTCCATTGAAGTTGAAAGTATTCAATGTAAGGACATGCTCCATGAGTTTTATGATGACTTCTGTGGGGGGGGGGGGTCTTTTCTTCTTTTAGTAAGTGCTTCCTGAAGGGCGGTTAGCCCTTCGATGTTTTTAATGTTTGAATAGTGACCTAACGTCCATAGTTACTAGAGTAGCTTTCTCTGGTACTGTTTGTATGTGATTAATTTTGTTCAGTAGATCTGTTGTCTCTGATGTATGATTTTACTTCCTTAGCTAGCGGTTGTATGTAATGATCTATGTATTTGGAAATTTTTGTCGTGTGGCAGTTGAACGATGAAATAACCGGCCTTCCTGGGTTGTTGCTTTTGTGTATTTTAGGAAGGAGATAGAAACGAGCAGGTGTAATGTTTGTGGGTGTAAGTGCTGTGTATGTTTCCTTGTCGATTAGATTGTTGCGAAGCATTATGTTTAGTGAGCTAGTTAATTCTTTTTGGTGTTCTGAAAGGGGATCTGTAGGTATGCTTTTATAGGTTTCTTTGTCGGCTAGCTGTTTGTTGGCCTCTTTAATGTTTTCTTCGATTCCCCAGATCACTGTCGCACCCACTTTGTCAGCCTGTGTTATGATTAGGTCATCTCTATGTGTCAGCGTATCGAGGGCTATACGTTCCCCTTCAGTAATATTGTCACGTAGCAGCTTACGTGCTGTTGTTTTCTTTGCCATTTGCTAGTTCAAATGTCTGTATAGTCATGTCTGTGTTTTGGGGGGTATAATATATATATATATATATATTCATGTAGAGGGTGAGAAAACCTTTTGTCCTGAGAAAGACGGTTTATTGCATATTGATGATGCTGGTTGGAAGGGCGACCAATTGTCTGATGACATGGAATGATTCATTTTGAATTTTTTTTTTTTTTTTATCTGACGTCATTTTGCATTCTGAATTAAGTTTTACAACGATCTCTGCTTAAGCTTTTTCTTTCGATTGTGTTAAAAAAAAACAAAAAAAAAAAACCCCAAACAATGGAGGACATGAAAGCAGGATACGACAACTATACCCATGCAGAATACAAAGCTGTTGTGAGGTGTTTTGTTACAGGAGTTAAACTTTACAAATTCACCAAGCAAAAACCTCCTAAAAGGTTACAACCAGCAATAAAAGATCGGCAATCATGAATGTTTGTAAACCGGATAAAAGCAAGTATGAATGCTCATGTCTTTGACAAGCTCTGTGTAGAGCTCGTATATTCAAATAAGTAAAAATAAGAAATCCATTTTACCTACATGTCTATCATCCTTTTCCAAATATAGCATGTATAATGAACACCAGCATGTAGGATGGTTTTGTCAAGCTTCGTTACGTTTAGATGAATTAGTAACGTTAGCATATCTAAAGAAGACTTTTTTTTTTTTTTTTTTTTTACGCAAGAAGTAACATTATTTACCTAAGCCTTAGGAATGAAAGAATCCAGTCAACCTCAATTTGTTTAAGGTGTCAACAATGTCTGTGTTTCTCTTTATTATGTCAGTCATAGATTGTCCCTGGCAAGCAAAACAGGGTAAATTATTTCATATTCAAATTCAGAGGTTTAGTCTATTTTAGTATCTGAACTGATAATTCCTGATTTAGTTAAAAATTTGAAGCTATTTTTTCGATAAGTACGTTACCTCAACTCCCTGAAGATGCAAAAGATAATTAATTTCTTAATTTTATATTTCTTAAAAAAAAAAAAAAATGTTTGTAGGATGTATCATAGTACCCGAAACAAAAGTGGATACGATGAACGATGTTGCTATGTATGATCTTGGTTTTAGGATTGTTGTCGAGAATTGGGAGATTAGCGCGCACTCGATGACTACTAGTGCCTTTAAAGTGTTATGAGGCATCTCTGCGATGTTTATAGTCTTTGAGGTATCTGGAAGATTCGTCCATGTACCCCACTAAGCATTCTATGCAATCTATTTTATATAAACAATATGCAAATATAAATACCCAGCAACGATCAAAGGATGAAAAATTCAGACTTTGACGTCATTCTTTTTACTTTTTTCGTTCAAAACGTGAATTTATTTTGTTCATGTTAAATCTAGAAAAAAACACTATATAGAATTCACTATTTTTAGCCCTTATATTGAATGTGTTAAAATGTAACTTTTTAATAAGAAAAATCTCAAACTGATGTTAAAAATCAAAGCAAAATATTGATTTTTATTCAATAAGGAATGATCGATTGACATCTCACCTAGGTCTCCGTGGAGCGCCACAGCTTCCAGACTCTCTTGGGGCGTGTACGCCTAACCAATCAGTTGATTCCATAGCTTTTCTTCGAAAGCACTCTAGCTTTCTCAAGGCCCTCGACATGTATTCGTCATCTAGTGCCACACGGATTCTGTGAGTAACTTGCAGTTAGGGCAGCAGTGGATCGGCCCGATCGAAACGAGGAAAATCAGGAAAATAATGACTTATATCATCTGATTCGCAAAGATCGAGACGAAAAACCTCTCCTTATTTGATGAGGATGAGATGACCCTCGGGGCAATGTATATTTATTGGCGCTTGCATTTTACTTCTATTCAGAAATTGGTTGGAGACCTTCCACAACACCCGGGATCCAAATTGTTTTTCAACATTGGCCTGAACCGCTTGTGCATTGCTGTTTTTTCTCTGTCTCTCTCACCACTTCACTGTGATAGATATTGCTGCGGTGAGCTATGGCTACATTACGAGGTGAACCAAGGTTGACTGTTCGGTTTCTGCTTTAATTTTTCTGATGTATTGTTATAGAGTGGTTTCACAGTGGAGGCTTGTATTTCACTAAGTCGGTCCTAAAAAGGTTCGACGTATAAAACGTTAGGGACTTTATATAATAGTTAATGACGCAGCAATCTAGTTGTGATGGCTGATACTTTAATGTCCGACATCGACTGACTGACCAACTCACTGAGCGGTATTTAGTCACCTCCCACGAGGGCATCATGTGGCACAAGGCCGGTTTAACGTGGGATCTCCGAGCCCGTGGGCTCGGCCAAAAATATGCCCATTGAACCCGTATAAACTGGTTCAGGGTCGGTTTACCTCCCCGAAAGAGAATCCGGCCTTTGGCGTAGCCTCGTTCGGGTTCCTCCCCATCCGAAGGCAGAGTTCAACCGGTCAGCTGGTCGCCTGACTTCAGACTGAACTCAGACCAACTCACTGAGCTCACTGGTGACTGCTACTACTACTTATTATAGGTGGGAGAGTCTATTAACAATAGAATAGGTATGTCCGAGTATAACATGTATAGAGCTCCATTCCAGAAGGGATTTACCCTTAGACGTGGGCATAAGTTTTTGAAGCAGGTTAATAGATTGAGGTGGTCACGTTGAGCGTTTAAGGACTAGTAACCCGGGATTGTGAACTCCTCAGTGGGATATTTATCAGTACCAGTTTCAGACAGAAATAGGTTGGGTTTATATTCAAGAAAATAGTTTCCCCCCTGAAAAGTTGGAACGTAGACGCTCTCATACTGGTGTAAATGATGTTGAATCTGGGGTCTTTTTTTGTTTGGCTTGATGATTTTGTTCAATTTAATTGTGTTCGTGTGTCGAGATCAGCGTATTTGGTAGAAGATTAGGTAATGAGACAGTCACACTCACAGAAAATGCATGAATCAATAACCTGGATTGAGTTGTCCGGATATACAGCCGGAACAGTATCCTTCATGAAAAGGCCTCTTTTGCTCTATGCCGAACCCATTCACAAATTGGCAGTGAAAATGTCCCGATATTATAAACCTGCTGATAAGATAGCTTCATTCGAAGTTACTCAAAAGTTCGATCCCTAAAATCCAGAAAAGTTCTACCTTCAGCACCCTTAATGAAGGGACAAATCTCCCAGAAGAGAAGATACAGACGTGACACCCTAGGTACACATTTCTCGTCAATTCGGAAATCAAGGCAACAGAATTCATCGAGTTAGAAATATCGTACCAGTCTGAGACAAGCTCGCTCATTTATATGAGGACGAAAACAGCCACTGGGAGAAAGGGGTAGGTGGAATTTAAAGGTGCGTTTGTGTCTTTTAGGCTGTGCGTGTTCACATATGATAAACAAAGAAGTATGCCAAAAATTTTGTTTCTGTCACGGACTGTTTCACTTTCTTGTCGTCAATGTCTCTTGGGTATGTCCGTTTTCTTTTTGATTCAGTCTTAGGTAAGTAAGTATAAGCATCGTATTAATAGCCGAGCTCAAGCCTTCCACCCAATAAAAATAATCAGAAACATTAACCGGTTTAGATGTTAAGTTAAATGTTACGCTTAAAATGTATTTCCAACAAGATGATAGAATTTTTTTTTTACAATTATTTTTACACTTCGAATACTTTATCGTCTTTACTGGCACGTGTTCGCCACATACTACATAAAGTGATAAGGATAATACAATTATACAATTCTCTCTCTCTCTCTCTCATATATATATATATATATATACACACATATGTATATATTGATCAGGAACACAGTTCTTTAATATATAAAATAGGCGTTATTAAGAATTCCCTTATGAGAGCGCACAAGAAGTCATCCTCTTAACGTGAAACAAATGCTAGTCAATAACGATTTTCCGAATTACCTCGTAGATCACCATATTAGACTTTTTCTTCATAATAGCAACACTGAATATACAAATAAAAACAATAACATTAAAATTTGTATATATTTTTATATCGTGCAGTATTTTGGTATGTGTTGGATTGAATGGTAATGGATGAGTTCTTGTGGTGTATGAGTAAAATGTAATGAATGAATGTGTCATGAATCAGATTAACTAGGTGTAGGATAGTGATAGCCAACCTTTCCTCACCCTGTTTGGCCTTGTGCCACATGAAATGTAATATTTCAAAAAAAAACAAAAAAACAAACATTTTCTATTAAAATCAAATCCATGGTAATTATGAGTAGTATGAGTCTTCTCTTAGAAACATTATAAAAAATACACAATTCCAGTGGACAAAAATGTTAGACATTTTCATGACGGTCGTCTTCGAGTATAGAATCCAGAGGTTGGCAGTGAATATTTCGGAGACAGTAGGAAAGCGTAGTTCAGGTTTGCAGTGGATATCTTAGCAGAGCGTAGTTCTTCCTTCTATCCTCTTCGCCTGTCAAGTTAGCGCTGGTCCTTCCGGTAGGGTAAACAAAGATGGCCGCCTTTATACACGGCGAATACAATGTTCTGCGGCTCCTGATTGGTTAAGCTTATATGGGTAGACTATAAAGGAAGTTCAGTCATTTGGATTGTCTCACATTTGGATTGTCATACAATATACACCCCCTTGTGTTGGTTTTGACTGGTTTTGAGTGTTTTGTGGCATACGCCAGTGGAAGTTTTGTTGGACGACAATATTTTGGAAAAAGTAAGTCGGTCATTTTTGATTTGTTGAAACTTTTTGTTTGAACTGTTTGTATTTGTGGGACTACCCCCCCCCCGCCATGGCGGAGATGACCCAGGAAAAAGAGCCTTTAGCCACCACGTCAACAGCACCATATGCTTGGGTGCCGGAAAGACCGCAAAAGGGCCCCGAATATTATAAAAGTCGGAGGGAGGAGTTGAAGGATTTCCTGACAAAGGATGAGCTCCTGCCAGTGCCATCGGTCATGGAGACGGTGGAAAAAAGGACAATCTCCCTATTGACGGTTGATATCAAGACCAGGAAATTCATACCTGTCAATAGGGAGACAATGGAAGAAGCCCTAAAGACACTAAAGATAGGGGCTAAGGTCCTGGCGCGTAGATCCAACGTGTGCTGGGACGTGCTGCTAGCTTCAGAGGAAGCTGCAAAGGCGCTGGCCGGTTGCACCCTCACCACAAAGACTTTTAGGATGCAAACGGAGTACATGGGTACGAGGAAAACGCGGATTATCCTGCATGATGTACCCATGTTTATCTCTGAAGATCAGGTGGGGGCCTTCTTTTCGGACTATAGCCCAGTGGAGGGGGTATCGGTCATCAGAAGCAAGGCGGGGATCGCCACCGGTGACATGGAGGTCATGGTGACGTTGAACCGCCAAGGATTTAAGGATATCCCCAACACAATCCTGTGCAACAAAAGAAGGATTCTTGTGGTGGTTGAGGGTCGCCGGCCCTGCTGCTGGGTGTGTGGTGAAGCTGAACACTTGGCAAAGTTGTGTCCGACCAAAAAGCCGGCACCATCAGAGAAACAGGCACCGGTACCTACACCAGTGGTGCCCGCAGAAGAAGGAGAAAAAGCAGCCAGCAGTGAATGGACGGAGGTGGTGAGAAAGAAAACCAAAGTGTCAACCTCACCTCCCAAGCAGCAGCAGCAGGGACTCTCGGAGAAGTCTGCAGCAGCAAACAAGGAAGAGGTGGCTTCCAAACAGAAGGAACAACGGCAGGCCGTCAAAGGCAAACAAAAACTGGAGAGCCCCAATAAAGAGATGCAGCAGCGGCAAGAAAAACGAAAGAAGTCGCAGGAGCGACAGCAGCAGCCACAACAACAGAAGCAACTCACACAGCCGGAACAACAGCAACCTCAACAGGAACAACAGCAACCTCAACAGGAACAAGATCAACAACAGATGGAGGTGGAACAAATGCCTCCTCCTAGTGTTAACAAAAATGAGGAGGAAAAAGAAGGCACACCAAGTCAGCGCAGCAAAGAGGATGGACATTCTGACACATCGGGGTCCCAATCCTTTCCGGCTGAACCTCAAAGTAAGAGTCGTTCCTCTTCTTCCTCCCGGGTTTCGTCACCCGCCCCGTCAACATCCTCCTTAGGTTCTGTACCCACCCCACCTGATACTTCCACCCCACTGCCCACATCCACCCCTTCCTCTCCTCTCCCAGATAAAAGGAAAAAGAAAAAAAAGAGGGTTTTTTCTGGTCCTGACTTAATTTGTAAGGTGGACAGGAAAGAACTAGAGAAGGACATGAGCTCTCATAGAAAATCCAGACTAGGTCCACTCTTCAAAATAACGTCGGTGGACAGTAAGTCCACAGAAGATCCCCGCAATTTCCCGAAGGCCCCTGGTATCACCACTTGTGTTAGGGACACGGGGGGGAACTTAAAAGTCTGGTACTTCCTAGAGGAATGCAGGGAGGCGTTTCCAGACATAAGAATCCTGGAGACAGGAACACCACAATTAAAGAAAATTTCACAATTCTGTGCAGGGAGGGTTCCCGTTTTGCTCCATCCATCCGTATATAGGGCAGCCAAACTAATGTCCCCTATGGACGTTGGCGGGATTGTCGCAGACGGTCGAATTACGACCGAGTTGGGCACTGGAAGTCTGGGACATTCCGTCGGGGTCCTTTCACCCTCAGATTTCCGTCCCGTATGTGAGTAGGTTTTTTGCGTTGACTCTTTTCTTCTATTTGCAAGCTTAGAAGATGTCTATTAAGATAGCAACTTTGAATGTGAGGGGCTTAAGGGATCGGGGTAAGGCTGCCCGCCTGCTCCGGTACCTTCTGTACCTGGATGTGGATGTTGCCGCGATCGAGGAGACTCACTTTGTTTGCAGTTCCGATGCGTGTGTGCTGGAGGATGACTTTGTCGTCTATTCAGCATATGGGGACCGTTCTGCCAGAGGAGTTTCTTTGCGAAGGTGGACCTTGTGCATACCGATGCCGAGGGCCGGTTGATCGTGGCCGATATTGCCGTGAAAAGTGGTTCGTTCCGAGTCGTTGCGGTTTATGCGCCCAACGACCGGGAGGAGCGGGTCTCGTTTTTTCGGCGGTTGGGGCCGTTCCTAGTGGATTCAATGCGCCTAGTTTTAATGGGGGACTGGAATGCCATCCTGGACCCCAAGTTAGACAGGGGGCGGGGAGCTATCGGGAGAAGGGGCGATCGTAGCCTGGTTGATCTGATCGACGATTATGGTCTCGTCGATAGATACCGGGTCGATCATCCCGGGGGGGAAATGTGGACGTGGGCTCTTAATTGGCCTTTTGACAAGGTGGTTAGCTACCTTGACAGAATGTTAGTTAGAAGAGCCGACATAGATCTACTAGATTGTCCTACGTTCCACTGGGTAGGCTATTCGGACCACAAACTCGTTTGTGCCCGGGTGGCGTTAGACTGTAGGCCTAGAATGGCTGGTTACTGGAAGTTCAATCTGTCCTTACTGGACAGGGAGGACTTTCGGGAACAGCTAATGAGACTAGTGCAGCGGGAGCTAGTGGGGGCGGTTATCGGGAATAAGTGGTGGGAACGCCTTAAGTGTAGGATTAGGTCCTTCACCACTGATTTCGGCAAACGGCTCGCTCTAGATAGAGCTGATAAGGTGAAGACACTCAAGTCTAGTTATTCCCGGGCGGTGGCTGGGGGGGATCCCCTAGAGATAGCCTTAGCTAAGGAGGCCCTGGATCGTTCGAAAAGCGAGCGGTACATGGGTCAGGTAATTAGACATAAGTTAAGCAAGATGTCTTCCGAAGCTGTGAACTTGGGCGCAGATCTGCGCAGGGAAGAGGTCCGTCGAGGTGGCGATCGTTACATTCGTGAAGTCGAATCCCCGGAGGGGCGTACTCTTCGGGCCACTGACGACATGTGCGAGGCGTTTCGGCGCCATTTCGAGATCCGGTTTACCAAGGAGCCTGGTCTCCGTGAGGAGGAGTTTCGTAGCTATTTGGCTGACTTTCCTCGGCTTTCGCCGACTGAAGTGGCTAGCTGCGAGGGAGAGATCACGGAGGGCGAAGTCTACGCGGTTTTGAAGAAGGTCGGCAGAGGCAAGTCGCCCGGTCTGGATGGTTTGCCCTATGAATTGTACTTGAGGCTGTCGCACATCTTTGTTCCGATTTTGACTGCAGTGTTCAACAACTGGTTTCGGTCGGGGTCGATCCCCAATCGGATCACCAGCGGCGTGATCACTCTGTTGAAAAAGGGCAAAGGTGGTGGGGGGAAACTAGATGACTACAGGCCCATAACTCTGCTAAACACAGAGTTAAAGATTATGGCCAAGATCCTGCAGGAGCGTTTGCAGTCAGTTGCCGAGTCTCTGTTGGGACCTGAGCAGACTTGTTCTGTGAGGGGCCGAACAATTCAGAGCAACCTGTATCTGATCCGCACGATCATAGAGGGTGTAAAAGACGACGAGCAAGCCGCGCTGATCAATTTGGATCAGTCCAAGACATTTGATAGGGTCGACCATCGCTACCTTGCTACTGTCCTGCAGGCCGCTGGATTCGCACCCAACTTCTGCCGCTGGATTAGCCTCCTGTATCGCTCCCCCAGTGCTGTGGTACAGGTGAACGGAAGGTTGTCGGACGCGTTCGTGCTGTCTAGATCGGTTCGTCAGGGTTGTCCGCTGTCGCCTCTCTATGCTTTGGCGTTGGAGCCTCTGCTTCGCCAGCTGAAGGACGAGACCGGCAGTCCGGCCCTACGCGGAATCGCCGTCCCTGGAGGGGCTCGAGCCAGGGTTTCCGCGTACGCCGATGATGTATCTGCTTTCGTGTCGTCTCGCAGTGACATCGAGGCGGTACAGAAGGCGCTTGATCGGTACGAGAAGGTGACAGGGGCCAAGATAAACCGCGACAAGTCGTCCGGCTTGCGGTTAGGTGCCTGGAAGGGGGTCGCTCTTCCGGGCCTCTTCGGTTGGACGGATGGACCTGTCCGCATTCTTGGAGTGTGGTTTGGACCGGACCTCCAGCTGGAGAAGAATTGGTCTGAAGTACTTGCAAAGGTCGATTCTGCCGGCAAGACTTGGAATCGACGGCGGTTGTCCGTGAAGGGCAGGGCGGAGGTGTGTGCTACATACATTTTCCCCCTGATTCTTTATCGATTGTCAGTACTTCCTCTCTGTGAGACCCATTGGAAGGCGCTCGAGCGATCGCTATCCTCCATTTTATGGAGGGGACGCGTGAACAGGGTCGACAGACGAGTCTGCACTAAACGTCCGTGTCATGGGGGGGCTGGGAATGCCGCACCTGTTGAGTCACATCCGTGCCTCTAGGTTGGCTTTCCTACGCCGCGCATTGACTGGGAGAGATCCGATTCTGGAGAGGATTGTTAGGGACGCCTTCCCTAGCCTTACCATCAGTCCCCCCCATCTCGAGGGTTGAGCGCCGTTGTAAACCCCGTGACGAGTCGAATTTCATCTGCGAGTGTCGGTCGGCCTTGAGGGCCATTCCCCGGTCCAGTGACCTTTCACGGCCTAGGAAGGTCTTCTATCGTGGTTTAGTGGAGGGGCCCGCAAAGGATTCCCTACGAGATACGCTCGGCTTGTCGGAGGAGGAGTATCGCTCCTACTGGTCTTGGGCGCCAGCGGCGGATTATCTCAGTAACCCTGAGTTTTCGCTTACCTGGCGATTGGCTCGGAATCGGCTGCCTCTCAACGACAAGGCTTTCATATGGGGTTTGGCGGATTTGCCAGACTGTGAACGGTGTGGTCTTGGCTTAGAAGAAACGGCTTCGCACGCCTTCTACCATTGCCCCCGGGTCCGCCCCTTATGGGACCATGTCGGCGAGCTGACGGCTCGTCTCGCTCCCGAACAGCTTGTGTCCATTGATCGCGCATACGCGTGTGACAATGTGTCGCCCCCGTATTCCGGGGTGAAACGAATGGTGTTTCTGACGCTGCTGGCCACGGCTCGAATGGTGATTTGGACGACGCGAAAGGAGGAAGTCTTGCGAGGCAACCGTCTTTCTCATCAGCATCTAATCCAATTCTTTGAGCATCAGCTCAAGATGAAGATTAGATCTGATAGAAAACGATTGCATTCGACAGTCTTTAGCGAAAGGTGGTTAAAAGAGGCGAGCTTGGTTCGTGTGACCTGGGCTAGCCTTGATTTTCTCTTCTAGGTCAACCTATTGCACATCGGGGTGGCTTCCTGTGGAACCCTCCCTTTGGTTAGGTTAGACAAGCTTAAGTGTACCTAGTTAATGTGAGTAAGTGTTGTTCCTGGCCTGTAACCCGGCTACTATTTGGTTATGATCCAAGTCCAGATTCTCAACCTCCCCAGTTTGTTTTGACCCTCCTTTTATCTCGACTGGTTCAGCTTTATATTTTCCCATTCCCGCATAATATTTTATCCCTTTTTCCCACTCCCTTAGTGAGAGTTACCTCTTGATTCTGTCCCTCGGGCAGAATACAGCGGCCTCTTTATTTTGAGGGTTGGACGGTCCCCTACTAACATATATTATGTTTAGTTTGCATTTGTGTTACTTTTTAGTTATTTGTGGGTTCATCTCCCTCCCCTCTCATTCTATCATTATTAAAATTTTATGTATTTTATGTATTATCATCAAATTTTTATGGTGTGGGGCGCGTTTTGCTAGGTTCCCCTTGAGAGGATGTGGTATTATGGTGGCTGGAGGAGTGTTTGGTGATGGACGAGTTCTTGTGTTGAATGGGTAAATTGTAATGTATGAATGGGTCGTGAGTCAGATTAGCTAGGTATAAGATAGTTAGTGTTGACCAGCCTCAACCCCTCTTCTTTTTAGGCCTTGTGCCACAATTATGTATAAAATCATAATAAATCTCCTAGTCATACAATATACACAAATAACCGTAACAAAAAAAACAAGAAAATCATTTTAATAATCTACTATAAAAAATGAAACTTCTAACCTCGTCGTCAATAATAAGTCACCTCCAGGATCCAAATCACTGATAACCAATATTATTTACGAATTCACATGTCCCTTTAGAAAATGTGTTTCTGATCAATCCAAATTCCTGAATAATTATATTGGATATATAGCCAGGTAGTCTGTGAATGACAATATATACATGCTCCTGAAAAGAATTATTCCGGTTGAGGTCTCGGGGAGAAAAGTGAATTTGTAAAGACTATTACTGCTGCTGATGCAAGACTCTTCGTTAAGACGAATCGAGTTCTCCAGTTACTGGCGTGTTTATCGAAAAATAAATACGTCTAAATACACCTTCATCCCTATCTTAGGAGTAGAGTCTCCGATTGATACCAAATCAGTCGGGTTTCGATTCCGGTTTGTGGCAATCGGATGTCTAGTCACACTGATGAGGTGCGAAACAGTCTGTGGATGACACAATAAAGAATAGAATAAACAGTCCCTAAAACTCTGCACACAGGTAAAAAAAGTATGCTCGATGACAGAGATTTATTATGTTTTAAATCGAATTTCTATTGCCCCCCACCAAAAAAATGAGCATATTAGACAGTACATGAACCTAGGCTGTCTACATTCTTCGGTAGTAGTGGGGCGTTAATTCTGCTACATAAAATAGATGCTAGCGTAGAAATGTCTTATCGTATCTGTCTTCCCGTTGTCTTTGAAAGCGAAGACCACACGCCCATTGTTGGCGGTGGGGACTACCCCACCCCCAAATCTCAGTTCTTTGAAAAGCTTGGTGACATATAAAGTCAGCCTCTACAATCCACTATCTGACCATGAGAATGGAAGACGGCAACTAGTGAACACTAGCTGCCATGTATATTAGAATTCTATGCCGCATCCGCTATACTGGAAAACCAAATTTGTTCTTTAGGATAGGACAATGGGAATTATTACTAAGTTAAAACTTAATGCAATGGAAGGCATAAACATAAAATCCCATACCCATCCATTGGTATGTCTACAGCTGTCAACTCGGACTTGTCTGCTGCGGCCTCTTTTTTCTGTGTGTCTGTGTAATAGGAGTAGGTAGGCTTCCCCCCCCACTTCTCTTGGACAAGAGTAGAGACTCACACCTTGTTTCTTGTTTAGGAAGGGGTTCCCGGATCTTTCTCTTCCTATCTCTCTGGCCTCTGTACTGGAGGCCGCCGTGTTTCTCCCGTGACGTGTACAGTCTTTGGCAATGTCTCTTCGTTCTGAGAGTACACGGTTGACCGTTTTCTGGTTGCTGTTTCCGACTGTTATTTAGAAGCCCTAACTCTTGCGTAGCGTCTTGAGCGGCCGCTCTGAACAACAGTTGTATAATGCCGGGGTTTCTGTAGTGCCATGTCGCGCATGGATAGGTGTCACTGCATTCATCTCTGGTGGGCAAACCTGAGGCCACATTATGTTGCAGGCTGCGCCAATTTCCGTCTGCCCACGTCGCGGTCGATCACCGTCTGCTTCTTCTACTTCAGGCTTTTTTTTTTTTTTTTTTTTTTTTTTACTGCATTTACGCATCATGAAATCTAACAACAATCCCAAAAGAAATCCTAAACCAGCTCTTAAAAAAATCACCCAAGCCCTTTAACATTTCTTTTTCTAACATCTGTGGCATTAGATCCAACTTCTGCAGTGTTGAATCCTTCCTTGTTGCGAAATGCCCGGATATACAGGCTCTCTGTGAGACCAACCTTGATTCGCTTGACTACCTTCCACTCCTTAGAAAAGACTCTCAAACTCATATGCATGGCCTTGGTGTTTACGTCAAGGACCATCTCCCGCTGGCGAGAGAGCTGTCTCTTGAATCTCCAGAACATTCGTTATGTGTCTGCGGCTATCCCATCTCAATGTTGTAAGCTACCTCTTCTTTTATCGCTCTCCATCCTCCCAAGACTGTCGTGTACTCGAATGCATTTCTGACAGCATTGACAAGACTCTCTCTCCATCCCTTTGCTCGATTTTAACACCCATCATACCAAGTGGTTTAATAACGCTACTACTGACCTTGCAGGCATACAAACCTATAATTTTTCAATTTTTCAATCCCTCGCGCAAATAGTTGACTTCCCCACACGTTTTCCCTACACTCTGAATGATAAGGCTTCTCTTCTTGATCTATGTTTTACCTCCATCCCCGAGTCCTGTAGCGCCACACAGCTCTACCGTCTTGGCAACTTCGATCATGCTGAAGTGTCTGTCAACATCTCCTTCAACTCCCCCCCCCGCCTGCAAAGAACCTCCTACCACTAGAACATAATTCTGCTATCAACGAGCAGACTGGGACTCGTTCCGGGATTTCATTCGCCACGTCCCCTGGGACGTTGTCTCTCGCTCCCTGTTCAAGAATGTGCTTCCGAGGTCTCCTCCTAGATTAAACCTGGAATCGAGGCTTTCATCCCCTCAAGGAGATATAAGGTCAAATTGAGCTACTCCCCTGGTTCTCCGGTGCTTGCTCAGCTGCCATTGCCCATAGGAATCACTTTTTCCACCTTTATCATAGCGACAGGACCCAAAGAGTGTGAGTTCAATACCCGTTTAAGGCAGTGGAGAACTTGGAGAGGGGAATAAACAGGAGACAACTGATAACTGACATCCATTGAAAATGTAGAACTAAATAAAGGGTTCAGTTCGACATTCCAACCACATGAAGAAGGCCAGAGCGTACAACGACCGAAACGTTGTAATAAATATGGCGACAAAGATGAGGACAATAGTCGAATAATGTAAATAGTGGACCTTTTCTTTGTATTAAGCTATTCTATTTCACATTAATAGATGAAATAATAGATAGCGGTTAGGATTGAGAAATCAGAGAGGCGAGTTCGAATTCCAGTCGAGTTTTTTAAAAAATTAACTTGCGTGCAAATACCCTTGGGAAAGATATGAATCCATCTCTTTTCCCTCCACCTTAGGGTAAATAGCAAGAGAGACTTGGATGGCAACCGGTGTAGGAGAAAGACGAAAGACAACTTTGAATTCTAAACTGTCAACTATAGGCAAATAGTAGAGTACTCTGGGCTCTGTGGCCATGATAGTCAACCAGTCTGAGAGGAAAGAACTTTGAATTCAAAACTATACGCACCTCTGGCGAAACACATACTATGCGGCTAAGGAAAGGACTCGATGATCCCCGACTACGATCGACCTCATTCACTGTACAGGTTGTAAAAGTTCGTATTTTAAATGATAATAATAGAAATTAATGTAAGAATAAGAATAAAATTATTTGAAGTAATAACAATAATAATTCTTAAATTAGTACATTTGATGACGTGCTGTTTACTCCGGCATCCAGTGTAAGATGTATATGTGGGTTTATACGTGTATGTATATATATATATATATATATATATATATATATATAACAATTTATGCAAAGCATTAAATAGAAATGTTAATGTGATTCTTTCAGTCTACGCACTGTTCGTCTTATTATTAACCTATACATAAGAAAATTGTGCTCTGAAGATCACAATTTGGAATTGTCGAAAGTACTTGGCATGTGTTTTCCATCTGACAACAGCTCGAATATTATTCAAGGAATTGATAGTAAGTTAATATCTCATTAATTTCTGTTAGCGAAGTGATTTCACCATTAATCACATTAACATTGCTATTTAATTCTTCCTATAAATTGTTTCTTTATTATATAAAATATGTTACACACTCTAATCTCTCTCTCTCTCTCTCTCTATATATATATATATATATATATATATATATATATATATATATATATATATATATAGTGTAAGAAATAACGGTGCTATCTAATATATTAAGAAATATACATAATATCTTGTTTTGATTACACAGGTCGGAGTTTCGGTACGTTCTACATTCATCAGCTGCAAAAAAAGAAAATAAATTTCTTATATATATATATACACACACTACAGTTAGATATTTGAGGCCACGCCTAGTAATTTTTTAAATTGGCCTCAAAAGTAGTTGTTTCGCACTTTGAATAAGAGAAAATTATTACTCTATTACTGTTACTTCAGGTTGTTTATGATTCGCTAAGATCGAAAAATGGACGGAAGGACGGACACACGTGCACTGAGCTTTATTATTATAGATAGTTTTAAAAGATTTTTTATTCAAAATTTTATTATGACGAAAAGAAAAAAAAAGCAATTTATGATTAAATTTTGCTCTTGTCAAAATATCCTCCATTAACCTTGATTACTGCACCACAAATATTTGGCATTCGTTGCAAAACTTTATCAAAGCATAAGTTTGATAATTGATTCCATTCTTTTTTAATGATTCTAACAGCTTTTTTTCATTTTTTTGGATGGCAAAGTTTCACTCTTCTATCAAGTTCATCCCCTACTAATTCTGGGGATGGCTTCAAACTTTGAGCCGTAATGTATGTGTGTTTATATTTATGTATATTTAGGCAACATCTGTCTATACTTCTGAGATGAGGTATTATGTACATTATTTACATTATTCGGACTATGGTTCTCATCTTTGACGCCATATTTATTACAACGTTTCGAACAGAGGTAGACTGTTCTAGTTCCACCTGCCATGTTTAATGGATGTCAGTTATCAGTTATCTCCTGCTAATTTCCTTCTGAAAGTTCTCCACTGCCTTAAACGGGTATTGAACTCACACTCTGTCACTAGATCTAACCAACGCCTTTATCAACTGTGCCATGTGGACATCTGTGTATGAATTTCTGGATATTATAAACCTAATGTCTCAGCAACTATTTTTACCAGAGCTCATATTGCAATCAGGTTGAGATCAAAGACAAGGAACACCATTGAAAAAATCGTACACTTAAGGAATCGGCACATATGCTAGGCCATAAAAATCTCCTGAGCCGACCAAGCATAGAAATGAAGACAATCTGGGAACCAGTAATAAGGAGTGCCAGAGAAAAGCAATAACAAAAGTTGACTTGGCCATCACAACGCTGAGTATCTTTACTAATCTTGCCTAAGTCTCGCCTGACTTGGTCAATGAGAGAAACCATGAATCCATGGATAAAACAGCCATTTAAAATAGCCGTTATTGCCTACGTAATTGATTAAAGGGCATCCTACACCGAAAAATGACACCTAAGAACTGCTTCTTTTTAAGCAGGCCTCCGCGTGAATGATTCCACAAGTACTAATATTAAAGTCTTATTAAATACTAAAATCTAAAAGCCTACGATTAGTCGTAATCAAACTGCTATATCCTTGTTATTTCACTTCCCAATTCCGCCTCCAAATCTTATCTAGCACATCTCATCCAATAACCCTCTATCTTGAGTGTCTTTTGGGCCTACACTGAGTGAACTTTAATATAACAGATTTGCGGCGAGATCGAATAAATAATACAAAGCTCCATTCTATATTACTAATAAACCAACGCACTAAGAAGTCTTTGAAAGTAAATCTTTAATGAAAAATATTCTAAAAATATATTTCTTTTCATGTTGTTATTAATTTCATAAGTTTTTATTGCTTTTTTTTATCGCATGTTTGTGCGTGGAAAGAATTGAATTGAATAAGTAATTACTCAGGCTGAAAACTTCAAAGGTAGACTATAAAGTTGTGGTGTTTCACCGTTGATATCTTACATGCATTAATTTTAACTCTTCTTATTAATAAGTGCATTGTAAACCGACATCTGACTGTTCGGAGTCATCAGTAGCAGATATGTCATATGCACTGTGATACTGGTTTGTTCCACAAATTGGTTGGTTGTTTTTGTTTAGTGTCACATCAACAACTCTATGGGTCATTTAATGCCGAAATCTAAATATTTTGTACGCAGTTTTATTATTTTGGGAATATAATGGTTTAGTGATACAAGTCTTACTAATTAACCCTTAGCTGGGGGAAGAAGAGGTGGATTCATTCCTTTCGCAATGTTATTAATGCGTCAGTGAATTTAAAGGGACCCGACTGGAAATTGAACTCGGCTTTCCGATTTCCAAATTCCGAGACATTATCCGTTACACCACCCACCCATCCAAGCTTACAGCATCTGGTGCTCTTCCCAAGCGGTCACCCAGGCTTGGCGTTGCTTAACTTCGATGATCGTACCGGAACCGGTGTTTGAACATAATTCGGCCGTAAGCCTTCTGTTCCACAAACTAGCAGTTCTTGGGAAAGTAGGTTTCGGTGTAATAATAATAAAAAAGACCATATTTAATATCTTCTCTGTGTGAAACATTTTTTAATGAACTCAGAATCATAACACAAATATTAATTCACAATAATTAATTAATAATTAACAAATATTAATTCACAATAATTTCCGTAACCACATAATTGATGAAAAAAAAAAAACTCGTAAAAAAACTAAAAGGAAACAATAAAACAATAATTAGAAAAATGTTATTAAACTATTCAACAGAAATCAACACAGTAAGTACAAGATTGGCAGTATTATAAGGAATCTAACAGATGGATACATATAGATTAATAACAAAAATAAAGAAACTAAACCTATTATTTAAAACCAAACTCCAACATCACAATCATCAAGGACACAACAAAAAATATCATATATCTGTTATTTATGAAGTCGCTTGTCTGCTTGGAGGATGCTTCTATGAAATAATTCAAACTACATATAGAGGGGATATTTTTTCAGTGCGCCCACGTCGCAAACGAATGAGACACAAAGTCAGTTTAGAAAGGGTTTAACGGCAATACCGTGGAAAAATTGCTCAAGCCCTCTCAGCACTTCCCAGGCGCCGGTTAATGATCCCAGCCTTCTCTCGAAAGTGAAGTAATGACTGCAGGGAAGCTTCGCTCTGAGCTTGGAATTAATATCATTTTCAACTTTCTTTGATTGTCTCTTGTATCGAAGTTCGCTTCAAACTACACACACAGGGTGTTTAAAAAATGTGTACACATGTTGAAGCTTACTCAGGAGATAATTCAACCAACTGTACCTAAGTTAAGTAATGCATAGGAAGAGAGCAGGGTTGGACAAACCACTAAGAAAAATAAGCACCTGCTTAGAACATCAAGGGAAGCGGGTACCACAGAAATTATATGACGTTGTTGTACAAGTCTTAAAAAATAAGTCGAACACGATTAACATTTGAATCTGCCGGGTGCCATTACGAACGTGGCGATGACTGACCCGCTGAGAATCATTTTGCGTTTCTAATTGGTTAATAATGGAATGAGCTAAGGGAGATAATGACGTTTGTATTTACTCAATACACCACATCTTGCCTGTTGAATAAGTTAGTATTACTAAGTAACTTTATGGGATTTCATTTTTGTGAACAATCATCTTTATGCTTGTTTGGCATTATTCTGGTCATACGCTTATGTGGCTTTGTAATGCGCTAGTTTGTTGATTACATGGCCAGTTCTGTTCACAGTTCTGGTCGTGGCTCATTTGACAGTGACTGTTCAGATGTGATTTTTTTTGTTTTGTTTTTTTTTTGCTGATTTTCCACGGTATTAGTGGTGTTCTGAGTTGGAACTGATGATTAACCTCTCTCGATGGTCGTATGTACCTTCAATTGCTTCTATATCTATTTCAAGATGGTGGTTCCATAATGTACGTTCTCGGTTACTCTCCAAGACTCCATGCAAGTATGCTTAACTCGCAGATGTGTGGGAGCACCAAAATCTTTTAAGCATTTACGCTACCAAAAGTCTTTTAAGTGCTCAAGGCAGTTATAGGTCTTAATCCGCTCCTAGAATACAGTATTTATTATAAATGCATGCTCTTAAGATTTTATCATCTCACGTTTTCAAATTGATGTCCGTCATGAGCCAGGCATTGCTGCCAACGCGATGCAATAGAATTACAAGCACCAATCAACTTTTCGATAGGTATTCTTGCTCTTTCTTTTTTTTTTATGTGTCAGGTTCTTTCAGGATGTAGGCGATCATAGCTCTCCACCTCCCTCTATCCCTTGCAGCTATCAAGTTCCTTCCCTCTGCCACCCTCACTCAGACCACGTTCTGTCATCCACTTGTTTAAGCTCGCTAGGTATGTCTTGCATTATTTTCCTTTGTCTCCCTTTCACTCTATTCGACCCGTGAGTATCAGATTCTGCAGGCCCTCTTTCCTCATTATGTGTCCTAGAAACTTCAGCTGCCTCTTTCTGGTATCAAGTATAAGCCTCCTCCTTGTTTGCATCTTCTCTAAGACCTCATCATTGCTCACACGCTCAGTCCATGATATCCTTAGCATCTTTTTGTAGAATCACATCTCCGTCGCCTCGAGAGGGGAAACTTTTAATTTCAACGCCTGTAGCTAGAGTTGAAGCGTAGACTTTATCATTTAAAGTATCTCCACAATAAAAAGTCTAAAGGGACCGGTAAATGAGGAGGATGTAAAAGTGTGTATACATTATTTTGGGACACCCTTTATATTGGTTTCACAGCTACTACATAGTCACGCATTGACTCGAATGACATATCACACCCACCAAGACAAAAGGAAAATGAATCAATAAGTCCATCAAATCATTACAATTACCACGTAAACTGTAAAAAAACGATTACAACGACTAGAAGTATCAAGAATAAAAGTAAGCAACACATCAATAAATCTACGACGTAACATATTAAATATATTTGCCATCTAATATACTAATGTTTCAGTTTAAAAAAAAAAAAGGCGATACGAACTGTCATGCGAACACTTTCACGCAATATTTAAATGTGAAGACGTCAATCACAATGTTTGAAAATGAAACGGTCGTCATAAAAAAAATCTTTGGAAAATGTTTAATGTCAAACGAAAGTAGTGACACATTGGAAGAGAAGATTTCTAAATCTGAACCTGAAACTATGACAATAATCCCGAACAGTGAAAAACAATACATAAAAAATAATTAACAAGGAATCTTGAGTATCTGTCTATATTTCTGAGATGAGGTAATTATGTACACTATTTACATTATTCGGACTATTGTCCTAATCTTTGTCGCCATATTTATTACAACGTTTCGGCCGTTGTACGCTCCGGCCTTCTTTAGGTGGTTGGAACTGAACCAATTATTTCGCTCATTAGGGTAGACTGTTCTAGTTCCACGTGCCATGTTTAATGGAAAAACATACGATATATAAAATACAATATCTGTCTATAGCTCTGAGATGAGGTATTATGATTACTTGCATTATTTACATTATTCGGACTGTTTTCCTCGTTTTCATTGCCATATTCACAACATTTAGCCGTTGTACGCTCCGGCCTTCTTGTGGATAAAGACGTTGGTTAGATCCAGTGACTAGACGCAAGGAGTTTTGAGTTCAATACCAGGTCACAGCAGTGGTGAACTAAAAACTTGGAGAGTTGAGTTAAAGGGAAATAACTGAGACATCCTGAAGAGACGTGGCACGTGGAACTAGAACATTCTGCCCCGGTGGATGGAGTAAAGGGTTCGGTTCGAAATTTCAATCACCTGAAGAAGGCTGGAGTGTACAACGGCCGAAACGGTGTGAATGTGGCCATGAAGATGAGGATAACAGTCTGAATAATGTAAATAATACAAGCATCAAAAAGCGATAGTTAATTTTCGTTACTTTCGTGATTACGTTGTATATTTGTCGGCGGTCACACAATCACCGGCCGTTTGAAAAAGACAGGAAACTCAATTTTGGTGGATGCTGGTATTTATTTTGTTGTCACGTTTCTTAGGTAGACAATGGTTTATACACACATGCGTAGTAAAATAGATAGATGACACTTTATTTAAAGATAAGTAATTCCGGCATTTAATCCGTTTAAAATTATATTAGAAAAAGATTGTTTCTTTTTTATTCAGACTAGCCTTTTTATATAAATATATTTTAAAAAAAAAAAAAAAAAAAAAAAAAAAAAAAAAAAAAAAAGCGATTCTCGTTGCGTCTTAAAGTTTCATGCGCCTGCGTTTATTTATTTGTCGACGATGACACAATCATCAGTTGTTTGAAAAGGACAGAAAACTCAATTCTGTAATTATCTGGTCATTATGTAGCCATCAAATTTCAGAACACACACACACACATATATAACTTTAAAGGTTATTAAAGTGGAGACTTCGTATTTGAAATAGACGTCCTATTTATTTTTATTTATTCTACAGTGTATATTACGTCTATCAGTCAGTGCATTTCTTTACTAAAATTTCTCGAATGCGCAGGCAAGACGATAAATAAAAATGGGGTGTCTATTTCATATACTATAATTACATTGAAGTAATAAAAATTTACGATTAAAAATAAATCCATTAATTCTTATATATATATATATATATATAGTGTGTGTGTGTTATATACCAATAGAAATTACTTGTATACTATTTACATAATTCGGACTATTGTCCTCATCTTTGTCGCCATATTTATTACAAAGTTTCGGCCGTTGTACGTTCTGGCCTTCGTCAGGTGGTTGGAATGTCGAGCTGAACCCTTTATTTCGCTCACTGGGGTAGACTGTTCTAGTTCTATGTGTCATGTTTAGTTATCAGTTATCTCTAGTTAATTCCCCTCTGAATGTTCTCACTGCCTTAACCGTCACTGGATCTAACAAACGCCTTTATCCACTGTGACATGTATGAATTTCTGGGTATTATATTATTTTTTAGGTTATAAACCTAATGTTTTCAGCAATCTTTTTTTTTTACCAGTGCTCATATTGCAATTTTTCGCTGTTATGTGTTTTTACCATAGCTCATATTGAAATTTCTGTTATTATCGCTTTTCTCTGTTCCACGTGCCATGTTTCATGGATGTCAGTTATCTCCAGTTAATTCCCCTCTGAAAGTTTTCCACTGCCTTAACCGGGTATTGAACTCACACTCTTTGGGTCCTGTCACTGGATTTAACTAACGACTTTATCCACTGTGCCATGTGTCCTTGCGGTGTATGAATTTCTGGGTATTATAAGCCTATTGTCTTCAGTTATCAGTTTTTTTTACCAGTGCTCATATTGCAATTTTTTGCTCTTCTCATTGCATGTTTTTTACCAGAGCTCATATTTCAATTTTTGTTGTTATTATCACTCTTCTCTGGCACTCCTTATTACTGGTTCCCATATTGTATTCATTTCTATGCTTTTCTGGTGTTATCTGGACCGCAGATAACATCAGGACAACGTTCATTTTTTTTGTGTGTGTGTTTACTTGATTTTATATGCATTTTCTCTTTATTATATTTTTATATATATATATATATATATCCATTTTCAGGAGACCCAGTGTGGCCCGTGGCTTGAAATTAATAATGCTTAATTCCTTCGTGTCTCCAATTTTTCAGTTCTTCGCAGTCGTTAATATTATTACGCTGCCCGTACCCTCTGTAGGTAAGACATTTATAAACTCTAAAAAAAATCTATTTTCTCACATTTTTAGCTTATTTAATTGACGTTTTCACTTATGATACATCGATTTTAGAAAAATAATTGAAGTAACTTCTTACTTAATTTAGTACAACAGTTCAGATTTTTACAGATAGGACCCGCCCTGCTATGTCCACAGAATTGAATTGCCCACATTTCTGTTATATTCCATTTGTAAGGAGGAAGGGAGCGTTTTTCCCAAGAACCGCTACTTTATGGAACAAACTTCCCGGTGAAGGCTTCTCAGAACACAAACGTAACATTTTCAAATCAAGTCATTCATTATCTATCCTTTTTAAACTTGAAATTTGTAGATAACATCTAAGTCCAATATCTCTTTAAATAGTCATCGGCTGATTTGATAGAGTAGCTATATTATAAACACGTACCAACTTCTAAAATAATAAAAATCATTATTTTTCTGTTCTGACAAATATTTTGCCTTGAGGAAGGGCTTAAAAATGTTAATGTACAAAAATTTCTTCCGCCGGATTTTCCCTGTTTTTACAAGTGAACCAGTCGATGGCAAGAAGTCACCCAAAAAGTTCAGAGACATTAACAAAATCAATTCAGGCATTTTCGTTCTTTGCCAGCTTTTCCTTCCTTTGCTGGCTTTTCCTTCCTTTGCTGGCTTTTCCTTCCTTTGCCGACTTTTTCATCCTTTGCCGGCTTTTTCTACATTTCCTAGTATTTTCTATCTTTGCCAGCCTTTTCTTTCTTTCTTTGCCAGCCTTTTCTTTCTTTCTTTGCCGGCCTTTTCTTTCTTTCTTTGCCGGCCTTTTCTTTCTTTCTTTGCTGGCCTTTTTCTACATTTGCTGGCCTTTTTCTACATTTGCTGGCCTTTTTCTACATTTGCTGGCCTTTTTCTACATTTGCTGGCCTTTTTCTACATTTGCTGGCCTTTTTCTACATTTGCTGGCCTTTTTCTACATTTGCTGGCCTTTTCTATCTTTGTTGGCTTTTTCTTTCATTGAAATTGAGCTGATATTTACAAATTTCAATTTTAAAAGGATAGCGATTGACTTGATTTGAAGAGATTACGTTTGTGTTTCTTCAATCCAAAGAATCTGCAATGTTGACATAATTAAAAAATACCCTTCGGTTGCAACAATCACTATTTTTCTCGCATTAAAATTACTTTGCATTGCTATCTGCAATAGCGACTGGGTAACCGCCCGAGCATACGGGTGTGCCCGGAAGCGAGTAACCAGCCATTATTAGTGCTATTTATTTATACTTAACATCAAGAAGAAAGAGTTGAAATTTCTAGGGCACATAATGAGGAAAGAGAGCTTGGAAAATCCGATACTCACAGCGCAGATTGAAGGCAAGAAAGACAGGAAAACAACGCATAACCTACTTGACAAGCTTGAGTAAATAGTTGGACGAAGTGATTAGGATAGATAGTAAAAAGTCAAAATGCATGAGGGAAGATTTTAGAGAAAATGGTAAGAAAAGGTTATTTATGCTTAACATTAAGAGAGAGTTGTAATTTTTAGGGCACATAATTCCATGTATGCGTTGTTTTCCTCTGTCTTTCTTGCCTTCAATCGGTCCTGTGAGTATCGGATTTTCCAAGCTCTCTTTCTTTGCTTTGCTGGCACATTATTTTCAGTTAGAGAGTACACCTAGATTTCTTTCAAAATTTGTTTCATACAGGTTCAGGTAATTTATTATTCATTAGCTATTTAGTAGTATATGTCAATGTGTGTTTGTGTTACTCTTAGAAATACAAGTGTTGTCTGAAAAGTTCATAGGCTGACGAAGATACTCTGAAGGAACGTAACCAAATGAATTTTGTCAATATAGTCCCCCCACACCTTGCGGTTCTCATACGGCTTCCATCGTTGTTGTAGTGCTTCGATTCCATTGGTAAAGAAGCTTTTATCCTGTTAGTAAAAAAAGAATTAACAATAGCTGATATGACATCATCATCAATGCAATACTGGTTCCCAGGCAAATGTTTTTTCATGTTGGGGAACAGATGGTAATCAGGCGAGGAGGACCAACCAGTTCAAAGCTACAGTCACACACGGCAGACATTGAAAGCAAGGAGTTGTGTACTGAAGCATTGTCCTGATGAAACAAAACCCGTTTTGGTATCTGTCTATATTTCCTCAAGGACACATAGCACAGTGGATAAAGGCGTTAGTTATATCCAGTGACAGGACCCAAAGAGTGCGAGTTCAATACCCGGTTAAGGCAGTGGAGAACATTCAGAGGGGAATTAACTGGAGATAACTGATAACTGACATCCATTAAACATGGCACGTGGAACTAGAACAGTCTACTCCAGTGAGCGAAATAAAGGGTTCAGTTCGACATTCCAACCACCTGAAGAAGGCCAGAACGTACAACGGCCGAAACTTTGTAATAAATATGGCGACAAAGATGAGGACAATAGTCCGAATAATGTAAATAGTGTAAAACCAGTTTTGTCAGTTTTCCTAGGCGTTTGGTCTTGATAGGCTTTCGTAACTGTTTCTACGAATTAGAATAGTACTCTCCATTGATGGTGTGGTTCTTTTTTAAGGTGGTCAATAAATATAATGCCTTTTGCGTCCCAAAAAACTGAGACCATCACCTTCTTTGCAGATGAAACTAGTTTCGCCGTCTTTGGAGCAGGTGTTTAGGAGCGGTGTTTCCACAGCATGGATTGTCTCTTTGTCTCTGGCTGAAAGGAATAAGTTCACCGCTCATTTTGGGTTAGGAAACGTTCATGGAAACCAGCTGGATCTGCTTCAGAATATTTCAGGCTGATGCGCTTTTAATCCGGTGTCAGAAAACCTGGGCCCACCCTAGCGGAAGCCTTCATCATGCCAAATTTATTGTGTAAAATAGGTTCAACTCTCTCACGAGATTTAACAACAGTATTGGCTATTTGATTTATAGTGAATCGCCTGTCATCCGTCACCATGTGTTTAAAATATCGATCAATGTTTTCCTAGATGATGGCAATTGCAAGTCGTCCACACCTTGGCCCATCTTCATCTCCCCTCTCCTCCCCGTTAAATTCAGCTGCCTACTTTTGCGCTGTTGATATAGCTGGTGTGCCATCTCCTAATGTAGCTAGCCCCTTTTTATGCATGTACTTGCTGGGGAGAAGACACGGCGGAGTAATGGATAGCGGCTCGGGCTTAGGAATCGGAGAGCCGAGTTCGAATTCCAGTTGAATCCATTACATTCACTTACGTGCTAATACCCTTGGGAAAAGTATGAATTCTCTTCTTCTCCCCACCAGCTATGGGTAAATAGCAGGACAGACATGGTTCTATAGCCTTGGATGGCAACTGGTCTACCGCAGAAAAAAAAATGGCAACCTACTGAGGGAAAAAATTTGCCTCGTCAGTCATGTATCAGGCATGGCACATAACTGACTGACTGACTTGATTACACCATGATGCCAAATTTTGTCGATTTTCAAGGGAAGTCGCTACAAGATAGTTTTGAAGTCTTCTTTGACCAGAAGGTCAGTTTACTTGGAAAGAAACAATGCCGCTATTAATTAGGAGAGTTGAAATGAATGCATGCAACTTTTCAGCACCCCCCTCGTGGCCTATCAACTTCTTATTTCTCTGTACGTTGTATTATAAAACTCTCTATATTACTGTTTCGTATAACACTGCATTTTTAGCAACATATCTCGAGCGCTAACCGAAGTCTTACTGTAATGTCTTATTTGCAATTATAGTTCTTTTTTTGTTTTTGTTTTTTATATTTCATCTGGAAAAAAAAAGAAAAAAAAAACGAAGTATGATCAGATTTTAAAACATCTTTGACTTTTGAGAAATGAATACGTTTAAAACTTTTACTTTTTTTCAATTTCCAGGTGTACCATGGCAAACCAGGCTCCAGAATGTTCCCAAAATGTTTCTGGAGGCACCGGCCAACATCAACGCTCACAATTATTCCATGATACTGAATTATCCAAATCTTTGCGGCAGCAAAGAAGAGCGAGTATTCTTGTTGATTCTGGTTCGTAGTATTCCAGAGAATGTTCTCCGGCGTCAAATTATCCGGAGTACATGGGGTAATGTCAAGCACTTGAAAAATGAAACAATCAAAGTCGCTTTTCTGTTTGGCAACAATAACCAAAATTCAAACGAAGTACTGAAAGAGGAACAGATTAAATATAAGGACATTCTCCAAGAGACATTCCAAGAATCGTACACAACTCTTCATTTGAAAACTGTAATGGCCTGGAAATGGGCCTTGGAATTTTGTTCACAAAGTTTGTTTTTTATTGTGTGCAATGACGAGTTATTTGTTGATGTCTTCCAAACAGTATCTTACTTAAAAGGAATTGTAGAAACCAAACAGCATGAGGACTTTTATGCTTGTAGCATGGAGCGAGAGGCTATTATTCCCTCAAGAAACCTTAACCATAAACACGGTGTTTCATGGAAAGATTATCCCGGAACTTATTACCCGGCGTTTTGCAATGGCAACGGATACCTGGCCTCAAAGTTAATAATTCGCAAACTTTATGAAGTGGCCCTTAATACTCCGCCTTTTATGCCTGATGACGCGTGGTGTGGTGTTTTGGCGGCCAAGTTGTCTCTTGTGATTTCAAATATTAAGGAGAAAATCCCGATCTCCACTAAGTCAAAAATAATTGAATATTTTTTGAGCCCAGATCAATATGCTAAAACCCAAATAATTTTCTTCCCATTGGATCGAAAATTTTCCAGCTGTGAAATATGTGCTGCCTATTACTTGTGGCAAAAAATCATCCTCTATAACGGTTACGAGTCCCAATTACTAAACAGGGTAGACTTTCAACAAGAAGAATCTTATATCTTCCGAGGGGTGTTGAAAAATAACTTAATTTATGTTTCTTTCTTCATTAACCTTGTCATATTAGCAAGCTTTTGTTCTTCAAAGAAAAACAATTTGCCACTATTTTTTACGATATTAAATATATTATTTCTTACTATCTTAATCCAGAGTAAATTTTAGCTTCACCTACAATTTTAAAGATCACTTTTGATTTCATCACACAATTTGAAATGCCTCTGATTACCAAATTTAGATTTTCCAAGCACAATTTACTACTTCCGAATTGCAAAACTGATTCTTTGAACATCTTGAATCTCTTCAGTTAAAATTTGATATTAAGAACATTTACCTGTTGTAAATCAATAAGTCCATATCCTCATATTACCTTAATTTATTTAAACATATATTATTAAATCTAACAGACAATGAATGTCTATTATGTCTGATCATGGGCCGTTCTAATGTTCGTTTGGTTGCATTAAGTTCGGATGAAAATAAAGACAAAAATTGTCCAACATTTGGATATTTCTTTATTGTTAGTCCTTTCGGCTCACATGAACCATCTTCAGAGTAGTTATACGGATACTTAAACAAAGATATTCACCATCAGAGATGATATTCTGTTATGTTGACATAGAAGATTAATATGCGTTGATAACGGTCGTGGAATAGCAGACGCAGCTTGTAAATTTATGATGTGGTTCTATGACGTCATACCACGCGAGAGGCCGAAATATTTACAACAGAACCATATGTCTAGATAAATGTGATGCGTTGTGACTAGTTTGAAATGTAATTTTGTCGAGTGTGGGTTGTTTTGCTTAAATGAAGATGACCTCCAATATCTGAAGGTTCTTTTTACTATGTGTATATGTGAGTATTGTTGTCTTAACTAATATCTGTCTAATATTATGTACAATGGGATAAATTGATAAAATCAATGACCGTAATGGTGGATGAATGACTGAGACAGAGTCCGATTTTTTCTTGTCGATAATTCCAAAAAATGCAGTTTTTATCATAATTTAATTGTTAATTCGAGTTCAGCATATACATTTACACGGAAATAAAACAATTTGAAAATTTTTTTATATTAGGTTGGTGCAAAAAATAATGTCGTTTTCTCACATAGTAACTTATGTGAGAAAACGACATTATTTTTTGCACCGACCTAATAGATATTTGGCGCGGGGCTTAAAAAGCAAATTTACCAAGGAGTTTTGCTGCGTCTTGATATTCAAGACTATGTTGCAAATTCATGGACACTATACATTGATACCTCAAAGCGTAGTCTAAATTTGTTTTCCTGTATAACACTAATGAAAAAAGAAAAGCATGAACCCAGCAAGCAGATAATAGGAATAATAAATTACTTTCATCATAAATAGGTGATTTGTGTTGACCTGAAAACGGTTAACTTTTTATTTGGGCAGCAATCAGGTTCCAGAAATTCCCCATACTTCGTTTATTTATGGGAGAATAGAACCAGTGATCAACACTGAAATCGAAGATAATAGCCGGTCAGAGTAGAAATGAAGGTCGGAGAGAGAAATGTGATATCTAGTCCTCAGAGCTAAAATCAATTTCCCTCCTCTCCATATCAAATTATGACTCCGGTGGGCAGTTTTGACAGAGGACGACAAGTGCGACGCTGAAATCCGAAGACGTATTGGGATGGTCAAGGCCGGATACTAAAAGCTAGGCAGAGTAATACGAGACAGAAGGATTTCGTTCGTAACAAAGAAAAGAGTACTGACTGCTACGTGAAATCTTTTTACGGCGGCGAATGTTGGACGGTCCCTCAAAGATGAAGAGATTCGAGGTGGCGGAGATATATTTCTACAGAAGGGTGCAAAGGATATCATGGACCGAGCGTGTGAGTAACGATGAAGTTTTGGAGAGGATGCAAAGAGGGAGCTTATACTTAACATCAGAAATAGGCAGCCGACATTTCTGGGACACGTAATGAGAAAGGAGGGCTTACAGAATCTGATACTCACGAATCGAATAGAGGGAAAGAAGGACAAGGGAAAGCGTTGCATGAAATACCTAGCGGGCTTAAGAAAGTGGATGACAGAACATGACCTGAGGAAAGTAGCAAAAGGACAAAAATTATTGAGAGGAGGAAGTGGAAAGCCATGATCGCCTATATCCTGAAGGGACACGGCCGATAAAAAGAAAGAAGCAATTTTCGAAAGCGTTTGACAAGGAAGGCCAATGTTTTCATTACATTTGCAGTGCATTTTCTGGTCTCAGAATAGAAAACCTGAAACAAGGTATTTTTCATTGGCCTGGGATTTGAGAACACAGCTAGGATGACAAAATCATCAACTTGGATTTCATTTGTTGCTGTAGTAAAAACTATTTCTTTATAAACGCAAGACAGATGACTATAGGGAGCTAGTTGATAGGATGTTAGCAAACTATCGGAAGTTTGGTACAAAGTATCATACTACATTTCTTACATAGTCAAATGCATAGGTTTCCAGAAAACTCTGACGATAGAAGTGATGAACAAGCAGAACATTTTCATCGGGATATAAAAGTCATGGAGATTAGAAATCAAGAAAGATGGGATAAAATAATAAAGGTAGATTACTGTTGGAGCCTGAAAAAAAAGAAAAACTTTGGATCATTCGTGAAAATAAAAAAAATGATGGTTTTTAGAATGGTTGTACTTTTTAAAATTTTTAATTTCATATTTAACTTAACATCTGTGTTTTGATGTACTTTACATCTTGCCTCATAGTTGAAACTGTATTGTTCGATTGGTGGTATATACAGTCGCCTCAAAACATCCACTTGGTACCGCGACGACATCAAAGAAACACTGAACATTCTATTTACAACAACCACAGATATAAACATTAAAGACATCAGTCGCTGTCTTCCTTCTGAATGTATGTACAGAAAGAAAGTGCGTCTCTTATCACCATCTACTTTCTCCTTCACAAAAACATAAAATTATGGGACACTTTTAATTGATTGAAAGCCAAAATTATGACTTCTAAATATCATTTCTCCAGAACCTTTTCATAAAGTTTGTGTAAAATTTATTGTTCGATTGTTGATATATACAGACGCCTCGAAACATCCACTTGATACCGCGGCAACATCAAAGTCGTTCTTATTTACCATATCTACAGCGTCGTTTTTTTTTTTTTTTTTTTTTTTTTTTTCATTCTTTCCCATTATTGTTGAAAATTTAAAATTCTGTTAGTGGAGTGAAGGTAAAAGGAATATTTTTCAACACCCTTGGGTCTGTTGTGTCCGTAAAGTCTTCTGGCTCAAGCTTCAGTGCTCGTCTATCGAGTGTAATCTTTAATGAAATATGGATACCACTTTTAGTCAAACAAATATGTTAAGAACGGAGCTACTCATAAACAGATAAAAAATAAATTCTGTGAAAAGATTTTGTGGTTATGGTAGACTTCATTTCTACTGACTCATTATGCCCGTCATTAAGGGTCATCGAGGTGAGGATATATATATATATATATATATATATATATATATAATATATATCCGCAAGAAGGAAAACATATTTTAAAAAATTAAAATAAACTTTGATCTTTCGTCTTAATAACAATATAAACATTTGGACGATAAAATTTTGTTTTCGTCAACTTTGACGTCTTTTTCATCATGCTATGCTCTTTTTTAGCGATCTTGTGGAGGTACCTATCTTAAGACATCTCTTGAATCGTTTATACTTTCATGTCTGTCTCGACATCCATACTATGAAATAGGCAATATTATCATCAAGAAATTCGTGTACAAAATCGGAGAGAGTAACAACTTCAAACACGAACGGCTTTTATGCTAATCCAAATCGTTTAGACTTCAAATCAAAAGGAGCACAACGGGAAAAAGGCACACATGTTCTTATTACTAATCCTTTTTATTGTCAATAGCCTTCGCCTATCTTATTTCCAAGGACAAATTGTACAAAGTCGTCGGCCTTTCTCCCTTCTTCAAACAAGAGGTTGTTTGAGTCTTTCACCCCCAACTAGTGGACAGACATCTCAAAATTCCACCATCAATGTTTAAAGGCCTTCAGAAATCCACACAGGCGTTCTGTACACAAAGTAATTTGTTTTACGCACAAACATTAAAATCTTCAAAATCTTGTCTACCTCAATTGTAATCTATTTGTTGTTTATCTTTTTTGTGTCTCTATCTTGTCTGTTATCTATCTATCTATCTTATGTCTTTCTGTTTGTCTGTATCAGTCTGTTCATATCTATCTATCTCAATCTGTTCATATTTAGCTAGCTAGCTAGCTAAGTTTTTTCAGGTAACAATGAACGGTTGCACTCTAAAAGAGGGTCCATGAACGTTCAAGTCTCAAGTCAACCTGAACTTCAAGTGGAACACATATATCCGATCCATTGCTGAAGATGCTGGGAAAATGCTCGGCTCATTCTGGAAGTAGCTGGTTCCTCCTGCCATGCGTTATACTTACAAAGGCCAGATTTGACAAAAAATTAGGAATTGCTGTCATATCTGGCCTGGAGCTGCTCCATCTTCCCTTTAAAATCTCGATAGCTTTCAAAATTCTTAACGTCGTCTTGTGCGTGAATCGTTATTTCCCACTCTACAGCTTCTTTCCACATGTTGCTGATCTCTTTCATGGCAAAATGTTCAGATGAGCTTCACTCTTCCACCATTTCAGCCCTTTACTGCAAGGTCACACCGTACCATAACCACAGAGCCGAATCACTCTCATTTCCTCCGTATTCCATAAGTAGGAAATATTACTCCGAAAGATTCTTCCTCGGTAGAACAACAATATGAATTCATATTGCATAATTTTAATTATAATTATTAAATTTTATAATTTATAATATTAAATGGTTGAATTAACACTGTTTAAAAAGAAATAAAAAAAATAAAAAACATATTTTGAACTGAAACAGACTTGTTAACGTTATTGAAAATTCTAGAACTGAGTAGAAACTTGCACATTTTAATTTTTTTAACACAAGTAAAATAAATTGACATCATACTTAGGTGTTATTATAGATTTTAGTTTTACTGATACTTTAAAATCTGTAAATATTTATATATTTTTAGCATTATCACCATGAATGGAAAATTAAATTTTGAACCCCCACCCCCCCAAAAAAATCCAAAGAATCGTTTTTGAAATTGGAAAATAGGCTAAAAATTCTATGATAATTTCGTTAGCCCAAAACGTTACGATATTTTCGATTATCGATTCTGATCAACCGTCCCATCAGTAATTCCATCATTAGATGATATTTTAAATGTGTGTTTCACTTGATGAAAACTGAACACCTATCAGGCATAAATATGATGTGGAGGGGAAACAAATCCAGAGAAAATCCATATAAGTCCTCAGTTCAAAAGATCCTGAAACAAAGATTATGTTCATCACCAAAGCATATTTAGTGCCTATTTTTCAAATAATTGTGCAAATGTTAAATTTGTTAGCATGAATTTAAAATGAAATTAAAGACTGATCTCCTAAAGGTTGTGTATTCATTGTAGGCTCTTTATTTCTTAATAATAAAAGATTAAAACAGTGAGAAAAGAAAACAGCTACTTTTTGGTTATTTGTCGAGAAAGATGCATAATCAGAATGTTATGAAAGTCACCAATGTAATAGATAAGCTGAAAACCTTCTCTACAGACAGTAGTTTAAGTTAATCCCTACAGAAAGCCTAAAGGAGAAATTCGGCTACTAAGTAAACATCCGTTGAAACAGTGTATTTATTGCATCAGAACTTATTTGAATATCTTAGACCAAATTTAATTTAAATATCTGAATAGGATTTCATAAAAACCTTTTTTTTTAAATTTATTATTATTACAACAGACTTTCGCATAACACTAGACTACGTTTTTGTAAAGATTTACAAGTTAATACACAAGAGGAGTGTGCTTTTGTGTGCTGTGTACCTTCAGAATGTGCGCTATCATGGCTCTCCACAAGTTCCAACTCTTTTTCCCCCATTCAACGTTTTGTTACCCATTTACACAGGCTCGGTAGGTCGGTTATTTGCTGTTTTTCGCTGTTCCTTTTGCCTTCAGTATGTCCTATGAGTGTCCAATTTTCCAAACCCTTTTTCCTCATTACGTGACCTTAAAAAGTCAACGGTCTCTTTCTGGTTTTAAGTGTAAATGTCCTTTTTGTTTCCATTATCTTTAAAACTTCTTCATTGTTCACGTGTTCGATCATTAGTAATGTACATTTGTAATAATGTACATTAGTAATAATATACGTTGGTAATAATATACATTAGTAATAATGTACATTACTAATAATATACATTAATAATAATGTACATGAGTAATAATATACGTTAGAAATAATATATATTAGTAATAATGTACATGAGTAATAATATACATTAATAATAATGTACATGAGTAATAATATACATTAATAATAATGTACATAAGTAATAATATACATTAGTAATAATATAAACTACTAATAATGTACATTAGTAATAATCTGACTATATGCTTAAATAATGTTTCATAGTCATCCCTTTAGGAAAAATGAAAAGTTCTCTATCAACAATCGACGGTAGAAGGATGTAACAGTTAGTTTAATTCGAGTGATATCGAATGATAAATTTTTTAGAATTTTTGGGTACTTTGTGTACTAGTGAGCTAGCCAAAATGAGCTGACTCATTTTATAGTCCACCAAGAGAAGGGTTAACCAATCAGAAAGCTCAAAATATTCAATCCAACGTGTATAAAGGCAGCCATTTTGTATTTTATCCCAAAATATCTTCACTGCCAACCTCTGATATCGAAGACTTAAAGAATTACTTAACAACTACTACTTTCTCCGAATCTTCACTGCCAACTTCTGACCTGTTTGATGTCATGACGTAAATAAGACTTCAAACCAATGTTCTGTATTCTTTCTCACACGCCGCTATACCATCTTCATTATTCATAATTGTGTTTAAATCCATTTCACATGGAGTAGTTCGTGTTTTACAATTTTGCATGCTGAATTTAGATAAGAGCCTTTCGATGTATCTAGATTGATTCACTGTAATAGTGTTGCCTTTAAATTCGAACTGTATACCAAGAAACCATGATAGTCGACACAAGTCAGTCATTTTAAACCTTATATTTAAGGAATTTTTAATTTTTAATAGAGAAGTTTCACATTTTGAAGCAATTAACATATCGTAGACCCAAATAATCAGAATTACTATTTCATTATTAAATATTCTTGTCTACAGGCATGGGTCAACTTGGGAGGATTCAAAATGTTGTTCAATTAAATAGGAATGTATTAATTTATTCCACGTTCTTCCGCTTTGCTTGAGTCCATATAGTGACTTTTTGAGTTTCTATACATAATTATCACCTTTTTCAAAACCTTCAGGCGGTTCTATGCATATTTCATAGTCAATCGGAGCATTTAAATAGGCTGCTTTAACATCCATATGGTGTATATCCATACCATAATGTCCGGCCATTTGCATCAAAATTCTAATTGTTGTCATGTTTGTTGTTGGACTGAATGTTTCTACATAATCTTCCCCGTATATCTGCGAAAATACCTTAGGCTATAAAACGAGCTTTATACACTGGCGAGCCATCCTCAGTTCGCTTTACAGTATAAACCCAACGGCTGCCGATAATATTTTTATCATCCGGGGCCTTTTTCAATTCAAAAATATCGTTTGGTACTAAGGATTCAATTTCTTTTTGCATGGCGACCATCCATCGTTTGGAATTGTCAGAATTTATGGCTTCCTGATAGTTCTTTGGGATACATTGCACCGAATAGCAACAGTCAATGTCATAGATATTACATTGAGCCATTCCAAAATAGTCTGGCTTTCTTCTATTTCTGGTCGGATAACGCGGAATTTGTCCCCCCTCATCGGTTGTATTTTCTTTTAACTCAAGTTTTGCGTCTGATTTTTCCTCGTCTACATCATCTGGTATAACACCTTCCTTTGATTGTGGATTTTGAACGGGTTTTCTACTTATAGGCCCTATCTCATAATTAGGCCATACTAGTTCGTGTTGGACCAGCTCCTCGCAGTTAATGTTCTTTTCTTCGGGATCCTCTTCTTGCTCAAAGGAATCTGTAAATCTGACGCATCTGATCTTCCTTATTATTTTACTGTGTGGGAAATAAATCATATAGGCTGGACTTGTCTTGTCATACCCAATAAATATGCCTCTTTCACTTTTTGGATCTAGTTTTGCCCTGTGGTTGACATATGTGTAGCAAATTGTACCAAAAATATGCATGCAACTTACGTTGGGTTTGTAGTTCATATAAGCTTCGAATGGAGTCTTTTTAATGTTACTATTATAGCAACGGTTTCTTATATATACGGCTGTATTTAATGCATAAACCCACAAATTTGGGGGTAACTAAGATTCTATTAGCAAACATCTAGCCATTTCGAAAAGCGTCCGCCAATTACATTCAGCGATTCCGTTCTGGTGCGGTGAATAAGGAGAGGTTTTCTCATGTTTAATGCCTTCATTTATTAGGAGGTAATCATCAGAAGTAAATTCTCCACCATTATCTGTTCTAATTATTTTCACTTTCCCATAAGGGGAGATATCAGATAAGTACATTTTTGTAGCTTGTAGGGTATCAAATTTGTTTTTCAGAAAATATATCATAATAAGTCCTGAATATTTGTCAACAAAGTTTAATACATATGAATAGGTGCCGATACCCATCGGTGAAATTGGACCCGCTAAGTCGCAATAAACTCTGAACAAGATGTCTGTTAATTTTGGGATCTGACCCCTATTTCTATATTTCGTCATTTTCCCTTTAATACATGTGTCCCAATGTTGTAAGCCCTTTGGAGATGTAATTTTCATTCCAGTGACGTGTTCTTGCAATCTTTTAACATCCGAATTATTACAGTGGCCTAATATTTTATGCCATGTCCTTAAGTCGTGGGTGGCTGTTTTCACAGACTTAATACTTTTCAAATAATACAAACATCCATTTTGTTGTATATTAAATTCAGTTCCGTCTGGGTATATTAACTTTGAATTGTCTCGGTGAAAATTAACTTTAACACCAGTTCTAACAGCAGACTGGACCGAGAAAATATTTTGTTTAAATTTAGGAATATATAAAGCCCTTTTTAATAAATATTTACAAATATTTCCTTTAGTATCTCGTAAATAAATACAGGCATCGCCTCTTTTTAAAACTAAATTATTAGCTCTGGTCCCGACAGCTAACTCAATAAAATGGGAATCAGGCTCGAAGTTGGGGTCAAAATTAATAAATTTTGTTTCATCATTGTTTCCTAATATTAATTATAAGTTTTCCATTTTATTTCCATCGTTGTTGTTCATATTTATGTTACTTCAATCTGTGGAGAGATTGTCCCTCATTCACTGTCACATAAGAGGGCCAATATTACGCAACAGTTCAGTACCCACCTTTTGTTTCGAACAAGATTTTCTTGTTTCTTAATGATTTGCTTAGCTTTTGAAAGACAAAAACATCAGATGTAAAAGTTCCTTTCTGTACGTTTATGCGGAAATCATTCCTCTGGCTTTGGAATTATTTTAACGGCTTGTAAACGACGTACTAGAGTTGGCCAGAAGAACTAAGCCAACGTCAAAGACACTTCGAAAGTTTCCCTAAGATTGTAAGATTGGTTGATTTGTTTATGGCTTATCAATCTTTCGCTGGTTATTTAAAAACAGGAAATATTTTTAGATTTTAAGAATTTATTGGAGTTTATAATACTTTACTGATATAAGTCCTACTATTTAGCCATAGTTGGGAGGTAAAATATGTATTTATACATTTCCAAAGGGTGTTTGCGTGTAAGTGGATATAACGAACCCGACTGGTTTTGGAACACGACACATCGATTTCCAATTCCGAGGTTTATCCATTACATCACCCGTTGGCTTATAGCTCCTCTTTAGGTTCTGATCAGACTTACGGTCACCCAACTAGCTATCGACTAAACTCGACGTTGCTTTACTTCAGTGATCGTATGATAACCGCTCTGACACAGCCATATTATGCGAAGGATGGGAAAGTTTGTATCATTAATAGCTCGGATGAAATGCCATTTTTTTTTGTGAACAACACCGGGTCAGACACGTGTTAGAGCCAAAATTTGTTTTATCACAGGGAAAATTCCTAGTAACTATGCTATCACCCACACGTACACAGAAGGAAGCAGACACGGTACGAGAGTATATATTGGCATCCATTCTATGTTTGTAGAGTATGTGGTGTGTTTGTACGGGGGTCAATGTGCGTATTTGTGAGATCAAATATGTAATCAGTTCTTTGCAGACAAACAAAGCAAACTATTTAGTTAGTGTTTTTAAAACCTTTTAAGCTGAGAACGGATACAGGAGACAAAGAAAAGAACAACGCAAAGGGTTGTTAAGGATTTTTTTTTATTATTACCTATCAAAAGATACATTTTTTCTTGACCAGTTAGGATTGAATGAACAGTTCTTCTGTCAAACAGTAAAATTGGGCTGAGAAAAGGGTAAAAAACACTAAAACCATTTCAGCAATGAATCTCTAAGGAAACAATTGACAACGAAAATTCGACAAAAACCAGAGGAAAACTTGGAACAAGAATCAGAAGGTACGAATAAAAATGATTTCTCTTTTATTTTCGTTCTATCTTTGTCTGATTCATTCGCTCTCTACACTCTATGTTGTATTGTAGCCATTTTTCATTGTCTACTTTATAAATCATGTACAGCAATCCACTTTCTTTTCATTATTGCGAATGATCTTTCCTTCCTCTATGATTTCATTCTTCACTTATTCTTTCACTTTTCAGTCATTTCTCTTTTACCGCATCCTTCCTTTTTCTTCCTTCCTTCCTTTTTCATTTCATTCATCAATTATTCGGTCATTTTACAGTAATTTCTTTTTTACCGCCTCATTCCTTAATCTTTCCTTCCTCTTTCAATTCATTCTTCATTTCTACTTTCAATTTTCATGAATTTTCAAGCACTACAGTTCTTTTTCAAGTCTTACACTTTGATTTCATTCTACATTATTTCTCTCACTTTTCAGTCATTTTATTAACCGCTTTGTCGTTTTTCCATCACTCCTCTCTTCTTTAATACTGTAACTGTTTTCCAGACTTTATCTTTCATTTCATTCTTCATACATACATTTAATTTTTAGTAATTACTTTTTTCCGGCTTCCTTCCATTTTCAGCCTTCCCCTTTGACTCCATTCATCATTTATTTTTTCACATTTAAGGCATTTCCTTTTTAAAGATTTTTCAGTTTACCGGCTTCCTCTTTGACACAATTCAGCATTAATTATTTCACATTTTAGTCATTGAGTTTTTAAATGGTCTTTCCAATTTCCGCCTTCCTATTTGACTTCATTCATCATTTATTCTTTCATATTTCAGTCATTTTGTTTTTACTGCTTCATTCCAATTTCCGCCTTCCTCTTTGACTTCATTCATCATTTATTCTTTCATATTTCAGTCATTTTGTTTTTACAGCTTCATTCCAATTTCCGCCTTCCTCTTTGACTTCATTCATCATTTATTCTTACATATCTCAGTCATTTTGGTTTTACTGCTTCATTCCAATTTTCGCCTTCCTCTTTGACTTCATTCATCATTTATTCTTACATATTTCAGTCATTTTGGTTTTACTGCTTCATTCCAATTTGCGCCTTCCTATTTGACTTCATTCATCATTTATTCTTACATATTTCAGTCATTTTGGTTTTACTGCTTCATTCCAATTTCCGCCTTCCTATTTGACTTCATTCATCATTTATTCTTACATATTTCAGTCATTTTGGTTTTACTGCTTCATTCCAATTTTCGCCTTCCTCTTTGACTTCATTCATCATTTATTCTTACATATTTCAGTCATTTTGGTTTTACTGCTTCATTCCAATTTTCGCCTTCCTCTTTGACTTCATTCATCATTTATTCTTACATATTTCAGTCATTTTGGTTTTACTGCTTCATTCCAATTTCCGCCTTCCTATTTGACTTCATTCATCATTTATTCTTTCATATTTCAGTCATTTTGTTTTTACAGCTTCATTCCAATTTCCGCCTTCCTCTTTGACTTCATTCATCATTTATTCTTACATATTTCAGTCATTTTGGTTTTACTGCTTCATTCCAATTTTCGCCTTCCTCTTTGACTTCATTCATCATTTATTCTTACATATTTCAGTCATTTTGTTTTTACTGCTTCATTCCAATTTCCGCCTTCCTCTTTGACTTCATTCATCATTTATTCTTACATATTTCAGTCATTTTGGTTTTACTGCTTCATTCCAATTTTCGCCTTCCTCTTTGACTTCATTCATCATTTATTCTTACATATTTCAGTCATTTTGGTTTTACTGCTTCATTCCAATTTTCGCCTTCCTCTTTGACTTCATTCATCATTTATTCTTACATATTTCAGTCATTTTGTTTTTACAGCTTCATTCCAATTTCCGCCTTCCTCTTTGACTTCATTCATCATTTATTCTTACATATTTCAGTCATTTTGGTTTTACTGCTTCATTCCAATTTTCGCCTTCCTCTTTGACTTCATTCATCATTTATTCTTACATATTTCAGTCATTTTGTTTTTACTGCTTCATTCCAATTTCCGCCTTCCTCTTTGACTTCATTCATCATTTATTCTTACATATTTCAGTCATTTTGGTTTTACTGCTTCATTCCAATTTTCGCCTTCCTCTTTGACTTCATTCATCATTTATTCTTACATATTTCAGTCATTTTGGTTTTACTGCTTCATTCCAATTTGCGCCTTCCTCTTTGACTTCATTCATCATTTATTCTTACATATTTCAGTCATTTTGTTTTTACTGCTTCATTCCAATTTCCGCCTTCCTCTTTGACTTCATTCATCATTTATTCTTACATATTTCAGTCATTTTGGTTTTACTGCTCCATTCCAATTTTCGCCTTCCTCTTTGACTTCATTCATCATTTATTCTTACATATTTCAGTCATTTTGGTTTTACTGCTTCATTCCAATTTTCGCCTTCCTCTTTGACTTCATTCATCATTTATTCTTACATATTTCAGTCATTTTGGTTTTACTGCTTCATTCCAATTTCCGCCTTCCTATTTGACTTCATTCATCATTTATTCTTACATATTTCAGTCATTTTGGTTTTACTGCTTCATTCCAATTTTCGCCTTCCTCTTTGACTTCATTCATCATTTATTCTTACATATTTCAGTCATTTTGGTTTTACTGCTTCATTCCAATTTTCGCCTTCCTCTTTGACTTCATTCATCATTTATTCTTTCATATTTCAGTCATTTTGGTTTTACTGCTTCATTCCAATTTCCGCCTTCCTATTTGACTTCATTCATCATTTATTCTTTCATATTTCAGTCATTTTGTTTTTACAGCTTCATTCCAATTTCCGCCTTCCTCTTTGACTTCATTCATCATTTATTCTTACATATTTCAGTCATTTTGGTTTTACTGCTTCATTCCAATTTTCGCCTTCCTCTTTGACTTCATTCATCATTTATTCTTACATATTTCAGTCATTTTGTTTTTACTGCTTCATTCCAATTTCCGCCTTCCTCTTTGACTTCATTCATCATTTATTCTTACATATTTCAGTCATTTTGGTTTTACTGCTTCATTCCAATTTTCGCCTTCCTCTTTGACTTCATTCATCATTTATTCTTACATATTTCAGTCATTTTGGTTTTACTGCTTCATTCCAATATCCGCCTTCCTATTTGACTTCATTCATCATTTATTCTTACATATTTCAGTCATTTTGTTTTTACTGCTTCATTCCAATTTCCGCCTTCCTATTTGACTTCATTCATCATTTATTCTTACATATTTCAGTCATTTTGTTTTTACTGCTTCATTCCAATTTCCTCCTTCCTATTTGACTTCATTCATCATTTATTCTTTCATATTTCAGTCATTTTGTTTTTACTGCTACATTCCAATTTTCGCCATCCTCTTTGACTTCATTCATCATTTATTCTTACATATTTCAGTCATTTTGGTTTTACTGCTTCATTCCAATTTTCGCCTCCCTCTTTGACTTCATTCATCATTTATTCTTACATATTTCAGTCATTTTGGTTTTACTGCTTCATTCCAATTTCCGCCTTCCTCTTTGACTTCATTCATCATTTATTCTTTCATATTTCAGTCATTTTGTTTTTACTGCTTCTTTCCAATTTCCGCCTTCCTCTTTGACTTCATTCATCATTTATTCTTACATATTTCAGTCATGTTGTTTTTACTGCTTCTTTCCAATTTCCGCCTTCCTATTTGACTTCATTCATCATTTATTCTTACATATTTCAGTCATTTTGTTTTTACTGCTTCTTTCCAATTTCCGCCTTCCTATTTGACTTCATGCATCATTTATTCTTACATATTTCAGTCATTTTGTTTTTACTGCTTCTTTCCAATTTCCGCCTTCCTCTTTGATTTCATTCATCATTTATTCTTTCATGTTTAAGTCATTTTGTTTTTACTGCTTCTTTCCAATTTCCGCCTTCCTCTTTGACTTCATTCATCATTTATTCTTACATATTTCAGTCATTTTGTTTTTACTGCTTCTTTCCAATTTCCGTCTTCCTCTTTGACTTCATTCATCATTTATTCTTTCATGTTTCAGTCATTATGCTTTTACTGCTTCTTTCCAATTTCCGCCTTCCTCTTTGACTTCATTCATCATTAATTCTTTCATGTTTCAGTCATTTTGGTTTTACTGCTTCATTCCAATTTTCGCCTTCCTCTTTGACTTCATTCATCATTTATTCTTACATATTTCAGTCATTTTGGTTTTACTGCTTCATTCCAATTTCCGCCTTCCTATTTGACTTCATTCATCATTTATTCTTTCATATTTCAGTCATTTTGTTTTTACAGCTTCATTCCAATTTCCGCCTTCCTCTTTGACTTCATTCATCATTTATTCTTACATATTTCAGTCATTTTGGTTTTACTGCTTCATTCCAATTTTCGCCTTCCTCTTTGACTTCATTTATCATTTATTCTTACATATTTCAGTCATTTTGGTTTTACTGCTTCATTCCAATTTTCGCCTTCCTATTTGACTTCATTCATCATTTATTCTTACATATTTCAGTCATTTTGTTTTTACTGCTTCATTCCAATTTCCGCCTTCCTCTTTGACTTCATTTATCATTTATTCTTACATATTTCAGTCATTTTGGTTTTACTGCTTCATTCCAATTTTCGCCTTCCTCTTTGACTTCATTCATCATTTATTCTTATATATTTCAGTCATTTTGGTTTTACTACTTCATTCCAATTTCCGCCTTCCTCTTTGACTTCATTCATCATTTATTCTTACATATTTCAGTCATTTTGGTTTTACTGCTTCATTCCAATTTTCGCCTTCCTCTTTGACTTCATTCATCATTTATTCTTTCATATTTCAGTCATTTTGTTTTTACAGCTTCATTCCAATTTCCGCCTTCCTCTTTGACTTCATTCATCATTTATTCTTACATATTTCAGTCATTTTGGTTTTACTGCTTCATTCCAATTTTCGCCTTCCTCTTTGACTTCATTCATCATTTATTCTTACATATTTCAGTCATTTTGGTTTTACTGCTTCATTCCAATTTGCGCCTTCCTCTTTGACTTCATTCATCATTTATTCTTACATATTTCAGTCATTTTGTTTTTAATGCTTCATTCCAATTTCCGCCTTCCTATTTGACTTCATTCATCATTTATTCTTTCATATTTCAGTCATTTTGTTTTTACAGCTTCATTCCAATTTCCGCCTTCCTCTTTGACTTCATTCATCATTTATTCTTACATATTTCAGTCATTTTGGTTTTACTGCTTCATTCCAATTTTCGCCTTCCTCTTTGACTTCATTCATCATTTATTCTTACATATTTCAGTCATTTTGGTTTTACAGCTTCATTCCAATTTCCGCCTTCCTCTTTGACTTCATTCATCATTTATTCTTACATATTTCAGTCATTTTGGTTTTACTGCTTCATTCCAATTTTCGCCTTCCTCTTTGACTTCATTTATCATTTATTCTTACATATTTCAGTCATTTTGGTTTTACTGCTTCATTCCAATTTTCGCCTTCCTATTTCAATTCATGCATCATTTATTCTTACATATTTCAGTCATTTTGGTTTTACTGCTTCATTCCAATTTCCGCCTTCCTCTTTGACTTCATTCATCATATATTCTTACATATTTCAGTCATTTTGGTTTTACTGCTTCATTCCAATTTTCGCCTTCCTCTTTGACTTCAATCATCATTTATTCTTACATATTTCAGTCATTTTGTTTTTACTGCTTCATTCCAATTTCCGCCTTCCTATTTGACTTCATTTATCATTTATTCTTACATATTTCAGTCATTTTGGTTTTACTGCTTCATTCCAATTTTCGCCGTCCTCTTTGACTTCATTCATCATTTATTCTTACATATTTCAGTCATTTTGGTTTTACTGCTTCATTCCAATTTTCGCCTTCCTCTTTGACTTCATTCATCATTTATTCTTACATATTTCAGTCATTTTGGTTTTACTGCTTCATTCCAATTTCCGCCTTCCTATTTGACTTCATTGATCATTTATTCTTTCATATTTCAGTCATTTTGTTTTTACAGCTTCATTCCAATTTCCGCCTTCCTCTTTGACTTCATTCATCATTTATTCTTACATATTTCAGTCATTTTGGTTTTACTGCTTCATTCCAATTTTCGCCTTCCTCTTTGACTTCATTTATCATTTATTCTTACATATTTCAGTCATTTTGGTTTTACTGCTTCATTCCAATTTTCGCCTTCCTATTTGACTTCATTCATCATTTATTCTTACATATTTCAGTCATTTTGGTTTTACTGCTTCATTCCAATTTTCGCCTTCCTCTTTGACTTCATTCATCATTTATTCTTTCATATTTCAGTCATTTTGTTTTTACAGCTTCATTCCAATTTCCGCCTTCCTCTTTGACTTCATTCATCATTTATTCTTACATATTTCAGTCATTTTGGTTTTACTGCTTCATTCCAATTTTCGCCTTCCTCTTTGACTTCATTCATCATTTATTCTTACATATTTCAGTCATTTTGTTTTTAATGCTTCATTCCAATTTCCGCCTTCCTATTTGACTTCATTCATCATTTATTCTTTCATATTTCAGTCATTTTGTTTTTACAGCTTCATTCCAATTTCCGCCTTCCTCTTTGACTTCATTCATCATTTATTCTTACATATTTCAGTCATTTTGGTTTTACTGCTTCATTCCAATTTTCGCCTTCCTCTTTGACTTCATTCATCATTTATTCTTACATATTTCAGTCATTTTGGTTTTACAGCTTCATTCCAATTTCCGCCTTCCTCTTTGACTTCATTCATCATTTATTCTTACATATTTCAGTCATTTTGGTTTTACTGCTTCATTCCAATTTTCGCCTTCCTCTTTGACTTCATTTATCATTTATTCTTACATATTTCAGTCATTTTGGTTTTACTGCTTCATTCCAATTTTCGCCTTCCTATTTCAATTCATGCATCATTTATTCTTACATATTTCAGTCATTTTGGTTTTACTGCTTCATTCCAATTTCCGCCTTCCTCTTTGACTTCATTCATCATATATTCTTACATATTTCAGTCATTTTGGTTTTACTGCTTCATTCCAATTTTCGCCTTCCTCTTTGACTTCATTCATCATTTATTCTTACATATTTCAGTCATTTTGGTTTTACTGCTTCATTCCAATTTCCGCCTTCCTATTTGACTTCATTTATCATTTATTCTTACATATTTCAGTCATTTTGGTTTTACTGCTTCATTCCAATTTTCGCCTTCCTCTTTGACTTCATTCATCATTTATTCTTACATATTTCAGTCATTTTGGTTTTACTGCTTCATTCCAATTTTCGCCTTCCTCTTTGACTTCATTCATCATTTATTCTTACATATTTCAGTCATTTTGGTTTTACTACTTCATTCCAATTTCCGCCTTCCTCTTTGACTTCATTCATCATTTATTCTTACATATTTCAGTCATTTTGGTTTTACTGCTTCATTCCAATTTCCGCCTTCCTCTTTGACTTCATTCATCATTTATTCTTACATATTTCAGTCATTTTGGTTTTACTGCTTCATTCCAATTTTCGCCTTCCTCTTTGACTTCATTCATCATTTATTCTTACATATTTCAGTCATTTTGGTTTTACAGCTTCATTCCAATTTCCGCCTTCCTCTTTGACTTCATTCATCATTTATTCTTACATATTTCAGTCATTTTGGTTTTACTGCTTCATTCCAATTTTCGCCTTCCTCTTTGACTTCATTTATCATTTATTCTTACATATTTCAGTCATTTTGGTTTTACTGCTTCATTCCAATTTTCGCCTTCCTATTTCAATTCATGCATCATTTATTCTTACATATTTCAGTCATTTTGGTTTTACTGCTTCATTCCAATTTCCGCCTTCCTCTTTGACTTCATTCATCATATATTCTTACATATTTCAGTCATTTTGGTTTTACTGCTTCATTCCAATTTTTGCCTTCCTCTTTGACTTCATTCATCATTTATTCTTACATATTTCAGTCATTTTGGTTTTACTGCTTCATTCCAATTTCCGCCTTCCTATTTGACTTCATTTATCATTTATTCTTACATATTTCAGTCATTTTGGTTTTACTGCTTCATTCCAATTTTCGCCTTCCTCTTTGACTTCATTCATCATTTATTCTTACATATTTCAGTCATTTTGGTTTTACTGCTTCATTCCAATTTTCGCCTTCCTCTTTGACTTCATTCATCATTTATTCTTACATATTTCAGTCATTTTGGTTTTACTACTTCATTCCAATTTCCGCCTTCCTCTTTGACTTCATTCATCATTTATTCTTACATATTTCAGTAATTTTGGTTTTACTGCTTCATTCCAATTTCCTCCTTCCTATTTGATTTTATTCATCATTTATTCTTTCATATTTCAGTCATTTTGGTTTTACTGCTTCATTCCAATTTCCTCCTTCCTATTTGACTTCATTCATCATTTATTCTTACATATTTCAGTCATTTTGTTTTTACTGCTTCATTCCAATTTTCGCCTTCCTCTTTGACTTCATTCATCATTTATTCTTACATATTTCAGTCATTTTGGTTTTACAGCTTCATTCCAATTTCCGCCTTCCTCTTTGACTTCATTCATCATTTATTCTTACATATTTCAGTCATTTTGGTTTTACTGCTTCATTCCAATTTTCGCCTTCCTCTTTGACTTCATTTATCATTTATTCTTACATATTTCAGTCATTTTGGTTTTACTGCTTCATTCCAATTTTCGCCTTCCTATTTCAATTCATGCATCATTTATTCTTACATATTTCAGTCATTTTGGTTTTACTGCTTCATTCCAATTTCCGCCTTCCTCTTTGACTTCATTCATCATATATTCTTACATATTTCAGTCATTTTGGTTTTACTGCTTCATTCCAATTTTCGCCTTCCTCTTTGACTTCATTCATCATTTATTCTTACATATTTCAGTCATTTTGGTTTTACTGCTTCATTCCAATTTCCGCCTTCCTATTTGACTTCATTTATCATTTATTCTTACATATTTCAGTCATTTTGGTTTTACTGCTTCATTCCAATTTTCGCCTTCCTCTTTGACTTCATTCATCATTTATTCTTACATATTTCAGTCATTTTGGTTTTACTGCTTCATTCCAATTTTCGCCTTCCTCTTTGACTTCATTCATCATTTATTCTTACATATTTCAGTCATTTTGGTTTTACTACTTCATTCCAATTTCCGCCTTCCTCTTTGACTTCATTCATCATTTATTCTTACATATTTCAGTCATTTTGGTTTTACTGCTTCATTCCAATTTCCGCCTTCCTCTTTGACTTCATTCATCATTTATTCTTACATATTTCAGTCATTTTGGTTTTACTGCTTCATTCCAATTTTCGCCTTCCTCTTTGACTTCATTCATCATTTATTCTTACATATTTCAGTCATTTTGGTTTTACAGCTTCATTCCAATTTCCGCCTTCCTCTTTGACTTCATTCATCATTTATTCTTACATATTTCAGTCATTTTGGTTTTACTGCTTCATTCCAATTTTCGCCTTCCTCTTTGACTTCATTTATCATTTATTCTTACATATTTCAGTCATTTTGGTTTTACTGCTTCATTCCAATTTTCGCCTTCCTATTTCAATTCATGCATCATTTATTCTTACATATTTCAGTCATTTTGGTTTTACTGGTTCATTCCAATTTCCGCCTTCCTCTTTGACTTCATTCATCATATATTCTTACATATTTCAGTCATTTTGGTTTTACTGCTTCATTCCAATTTTCGCCTTCCTATTTGACTTCATTTATCATTTATTCTTACATATTTCAGTCATTTTGGTTTTACTGCTTCATTCCAATTTCCGCCTTCCTCTTTGACTTCATTCATCATATATTCTTACATATTTCAGTCATTTTGGTTTTACTGCTTCATTCCAATTTTTGCCTTCCTCTTTGACTTCATTCATCATTTATTCTTACATATTTCAGTCATTTTGGTTTTACTGCTTCATTCCAATTTCCGCCTTCCTATTTGACTTCATTTATCATTTATTCTTACATATTTCAGTCATTTTGGTTTTACTGCTTCATTCCAATTTTCGCCTTCCTATTTCAATTCATGCATCATTTATTCTTACATATTTCAGTCATTTTGGTTTTACTGGTTCATTCCAATTTCCGCCTTCCTCTTTGACTTCATTCATCATATATTCTTACATATTTCAGTCATTTTGGTTTTACTGCTTCATTCCAATTTTCGCCTTCCTATTTGACTTCATTTATCATTTATTCTTACATATTTCAGTCATTTTGGTTTTACTGCTTCATTCCAATTTCCGCCTTCCTCTTTGACTTCATTCATCATATATTCTTACATATTTCAGTCATTTTGGTTTTACTGCTTCATTCCAATTTTTGCCTTCCTCTTTGACTTCATTCATCATTTATTCTTACATATTTCAGTCATTTTGGTTTTACTGCTTCATTCCAATTTCCGCCTTCCTATTTGACTTCATTTATCATTTATTCTTACATATTTCAGTCATTTTGGTTTTACTGCTTCATTCCAATTTTCGCCTTCCTCTTTGACTTCATTCATCATTTATTCTTACATATTTCAGTCATTTTGGTTTTACTGCTTCATTCCAATTTTCGCCTTCCTCTTTGACTTCATTCATCATTTATTCTTACATATTTCAGTCATTTTGGTTTTACTACTTCATTCCAATTTCCGCCTTCCTCTTTGACTTCATTCATCATTTATTCTTACATATTTCAGTAATTTTGGTTTTACTGCTTCATTCCAATTTCCTCCTTCCTATTTGACTTCATTCATCATTTATTCTTTCATATTTCAGTCATTTTGGTTTTACTGCTTCATTCCAATTTCCTCCTTCCTATTTGACTTCATTCATCATTTATTCTTACATATTTCAGTCATTTTGTTTTTACTGCTTCATTCCAATTTTCGCCTTCCTCTTTGACTTCATTCATCATTTATTCTTACATATTTCAGTCATTTTGGTTTTACAGCTTCATTCCAATTTCCGCCTTCCTCTTTGACTTCATTCATCATTTATTCTTACATATTTCAGTCATTTTGGTTTTACTGCTTCATTCCAATTTTCGCCTTCCTCTTTGACTTCATTTATCATTTATTCTTACATATTTCAGTCATTTTTGTTTTACTGCTTCATTCCAATTTTCGCCTTCCTATTTCAATTCATGCATCATTTATTCTTACATATTTCAGTCATTTTGGTTTTACTGCTTCATTCCAATTTCCGCCTTCCTCTTTGACTTCATTCATCATATATTCTTACATATTTCAGTCATTTTGGTTTTACTGCTTCATTCCAATTTTCGCCTTCCTCTTTGACTTCATTCATCATTTATTCTTACATATTTCAGTCATTTTGGTTTTACTGCTTCATTCCAATTTCCGCCTTCCTATTTGACTTCATTTATCATTTATTCTTACATATTTCAGTCATTTTGGTTTTACTGCTTCATTCCAATTTTCGCCTTCCTCTTTGACTTCATTCATCATTTATTCTTACATATTTCAGTCATTTTGGTTTTACTGCTTCATTCCAATTTTCGCCTTCCTCTTTGACTTCATTCATCATTTATTCTTACATATTTCAGTCATTTTGGTTTTACTACTTCATTCCAATTTCCGCCTTCCTCTTTGACTTCATTCATCATTTATTCTTACATATTTCAGTCATTTTGGTTTTACTGCTTCATTCCAATTTCCGCCTTCCTCTTTGACTTCATTCATCATTTATTCTTACATATTTCAGTCATTTTGGTTTTACTGCTTCATTCCAATTTTCGCCTTCCTCTTTGACTTCATTCATCATTTATTCTTACATATTTCAGTCATTTTGGTTTTACAGCTTCATTCCAATTTCCGCCTTCCTCTTTGACTTCATTCATCATTTATTCTTACATATTTCAGTCATTTTGGTTTTACTGCTTCATTCCAATTTTCGCCTTCCTCTTTGACTTCATTTATCATTTATTCTTACATATTTCAGTCATTTTGGTTTTACTGCTTCATTCCAATTTTCGCCTTCCTATTTCAATTCATGCATCATTTATTCTTACATATTTCAGTCATTTTGGTTTTACTGGTTCATTCCAATTTCCGCCTTCCTCTTTGACTTCATTCATCATATATTCTTACATATTTCAGTCATTTTGGTTTTACTGCTTCATTCCAATTTTCGCCTTCCTATTTGACTTCATTTATCATTTATTCTTACATATTTCAGTCATTTTGGTTTTACTGCTTCATTCCAATTTTCGCCTTCCTCTTTGACTTCATTCATCATTTATTCTTACATATTTCAGTCATTTTGGTTTTACTGCTTCATTCCAATTTCCGCCTTCCTATTTGACTTCATTTATCATTTATTCTTACATATTTCAGTCATTTTGGTTTTACTGCTTCATTCCAATTTTCGCCTTCCTCTTTGACTTCATTCATCATTTATTCTTACATATTTCAGTCATTTTGGTTTTACTGCTTCATTCCAATTTTCGCCTTCCTCTTTGACTTCATTCATCATTTATTCTTACATATTTCAGTCATTTTGGTTTTACTACTTCATTCCAATTTCCGCCTTCCTCTTTGACTTCATTCATCATTTATTCTTACATATTTCAGTAATTTTGGTTTTACTGCTTCATTCCAATTTCCTCCTTCCTATTTGACTTCATTCATCATTTATTCTTTCATATTTCAGTCATTTTGGTTTTACTGCTTCATTCCAATTTCCTCCTTCCTATTTGACTTCATTCATCATTTATTCTTACATATTTCAGTCATTTTGTTTTTACTGCTTCATTCCAATTTCCGCCTTCCTATTTGACTTCATTCATCATTTATTCTTACATATTTCAGTCATTTTGTTTTTACTGCTTCATTCCAATTTCCGCCTTCCTATTTGACTTCATTCATCATTTATTCTTTCATATTTCAGTCATTTTGTTTTTACTGCTTCATTCCAATTTCCTCCTTCCTATTTGACTTCATTCATCATTTATTCTTACATATTTCAGTCATTTTGTTTTTACTGCTTCATTCCAATTTCCGCCTTCCTATTTGACTTCATTCATCATTTATTCTTTCATATTTCAGTCATTTTGTTTTTACAGCTTCATTCCAATTTCCGCCTTCCTATTTGACTTCATTCATCATTTATTTTTTCATATTTCAGTCATTTTGTTTTTACTGCTTCATTCCAATTTCCGCCTTCCTATTTGACTTCATTCATCATTTATTCTTTCATATTTCAGTTATTTTGGTTTTACTGCTTCATTCCAATTTCCTCCTTCCTATTTGACTTCATTCATCATTTACTCTTACATATTTCAGTCATTTTGTTTTTACTGCTTCATTCCAATTTCCGCCTTCCTATTTGACTTCATTCATCATTTATTCTTTCATATTTCAGTCATTTTGTTTTTACAGCTTCATTCCAATTTCCGCCTTCCTATTTGACTCCATTCATCATTTATTCTTTCATATTTCAGTCATTTTGTTTTTACTGCTTCATTCCAATTTCCGCCTTCCTATTTGACTTCATTCATCATTTATTCTTTCATATTTCAGTCATTTTGGTTTTACTGCTTCATTTCAATTTCCTCCTTCCTATTTGACTTCATTCATCATTTATTCTTACATATTTCAGTCATTTTGTTTTTACTGCTTCATTCCAATTTCCGCCTTCCTATTTGACTTCATTCATCATTTATTCTTTCATATTTCAGTCATTTTGGTTTTACTGCTTCATTTCAATTTCCGCCTTCCTATTTGACTTCATTCATCATTTATTCTTACATATTTCAGTCATTTTGTTTTTACTGCTTCATTCCAATTTCCTCCTTCCTATTTGACTTCATTCATCATGTATTCTTTCATATTTCAGTCATTTTGGTTTTACTGCTTCATTTCAATTTCCTCCTTCCTATTTGACTTCATTCATCATTTATTCTTACATATTTCAGTCATTTTGTTTTTACTGCTTCATTCCAATTTCCGCCTTCCTATTTGACTTCATTCATCATTTATTCTTTCATATTTCAGTCATTTTGTTTTTACAGCTTCATTCCAATTTCCGCCTTCCTCTTTGACTTCATTCATCATTTATTCTTACATATTTCAGTCATTTTGTTTTTACTGCTTCATTCCAATTTCCTCCTTCCTATTTGACTTCATTCATCATTTATTCTTTCATATTTCAGTCATTTTGGTTTTACTGCTTCATTTCAATTTCCTCCTTCCTATTTGACTTCATTCATCATTTATTCTTACATATTTCAGTCATTTTGTTTTTACTGCTTCATTCCAATTTCCGCCTTCCTATTTGACTTCATTCATCATTTATTCTTTCATATTTCAGTCATTTTGGTTTTACTGCTTCATTCCAATTTCCTCCTTCCTATTTGACTTCATTCATCATTTATTCTTTCATATTTCAGTCATTTTGTTTTTACTGCTTCATTCCAATTTCCTCCTTCCTATTTGACTTCATTCATCATTTATTCTTACATATTTCAGTCATTTTGTTTTTACTGCTTCATTCCAATTTCCGCCTTCCTATTTGACTTCATTCATCATTTATTCTTTCATATTTCAGTCATTTTGGTTTTACTGCTTCATTCCAATTTCCTCCTTCCTATTTGACTTCATTCATCATTTATTCTTACATATTTCAGTCATTTTGTTTTTACTGCTTCATTCCAATTTCCGCCTTCCTATTTGACTTCATTCATCATTTATTCTTACATATTTCAGTCATTTTGTTTTTACTGCTTCATTCCAATTTCCGCCTTCCTATTTGACTTCATTCATCATTTATTCTTTCATATTTCAGTCATTTTGTTTTTACAGCTTCATTCCAATTTCCGCCTTCCTATTTGACTTCATTCATCATTTATTCTTTCATATTTCAGTCATTTTGTTTTTACTGCTTCATTCCAATTTCCGCCTTCCTATTTGACTTCATTCATCATTTATTCTTTCATATTTCAGTCATTTTGGTTTTACTGCTTCATTCCAATTTCCTCCTTCCTATTTGACTTCATTCATCATTTATTCTTACATATTTCAGTCATTTTGTTTTTACTGCTTCATTCCAATTTCCGCCTTCCTATTTGACTTCATTCATCATTTATTCTTACATATTTCAGTCATTTTGTTTTTACTGCTTCATTCCAATTTCCGCCTTCCTATTTGACTTCATTCATCATTTATTCTTTCATATTTCAGTCATTTTGGTTTTACTGCTTCATTCCAATTTCCTCCTTCCTATTTGACTTCATTCATCATTTATTCTTACATATTTCAGTCATTTTGTTTTTACTGCTTCATTCCAATTTCCGCCTTCCTATTTGACTTCATTCATCATTTATTCTTTCATATTTCAGTCATTTTGTTTTTACAGCTTCATTCCAATTTCCGCCTTCCTCTTTGACTTCATTCATCATTTATTCCTTCATATTTCAGTCATTTTGTTTTTACAGCTTCATTCCAATTTCCGCCTTCCTCTTTGACTTCATTCATCATTTATTCTTTCATATTTCAGTCATTTTGTTTTTACTGCTTCATTCCAATTTCCGCCTTCCTATTTGATTTCATTCATCATTTATTCTTTCATATTTCAGTCATTTTGTTTTTACAGCTTCATTCCAATTTCCGCCTTCCTCTTTGACTTCATTCATCATTTATTCTTTCATATTTCAGTCATTTTGTTTTTACTGCTTCATTCCAATTTCCGCCTTCCTATTTGACTTCATTCATCATTTATTCTTTCATATTTCAGTCATTTTGGTTTTACTGCTTCATTCCAATTTCCTCCTTCCTATTTGACTTCATTCATCATTTATTCTTACATATTTCAGTCATTTTGTTTTTACTGCTTCATTCCAATTTCCGCCTTCCTATTTGACTTCATTCATCATTTATTCTTACATATTTCACTCATTTTGTTTTTACTCCTTCATTCCAATTTCCGCCTTCCTATTTGACTTCATTCATCATTTATTCTTTCATATTTCAGTCATTTTGTTTTTACAGCTTCATTCCAATTTCCGCCTTCCTCTTTGACTTCATTCATCATTTATTCTTTCATATTTCAGTCATTTTGTTTTTACTGCTTCATTCCAATTTCCTCCTTCCTATTTGACTTCATTCATCATTTATTCTTTCATATTTCAGTCATTTTGTTTTTACTGCTTCATTCCAATTTCCTCCTTCCTATTTGACTTCATTCATCATTTATTCTTACATATTTCAGTCATTTTGGTTTTACTGCTTCATTCCAATTTCCGCCTTCCTCTTTGACTTCATTCATCATTTATTCTTTCATATTTCAGTCATTTTGTTTTTACAGCTTCATTCCAATTTCCGCCTTCCTCTTTGACTTCATTCATCATTTATTCTTTCATATTTCAGTCATTTTGTTTTTACTGCTTCATTCCAATTTCCGCCTTCCTATTTGACTTCATTCATCATTTATTCTTTCATATTTCAGTCATTTTGTTTTTACAGCTTCATTCCAATTTCCGCCTTCCTCTTTGACTTCATTCATCATTTATTCTTTCATATTTCAGTCATTTTGTTTTTACTGCTTCATTCCAATTTCCGCCTTCCTATTTGACTTCATTCATCATTTATTCTTTCATATTTCAGTCATTTTGGTTTTACTGCTTCATTCCAATTTCCTCCTTCCTATTTGACTTCATTCATCATTTATTCTTACATATTTCAGTCATTTTGTTTTTACTGCTTCATTCCAATTTCCGCCTTCCTATTTGACTTCATTCATCATTTATTCTTACATATTTCAGTCATTTTGTTTTTACTCCTTCATTCCAATTTCCGCCTTCCTATTTGACTTCATTCATCATTTATTCTTTCATATTTCAGTCATTTTGTTTTTACTCCTTCATTCCAATTTCCTCCTTCCTATTTGACTTCATTCATCATTTATTCTTTCATATTTCAGTCATTTTGTTTTTACTGCTTCATTCCAATTTCCGCCTTCCTATTTGACTTCATTCATCATTTATTCTTTCATATTTCAGTCATTTTGGTTTTACTGCTTCATTCCAATTTCCTCCTTCCTATTTGACTTCATTCATCATTTATTCTTACATATTTCAGTCATTTTGTTTTTACTGCTTCATTCCAATTTCCGCCTTCCTATTTGACTTCATTCATCATTTATTCTTACATATTTCAGTCATTTTGTTTTTACTCCTTCATTCCAATTTCCTCCTTCCTATTTGACTTCATTCATCATTTATTCTTTCATATTTCAGTCATTTTGTTTTTACAGCTTCATTCCAATTTCCGCCTTCCTCTTTGACTTCATTCATCATTTATTCTTTCATATTTCAGTCATTTTGTTTTTACTGCTTCATTCCAATTTCCTCCTTCCTATTTGACTTCATTCATCATTTATTCTTTCATATTTCAGTCATTTTGTTTTTACTCCTTCATTCCAATTTCCTCCTTCCTATTTGACTTCATTCATCATTTATTCTTTCATATTTCAGTCATTTTGTTTTTACTGCTTCATTCCAATTTCCGCCTTCCTATTTGACTTCATTCATCATTTATTCTTTCATATTTCAGTCATTTTGGTTTTACTGCTTCATTCCAATTTCCTCCTTCCTATTTGACTTCATTCATCATTTATTCTTACATATTTCAGTCATTTTGTTTTTACTGCTTCATTCCAATTTCCGCCTTCCTATTTGACTTCATTCATCATTTATTCTTTCATATTTCAGTCATTTTGTTTTTACTCCTTCATTCCAATTTCCTCCTTCCTATTTGACTTCATTCATCATTTATTCTTTCATATTTCAGTCATTTTGTTTTTACTGCTTCATTCCAATTTCCGCCTTCCTATTTGACTTCATTCATCATTTATTCTTTCATATTTCAGTCATTTTGGTTTTACTGCTTCATTCCAATTTCCTCCTTCCTATTTGACTTCATTCATCATTTATTCTTACATATTTCAGTCATTTTGTTTTTACTGCTTCATTCCAATTTCCGCCTTCCTATTTGACTTCATTCATCATTTATTCTTACATATTTCAGTCATTTTGTTTTTACTCCTTCATTCCAATTTCCTCCTTCCTATTTGACTTCATTCATCATTTATTCTTTCATATTTCAGTCATTTTGTTTTTACAGCTTCATTCCAATTTCCGCCTTCCTCTTTGACTTCATTCATCATTTATTCTTTCATATTTCAGTCATTTTGTTTTTACTGCTTCATTCCAATTTCCTCCTTCCTATTTGACTTCATTCATCATTTATTCTTTCATATTTCAGTCATTTTGTTTTTACTGCTTCATTCCAATTTCCTCCTTCCTATTTGACTTCATTCATCATTTATTCTTACATATTTCAGTCATTTTGGTTTTACTGCTTCATTCCAATTTCCGCCTTCCTATTTGACTTCATTCATCATTTATTCTTTCATATTTCAGTCATTTTGTTTTTACTGCTTCATTCCAATTTTCGCCTTCCTCTTTGACTTCATTCATCATTTATTCTTACATATTTCAGTCATTTTGTTTTTACTCCTTCATTCCAATTTCCTCCTTCCTATTTGACTTCATTCATCATTTATTCTTACATATTTCAGTCATTTTGTTTTTACTGCTTCATTCCAATTTCCGCCTTCCTATTTGACTTCATTCATCATTTATTCTTTCATATTTCAGTCATTTTGGTTTTACTGCTTCATTCCAATTTCCTCCTTCCTATTTGACTTCATTCATCATTTATTCTTACATATTTCAGTCATTTTGTTTTTACTCCTTCATTCCAATTTCCTCCTTCCTATTTGACTTCATTCATCATTTATTCTTACATATTTCAGTCATTTTGGTTTTACTGCTTCATTCCAATTTCCGCCTTCCTATTTGACTTCATTCATCATTTATTCTTTCATATTTCAGTCATTTTGTTTTTACAGCTTCATTCCAATTTCCGCCTTCCTATTTGACATCATTCATCATTTATTCTTTCATATTTCAGTCATTTTGTTTTTACTGCTTCATTCCAATTTTCGCCTTCCTCTTTGACTTCATTCATCATTTATTCTTACATATTTCAGTCATTTTGTTTTTACTCCTTCATTCCAATTTCCTCCTTCCTATTTGACTTCATTCATCATTTATTCTTACATATTTCAGTCATTTTGTTTTTACTGCTTCATTCCAATTTCCGCCTTCCTATTTGACTTCATTCATCATTTATTCTTACATATTTCAGTCATTTTGTTTTTACTCCTTCATTCCAATTTCCTCCTTCCTATTTGACTTCATTCATCATTTATTCTTTCATATTTCAGTCATTTTGTTTTTACTGCTTCATTCCAATTTCCGCCTTCCTATTTGACTTCATTCATCATTTATTCTTTCATATTTCAGTCATTTTGGTTTTACTGCTTCATTCCAATTTCCTCCTTCCTATTTGACTTCATTCATCATTTATTCTTACATATTTCAGTCATTTTGTTTTTACTGCTTCATTCCAATTTCCACCTTCCTATTTGACTTCATTCATCATTTATTCTTACATATTTCAGTCATTTTGTTTTTACTCCTTCATTCCAATTTCCTCCTTCCTATTTGACTTCATTCATCATTTATTCTTACATATTTCAGTCATTTTGTTTTTACTGCTTCATTCCAATTTCCGCCTTCCTATTTGACTTCATTCATCATTTATTCTTTCATATTTCAGTCATTTTGTTTTTACTGCTTCATTCCAATTTCCTCCTTCCTATTTGACTTCATTCATCATTTATTCTTACATATTTCAGTCATTTTGTTTTTACTGCTTCATTCCAATTTCCGCCTTCCTATTTGACTTCATTCATCATTTATTCTTTCATATTTCAGTCATTTTGTTTTTACAGCTTCATTCCAATTTCCGCCTTCCTATTTGACTTCATTCATCATTTATTCTTTCATATTTCAGTCATTTTGTTTTTACTGCTTCATTCCAATTTTCGCCTTCCTCTTTGACTTCATTCATCATTTATTCTTACATATTTCAGTCATTTTGGTTTTACTGCTTCATTCCAATTTCCGCCTTCCTATTTGACTTCATTCATCATTTATTCTTACATATTTCAGTCATTTTGTTTTTACTGCTTCATTCCAATTTCCTCCTTCCTATTTGACTTCATTCATCATTTATTCTTACATATTTCAGTCATTTTGTTTTTACTGCTTCATTCCAATTTCCGCCTTCCTATTTGACTTCATTCATCATTTATTCTTTCATATTTCAGTCATTTTGTTTTTACTGCTTCATTCCAATTTCCTCCTTCCTATTTGACTTCATTCATCATTTATTCTTACATATTTCAGTCATTTTGTTTTTACTGCTTCATTCCAATTTCCGCCTTCCTATTTGACTTCATTCATCATTTATTCTTTCATATTTCAGTCATTTTGTTTTTACAGCTTCATTCCAATTTCCGCCTTCCTATTTGACTTCATTCATCATTTATTCTTTCATATTTCAGTCATTTTGTTTTTACTGCTTCATTCCAATTTTCGCCTTCCTCTTTGACTTCATTCATCATTTATTCTTACATATTTCAGTCATTTTGGTTTTACTGCTTCATTCCAATTTCCGCCTTCCTATTTGACTTCATTCATCATTTATTCTTACATATTTCAGTCATTTTGTTTTTACTGCTTCATTCCAATTTCCTCCTTCCTATTTGACTTCATTCATCATTTATTCTTACATATTTCAGTCATTTTGTTTTTACTGCTTCATTCCAATTTCCGCCTTCCTATTTGACTTCATTCATCATTTATTCTTTCATATTTCAGTCATTTTGTTTTTACTGCTTCATTCCAATTTCCTCCTTCCTATTTGACTTCATTCATCATTTATTCTTACATATTTCAGTCATTTTGTTTTTACTGCTTCATTCCAATTTCCGCCTTCCTATTTGACTTCATTCATCATTTATTCTTTCATATTTCAGTCATTTTGTTTTTACTCCTTCATTCCAATTTCCGCCTTCCTATTTGACTTCATTCATCATTTATTCTTACATATTTCAGTCATTTTGTTTTTACTGCTTCATTCCAATTTCCGCCTTCCTATTTGACTTCATTCATCATTTATTCTTTCATATTTCAGTCATTTTGTTTTTACAGCTTCATTCCAATTTCCGCCTTCCTATTTGACTTCATTCATCATTTATTCTTTCATATTTCAGTCATTTTGTTTTTACTGCTTCATTCCAATTTTCGCCTTCCTCTTTGACTTCATTCATCATTTATTCTTACATATTTCAGTCATTTTGGTTTTACTGCTTCATTCCAATTTCCGCCTTCCTATTTGACTTCATTCATCATTTATTCTTACATATTTCAGTCATTTTGTTTTTACTGCTTCATTCCAATTTCCTCCTTCCTATTTGACTTCATTCATCATTTATTCTTACATATTTCAGTCATTTTGTTTTTACTGCTTCATTCCAATTTCCGCCTTCCTATTTGACTTCATTCATCATTTATTCTTTCATATTTCAGTCATTTTGTTTTTACTGCTTCATTCCAATTTCCTCCTTCCTATTTGACTTCATTCATCATTTATTCTTACATATTTCAGTCATTTTGTTTTTACTGCTTCATTCCAATTTCCGCCTTCCTATTTGACTTCATTCATCATTTATTCTTACATATTTCAGTCATTTTGTTTTTACTCCTTCATTCCAATTTCCTCCTTCCTATTTGACTTCATTCATCATTTATTCTTACATATTTCAGTCATTTTGTTTTTACTGCTTCATTCCAATTTCCGCCTTCCTATTTGACTTCATTCATCATTTATTCTTTCATGTTTAAGTCATTTTGTTTTTACTGCTTCATTCCAATTTCCTCCTTCCTATTTGACTTCATTCATCATTTATTCTTACATATTTCAGTCATTTTGTTTTTACTGCTTCATTCCAATTTCCGCCTTCCTATTTGACTTCATTCATCATTTATTCTTTCATATTTCAGTCATTTTGTTTTTACAGCTTCATTCCAATTTCCGCCTTCCTATTTGACTTCATTCATCATTTATTCATACATATTTCAGTCATTTTGTTTTTACCGCTTCATTCCAATTTTCGCCTTCCTCTTTGACTTCATTCATCATTTATTCTTACATATTTCAGTCATTTTGGTTTTACTGCTTCGTTTCAATTTCCGCCTTCCTATTTGACTTCATTCATCATTTATTCTTTCATATTTCAGTCATTTTGTTTTTACCGCTTCGTTTCAATTTCCGCCTTCCTATTTGACTTCATTCATCATTTATTCTTTCATATTTCAGTCATTTTGTTTTTACCGCTTCGTTTCAATTTCCGCCTTCCTATTTGACTTCATTCATCATTTATTCTTTCAGATATTTCTTTTTTTTTACCACTTTGCTTTTTTCATATTAGTCTTTGATTTCTTTCATGCTCTATTCTTTCATATTTCATCCATTTTTTTTTACCGCTTATTTCCTTTTCCCTGGCTTTCTCTTTGATTATATTCATCATTTACTCTTTCAAGTTTCAGACATTACTTTTTTACAGTTACTTTATTTTTCCTTTCTCCCTCTTTGATTTCATTATTCATTTATTCGTTCTTTTTTTTTAATAATTTATTTTTCACTGCTTCCTTCTTTTTTCCTGCTTTTCTCTTTCATTTCATTGTTCATTTGTTCTTTCCCTTTTTAACCATTTTTTTTACAGGTTCTTTCGTTTTTCTTCTTTCCTCTATGATTTCATTCTTCATTTTTTCCTTCACATTTCAATCATTTCATTTTTATCCCTTCTTTGCTGTTACTTCCTTCTTTTTTGATTCCATTATTCATTTATTCTTTCACATTTTGGTCATTTTTTAACGCTTCTTTCAATTTTCCGCCTTCCTTCAGTTATTTCTTTTTTAGAGCTTCCTTCCTTTTCCCGTCCTTCCTCTTTCACTTTATTCATCATTTATTCTTTTCACTTTTCAGTTATTTCTTCTTTGCAGATTCTTTCCTTTTTTCCGCCTTCCACTTTGATTTTATTTTTCATTCCTTCTTACTTTCAGTCATTTAATTTTTATTCCTTCTTTCCTTTTTCTGTCTTCCTCTTTCATTTCATTCTTCATTCATTCTTTTACCTTTCTGTCATTTCTATTTTAATTTATTCTCTCATGTTTCAGTCATTTTGTTTTTACCGCTTCGTTCCCTTTTCCGCCTTCCTCTTTGACTTCATTCATCATTTATTCTTACATATTTCAGTCATTTTGTTTTTACAGCTTCTTTCCAATTTCCGCCTTCCTCTTTGACTTCATTCATCATTTATTCTTACATATTTCAGTCATTTTGTTTTTACTGCTTCATTCAAATTTCCGCCTTCCTCTTTGAATTCATTCATCATTCATTCTCTCATGTTTCAGTCATTTTGTTTTTACCGCTTTCTGTCATTTCTATTTTAATGCTCATTTCCTTTTTCCTTCCATGCTGTTAGATTTCATTCAACATTTATTCTTTCACATTTCAGTAATTTCTTTTTCAACGCTTCAATTTCTTTTTCCCGCCTTTCACTTGAATTTCATTCTTCATTCATTCTTTGAATTTTCACTCATTTCGTTTTTAACGCTTCCTCCCTTTTTCCTGCTTTCCACTTTGGTCGTATTCATCATTTATTTTTTCACTTTTCAGTCATTTCTTTTCCCCCGTTTCTTTCCTTTTCCCGCCTTTCTCTTTGATTTCATTCTCTACTTTTCAGTCAATTTCTTTTATATCACTTCCTTACTTTTTCCTATCTTCTGTTCTGATTTCATTCAACTATCGTTTCAATCTTTATTCAGATTTTCCTTTTACTTTCTTCCATTGTGTTTCCACTCTCGTACATTCTCTCCGTGCACCAAATAATAGTAGGCTCCATCTCTCGGACAGTCCCTTATTGTCTGCGCCTATTAGCTTGTTAACCACTACACAAGATGATTCACAACCGCACATTCTGATCTGATTATTTTTTCTTTTTTTAAAACTTGGCTTGTTATAGTAGAAGGTCTAAGGAAGGGTGCGCCTTTAAGTCTTGTTCTTTCCGTATGAACTAAAACATCTTGTCTTTTGTATTTTGATAATATATGAGCCTATTTATATTTTTATATATTTATCCTTACGTAACATTTGATGAATAATCTCAACCATATATTTTATTCCTTTTTTTTTAAAGACCATCCTTCTTTGAACATTGTAGATTGTCACTACAGACTACCAACTGCTGCAAAGTCTAAAATGATTAGCAAATCTAATTCGAATAAAAATAATGACATAATGAAGATGTTGGTATTCCATACTACTTCAGATAAAAGAATAGTCGGAAATCCCCATCGATACTGGAAAGAACGATAACAGTTACTGAAACCTAATGTCCTGAAAAACTGTTTTAATAAAAAAATTTATAATTTTCAACCGAAAGCAGACCTGTTAAATCGGTTAATGAATGCCAAATGTTTCCTTGTAGGGAAATGGGTAATATTTCCGTTACTAAATTTTCTCCTTTTCTCTTTGTCTTTCTCTTTATCTCTTTCTTTCTCGTTTTCTGTCTTTCTTTTCTCTTTTTCACATTTTCTCACTTTTTCTTTCTTATTCTCTCTTTCTTATTCTCACATATTCATTCTCTTTTCATGTTTTTATCCTTTCTTATTCTCTTTTTCTCTCTTTCTTTTTCTCTCACTTTCTCTTACTGCGTATCTTTTTCTTTTTCTCTTTTTCCTTTTCTCTCTTTCCTTTTCGCTTTCTTATTCTCTCTTTTTCTGTCTTATTCTCTTTCTGATTCTCTCATTTATTTTCACTATTCCCCTTTTGCTTATTCTCTTATTTTCGCTTTCTTACTTTCTCTTCTTTTCTCTTTCTATTGTGCTCTTTTTCTGTTTTATCTTTCCTTCTCTTCTCTTTTTAATTTTACTCCTCATTTATCAACATTGTTTTTATTTCATGATCATCATTTTTTTTTTCCTTCTCTCCATTTTCAGGGTCAACTAAATCATCTACATTTTCGAAGATTCTTTACCAAATTCTCGCCAGAGAAAATGGCGTGACACCAAAGCCTTCACCCAAATTCACATCTTCAGTCATTTTATGCGAACTCTAAAATTAAACAGGAACAAGAAGGAAACGTAAACAACTGTTAATCACAGAAAATGGAAAATAAAAAATACATTCATAAATTAATAAATAAAACTTGAAAGAAAAAAAAATAACGAAAGAAAAAATAAAAGTACAAAAAGACAAAGATAAAAAAAATTACATTTTTTTCAAAGTCAATAACAATTAACTACAATGTTTTCTTGTTCAGTTCTCGTGATATGCATTTTTATTTGGGGATTCAAATCGTCATTGGCAAGTAAGGGTTATCTGTTTTCAGATTCTTTTCATCTTTGTCGTTGTTTGACGACTTTATTGCTTCACTCTTAACTTAAATATTTTATATAATATATCACACATATCAAATTATATATACATTATACATAATTTATACTCGCGTCAAAATCTCAATATATATGTTGGAGTACCGAAAAGTTATCTGCCCGACCAAGAAGCTGTTCCAAAGTAAATCAAATTTCGTCAAGTAGTATGCGCTGAGCGAACTTTTCAATTTCCCTGTATATAGGAGGGCACATTATATCGTGTATGCAGTCCGGTATCCTGAGGATACCTAAAGGTTGAAACCATGGTAGCGTAATTGGCTGATCTAATGTTTTAAATTTAAAACCTCTGCACGTTAAATTTTTATTTTTTTAAATTTTCTTTGTGTATTGAGCACTTTTGGATTTGGGACATTTTAATATAAAATAAACATTACTAATTATTTTTACTGGTAGTTTTGAAATATTAAATAGATACATGCTGATCGTTATTGTTTAGTTTAGACTGACAATATGGACAGACATGATCGATAAATATCTTCTATATTACTCCAATTTTAAGGAATATTTCTCTACAAGACTCTGAAATGATTCACAATATTGATTTCATAAGATGATATGAAAACATTATTGATAAAGCCCTTTTTTCTTAATAGATTTATCTTAAGATTAGGGCCAGTGCGTACTACTTTCGAACACCCCGAGTGTAAGTGTAGGGAAGCATGATTGGGGAGCCCGGTAAGTGCTTTGTGATTTGCTATCTTATAAACATTTGCTTTTCTTCTACCTATATTTATATACATTATTACAAATTAAACTAAGCAAAACTGACTATTAAAGGATGAAAAGTTTTCCCGGATTTTGACATCATTGTAGATTTACTTAAGATGGAATGATCTAGTATGGCATGTCTCTAATTGTTATTTAGATACATTGTATTTATTTTTAATTTTTCTAGTTAAATTCTTTCTCTAATTTGCATATGATTCATTATTGTACATAATTAGGTTACAATAAATTTATCATTTTATATGAATACTACCTTATGAAAATTGAGATATAATAACGTGGAGATCTCTACCGTAGGGCAAGGGAGACCTTTGCACCAGTCCTGAACATAGACACATGCCAACATACAGAGATCAGTAGAAAAACCTACATTTTTTAATCTCTTAAGGCCGTACGCGATCGTTGATACCGACAGATTATGCTTTATTTTCTATTATTTGCTATGACGACTTGAGAAAGATAGAGTGTTTTCCCGTTACCTTATAATCTCTTTTAATCCATTCAGGTCGTAGCCGATCATTACTCTCCACAGATTATACTTTATTTTCTGTCATTCGCTATGACTGCTTGAGAAAGATGGAGTGGTTTACCGTTACCTTATAATCACATTTAATCCCTTCAGGTCGTAGTCGATCATTACTCTCCAAAGATTATACATTATTTTCTGTCATTCACTATCACTGCTTGAGAAATATGGAGTGGTTTCCTGTTACTTTATAATCTCTTTTAATCTGTCCAGGTCGTAGCCGATCATTACTCTCCACAGATTATACTGTATTTTCTGTCATTCGGTATGATTGCTTGAAAAAGATGCAGTTGTTTCCCGTTAAGTTATAATCTCTTTTTATCCCTTTAGGTCGTAGCCGATCATTACTCTCCACAGATTATACTATTTTCTGTCATTCACTATGAGTGCTTCAGAAAGATGGAGTGGTTTCCCGTTACCTTATATTCCCTTTAAATCTCTTCAGGTCGTAGCCGAACATTAATCTCCACAGATGAAACTTTATTTTCTGTCATTCGCTATAACTGCTTTAGAAAGATGGAGTGGTTTTCCGTTACCTTATAATCTCTTTTAATCCCTTCAGGTCGTACGTGATCATTACTCTCCACAGATTATACTTTATTTTCTGTCATTCGCTATGACTGCTTGAGAAAGATGGTGTGGTTTCCCGTTACCATATAATCTCTTTTAATCCCTTCAGGTCGTACGCGATCATTACTCTCCACAGATTATACTATTTTCTGTCATTCACTATGAGTGCTTGGTAAAGATGGAGTGTTTTCCAGTTACCTTATAATCTCTTTTAATCCCTTCAGGTCGGAGGCGATCATTGCTCTCCACAGATTATACTTTATTTTCTGTCTTTCGCTATGACTACTTGAGAAAGATGGAGTGGTTTCCCGTTACCTTATAATCTCTTTTAATCCCTTCAGGTCAAAGGCGATCATTACTCTCCACAGATTATACTATTTTCTGTCATTCACTTGCTTGAGAAAGATGGAGTGGTTTCCCGTTGCCTTATAATCTCATTTAATCTCTTCAGGTCGTAGCCGATCGTTATTCTCCACAGATTATACTTTATTTTCTGTCATTCACTATCACTGCTTGAGAAAAATGGAGTGGTTTCCCGTCACCTTATAATCTCTTTTAATCTCTTCAGGTCGTAGCCGATCATTACTCTCCACAGAATATACTTTATTTTCTGTCATTCGCTATGACTGCTTGAGAAAGATGGACTGCTTTCCCGTTACCTTATAATCTCTTTTAATCCCTTCAGGTCGTATGCGATCATTGCTCTCCACAGATTATACTTTATTTTCTGTCTTTCGCTATGACTGCTTGAGAAAGATGGATTGGTTTGCCGTTATCTTATCATCTCTTTTAATCCCTTCAGGTCGAAAGCGATCATTACTCTCCACAGATTATTTTCTGTCATTCTCTATGAGTGCTTGAGAAAGATGGAGTGGTTTCCCGTTACCTTATAATCTCTTTTAATCCCTCCAGGTCGTAGGCGATAATTACTCTCCACAAATTATTTTCTGTCATTCGCTATGACTGCTTGAGAAAGATGGAGTGGTTTCCCCTTACCTTATAATCTCTTTTAATCCCTTCAGGTCGTAGGTGATCATTGCTCTCCACAGATTATACTTTATTTTCTGTCATTCACTATCACTACTTGAGAAAGATGGAGTGGTTTCCCGTTTCCTTATCCATGGTTTGCTATTCACAGTTTTCACTCTATAACTCTAGATGCTACCCTAGACTAGAGGGTCCAGTCTACTCTACTATTTAACTTTTAAACAAGAAAAATCTCAAGTTAATTTTAAAAATTGCCGCAAAACATTATTGATTTATTTAAGATTTATTTATTTTCATATTTCCTAGTTGAATTGTTCACCTCTTTTGCATACGATTCATTAATGTACACAATTAGGTTACAATAAATTTATTATTTTATATGAATACTACCTTATGAAAATTGAGATAATGTGGAGATCTCTATCATAGAGAAGGGAGATTTTTGCACCGGTTCTGCACATAGCCACACACCGGCAGACAGAGATCAGTAGAAAAACCAACATTTTTTAATCTCTTCAGGACGGAGGCGATGATGACTCTCCACAGATTATGCTTCATTTTCTCTTATTTGCTATGACTGCTTGAGAAAAATGGAGTGGTTTCCCGTTGCCTTATAATCTCTTTTAATCCCTTCAGGCCGTAGCCGATCATTACTTTCCACAGATTATTTTCTGTCATTCGCTATGACTGCTTGAGAAAGCTGGAGTGGTTTCCGGTTGCCTTATCGAGTGTTTGGAATTCAGAGTTTTCACTCTCTGACACTAGGTGCTACCCTAGGCTAGAGGGTCCACTCTACCCTACTATTCAACTTTTTACTTGAAAAATCTCAAGTTAATATTAAAAATTACCGCAAATCTCATGTTAATATTAAAAATTACAGCAAATCATTATTGATTTATTTAAGATGGAATGATCTATTATGATATGTCTCTTATTTGGATTTAGATACATTTAGATTGTATTTATTTTCAATATTTCAAGTTGAATTCTTCACCTGCTTTGCATATAATCCACTATTGTACATCATTAGGTTAAAATAAAATGTGTATTTCATAGATACAGGATGCTGTATCATGGATTCAATGGAGGATGAGACTCTTGTTCTGGCCCTCATAACAATTATCGGTTATAACCCTTCGGTTATCTTTAATACTCATCTCCACATACGAAAGGATTGTTTGCTTTGTAAGTTTTATTTACTTGCCACAGGACAATAGCCTAGTGCACTGAAACGTTGCGTTTCAATCTCTGGGAGAACATCTTCTTCTAGGTGCTGTGTTCCATCAGGATGTTGGCGATCATGGCACTTCACAATTTCATGTCCTTTGTACCTCCAAAGAAACGCGATACCAGAGGATTAAAATTAATTTTAAAAAATAAATAATCTTTCTTGAAGCTTTTATTTTACTTTTAATTTCAAGCTAATTGATTAAATATAATATTTCCAATAAGCAAAATATTTTGTATTTCAAAAACTAATTTAAATTGACTGGAAAGAGGTTTTTTTAATCGCTAAAGATCATTGATTTTAGCGACATTTTTAGCCATCAAACAGCAGAATGTAATTCTCATTATTAAACTTTTTTTCAGAAATAAATACACTTTACTGATTCTTTATTTCAGGAATATTAGCCGATTTAAATTTTAATTAATCTGATTTGAAACAAATATTACTTACTTTAATTTTAAAATCTCACTGGAATGCATGTTGATTTTACACTTACTAAAAAACACCAAACAAAAACTTTTAACCTGACAATGTAACTTTCATTAAAAAATTATGTTGCATTTTTACTTTTCTTTTCAATTAATTTCTTTTCCCACAAGACTATTATATCTAATGTCATAGATTTTGTGAGTTCATTTCTCTTGGTTGGGTTGGTTGGTTATAATATATATTCAATCCTTTATTCATACTTATAAAATTCATCTAGGGGCGGTCTTACTATGTTTAATATATCAAACAAGTAAATGCTTAAATGCTATTCAAGATTTTAAATATGTTTTGGAGGCTAAAGTATTGTATACAGACAGGCACATGTAAAGATATATATATATATTGTGTGTATTTAGGCAGCATCTTTTCATTCATACACGTTTCATTAAATAATATAGACAAGTGTTGTCTATTTTATGTAATTCTTTTCATAACGTCTGATAAGTTTAATAACATTATCGTTGAACGAAAAAAGAAATTCACAATATTGATCCATATTTTTTTAATACAATCTAAACTTTCAGTTTACATAAGTCATTATCAAAAATGCCAATTACAACATATTAAGCAATATACGGACAAGACAGTGATGATAGTCTGTCATTGCTTACATAGATGATTTCTAAGCAACGATAAACACGTGCATATAAGACGCTAGAAGCGAAAATCTCACCGCATCTCCTGACGTCACACATGACCACACGAGAATGAATTGGAGAAGTATGAAGTATGGGAAGCCGTTGGTATAAACCAATGGCTTCTGTTACCAATTATAGACATTTAAGAATATTTGTAGAGATGCCATAATTGATTTTGTTTAGGTTGGGTTTCATATATATATATATATATAGGTACCTCCGCACATTCATGATACCAAGAGTTTTAAATGAATGTTTAAAAATGAAAAATATTTCTTGAAGCTTTTATTTTAGTTTTAATTTAAAGTAATTGAATTAAATTTAATATTTTCAATAAACAAAATACTTTATTGCATTTCAAACTAATTTAAAATTGACTGGAAGTGGGTTTCATTTCAAATTGCTAAGAATTACTGATTTTAGTGCCATTTTTAGACATCTTTCATCACAATGTCATTCTCCTTAATAAAAAAATCTTAAAAAAAAAAAAAAAACTTTTCTGATACTCTGAGGAATATTATCCGATTTAAAGTTTAATTAATCTGCTTTGAAACAAATATTACTTACTTTAAGTTTAAAATATCGGAGAATGGATTTTTAGCACCTAGGTAGGTGTTTATTTCAGGTGTTGACCGGTTGGCAGCTAGATTGACAGACGGAAGTTTATATTTTTCTACGGGGATATATCTGTAAAAATTACTTGAGGAATATAATATAGCCGCCTTTTTATATAATTTTTAACTACTGATTAATCTTTAAAATTTAAGAAAATATTCTCCGTAATCTAATGTTTTATTCAATTTAAGGAACTTTGGCTTTAAATTTACTACAGTTATCGCTCTTATTTTTTGATAATGTCGTTTATGGGCTTTCGTATTTACAAAAAACGGCACGTTTATACACATACATTTTTTTTTAATATTGGAGTCTCTGAATTGTAGTAAGCTTTTACATTTATGATTAGTAATTTTTTTAGTTTTTACTTAATAACAATATAACCTAACCGGTACAATCTAACGCAGAAATTTGAAAGATTTAAAAATTTATAAATTAATCTAATTAAAGTTTTTAAAATTGAAAACAATTTTGTAAAAAATTAATTATTCATTGAAAAAAAAATTGTTCTCAAAATTATAGTGTCTATGATATATCTTATTCATAAAAGCACTTTTGTAATTAAATAATTTTTTACTTCTATCAAATTTTTTAATTAACTATCGAAAATAGATTTTCGGTAACTGGGGGGCGCTGTTTTACAAAAAAAAAAAAAAAAAATTAATGATTCAAATTCTCCAATGAGTATATAACTAATATACAAACGGTACAAAAATGAATTTCTTGAAATTTCATAAAATTAAATGTCGGTGTGGGATTTTTTAGAATCCTATAAAAATATTGGTATTAATTATAGGTTTATTATTAATAACAGGCTTTTTAGAACACTATAAACATTTTGGTATTAATTATAGCTTTCTACTGAGAAGCCATTAATTTTGGGAACGGTGTCTATTAATGGGTTATATATCTTAACCAGACTGCAAGTATCGAGCTCCGAGCGAAGATGAAAGTCCGTAAGAAACTACAGAATATTTTCTTTCCATTGCTCCCTTTTTCTTTCCTTATTCATTTTTTAACATTTTGTCCGCAGGTAAAATAAATCCAAATGTCCAGTTAATCAGAGTTCACCAGTCAACTTTTACCCAAAGCGTCATAAACAAAGCGAGTATCATTTTCAATAATACACACAATAGGACCTTGTCGACACAGACGAACTCTTTCCTATCGAACAGTTCAGTCAGAGCAACAGATGGAATTTCAGTGGTAACTAACGGCTTCTCTGACCAAACAGCGTACACCACGAGTTCGACGTCCATAAAAATATTACCCAAACGTAATATTTCAAAAGGATTTAACACGAATGAAAATATAATATTCGATCATTTAACACCCAGATATTCTCGACTGGCGATGGAAGAGACCCAACCGTCACAGTCAAACTATTATCAGTCAACTGCTTTGAACTATAAAACAGATTTTCGAAAAGAATCGTTCGACAGATTTGATTTCTCTTGGAGAACAAATTCCCAACAGAAACAGGAATCATCGTTTACGACCGTTTCAATAAGAGAACCGATACCCAGCGGACTCTTTCAGGAAGTAACACCGGCAACCAAAGTCAATTTATCTTCCTCTGCCAGTGTCGTTAGCTTGATATCGAACGAAGGATTCATAACTAACCAGGGTTATCCGTATGCATATGAAGACGCAACATATTGTCAGTGGAGTGTTCGTTTGGCGAACGGAACTCGTATCAAAATTACGTTTGAAGATCTAGACGTGGAATTCGACAAAGACTTTTTAGAGATCTCGTTTGGTCAGGGAAACGAGTATTATTTTCGGCGATACACAGGTACTAAAGTTCCACCTGCTTCTGTATTCAACACTGACAAAATAAAAATCGTTTTCAAAACTGATCGAGACGGACATGGACGTGGATTCTACATATATTTTAAAGAAACAAATGAAGGTAAGACAGTATATTATCTTATTTCCAAGTATAAACAATAAATTCACGCTGATTTATCAGTTTGGTCATCATGAATGTTTTGGAAATTAATTCTCTTTAACTATATGTGGTATTAGATACTGTTGCGGAGGAGTAGGTTATTAGGAAAATATGTATATATTAGAAGGTATTATTTGTGCTGGCTGCGTGTGTCATATCATTTTTCCTTAAAGGGACAAACGCGACCTTTCCACAGAACTACATTGTTGTGGGTTTCAGAAAACAGTAAAGGTTATTTACCTCACCTCCCCGCGAGGTAGGATGTGACACAAGGCCGTTTTTAATGCGGGGTTAAAACCGAGCCCGTGGGCTCGGGCAAAAATTGCCCGTAAACCCCGTAAAAACGGTGTCGGGTAGCTGTCTACCACCCCAGACGAGGCTCTGTCCTTAGGCATAGCCACGTCTGGGTTCCTCTCCACCCGAAGGCAGAGAGTTCGACCAGCTCAGCTGGAGACGAATCTCCAACTAATTGCCGAAGCAAGCACATGGTTATTTTCTAAGAATAGCTTAGATGTGGCACAAGGCCGAAAGTATGGGGGACCTAGTAAGGATCGAACTCACTCTTCAGTCGTAACTGATCTAGCGAGACAAGCTTACTAACCATTACACTATGCCGAGGTGAGAAGACAGGAAAGAGAAAGAGTTGAAGATGTCGCTCGTATTTATAATGTATGTCACGTGATAGGCTCGAAACACATAGACAGATTTTGGGCGGAATTGTATTTTCGTTCAGGTCAGAAACTAGGTTGATATAAATCGAACGTAGTTGAAAACATTTTATTGACATTAATTGACCAATCAGGAATCAGAGAAATATCAAGGTTCTGTGATCCACTTTTTTTACAAATTTTTGTCGATCGCACTACTGTTACGTAAGAAATCAATTGGAATCTTTTTTTAACTAATGGAATTATTTAGATCACAAATAAAATATTATTAAATTGAAGTAGAACACTAAAATACTAGTGTACTAGTGTCTCGTTCAAAATAAAGGCAATAAGTAGAAAGTTTTAACAGTAAGATGCAGTGAAGCAAACGTCTTGAAACAATGTACTGAGATTCAGTAAAGCAGAAATAAAGAATTCACAGTTAAAATAGAAAACGCTGAACCGTTTAATTAATCCGTTCCATTCATATTTTTAGGTGGTAGCTACGATACATTGAATAGCCTAGATATTATATGAATCATTTTTTGCCGAAAGTCCTCCCTGTCCAGTAAGGACAGATTGAACTTCCAGTACCCAGCCATTCGAGGTCTATTGTCTAACGCCACCCGGGCACAAACGAGTTTGTGGTCCGAATAGCCTACCCAGTGGAACGTAGGGCAATCTAGTAGATCTATGTCGGCTCTTCTAACTCACATTCTGTCAAGGTAGCTAACTACCTTGTCAAAAGGCCAATTAAGAACCCACGTCCACATTTCCCCCCCCGGATGATCGACCCGGTATCTATCGACGAGACCATAATCGTCGATCAGATCAACCAGGCTACGATCGCCCCTTCTCCCGCTAGCTGCCCGTCCCCTGTCTAACTTGGGGTCCAGGATGGCATTCCAGTCCCCCATTAAAACTAGGCGCGTTGAATCCACTAGGAACGGCCCCAACCGCCGAAAAAACGAGACCCGCTCCTCCCGGTCGTTGGGCGCATAAACTGCAACGACTCGGAACGAACCACTTTTCACGGCAATATCGGCCACGATCAATCGGCCCTCGGCATCGATATGCGCAAGGTCCACCTTCGCATCAAGAGTACGCCTGACAAGCAAAGAAACTCCTCTGGCAAAACGGTCCCCATATGCTCAATAGACGACAAAGTCATCGTCCAGCACACACGCATCGGAACTGCAAAAAAAGTGGGTCTCTTCTATCGCGGCGACATCCACATCCAGGGACAGAAGGTCCCGGAGAAGGCGAGCAGCCTTACCCCGATCCATTAAGCCCCTCACATTCAACGTAGCTATCTTTATTTCCATCTTCTAGGCCTGCAAAGAGAAAAAGAGTAAGAGCAAAAACCTACTCACATACGGGGCGGAAATCTGCGGGTGACAGGACCCCGACGGATTGTCCCAGGCTTCCCGTGCCCAACTCTGTCGTCATACGACCATCTGGGACAATTCCACCGTTGTCCATAGGGAACGTTAATTTGGCTGCCCTATATACAGAGGGATGGAGTAATACAAGGACCCTCCCTGCACAGAAATGTGAAAATTTTTTAAGGTCTTGTGAGCCAGTTTCAAAGATCCTAATCTCCGGGAATACCTCCTTGCATTCCTGAAGGAAAGGCCAAATTTTTAAATGCCCCCCAGTGTCCCTAATAAAGGTAACAATACCAGGGGCTTTAGGGAAATTCCTGGGGTCTTCTACAGACTTGCCATCGACGGCAGTAAGTTTAAACAGTGGACCTAGCCGGGCCTTCTTATGCGCCGACAAGTCCTTCTCCAGCTCTCTCCTGTCCACCTTGCAGATAGAGTCGGAGCCAGGAAAATATTTTTTCTTTTTCTTTCTTTTTCTTTCTTTTTCTTTCTTTCTCTGGGAAGGGCGGGGTAGATTTGTGAGGTAGAGAAAAGGAGGGAGGTGGGGTGGAAATAGAAGCAAATGCGGAGATGGGCAGAGCGGGAATTGAAGCACGGAAAGGAGAGGAAGGAAGACTGTTTGTTATCAGTACTGCTGGTTTCGGGGACCCAGGGACGGATCGTCGCCTGAATCTATCCAAGTCCTCATCCTTTCTACTAATGTGCTGTTGTCTTGGTTCAGTGTCTTCTTCCTCCTCCCTATTCCTCTTTAATGAAGAGACTCGAGAGGGAGGCATTTGCTCCACCTGCATTTCATTGTCGGATTCTGGCTTGCTCTTCTCTTGTCCCTTTTGTTCTTGCTGCTGCTGCTGTTGCTGCTGCTGTTGCTGCTGTTACTGCTGCTGTTACTGCTGCTGCTTCGAGGCTTGTTTTTCCGGCCCCTTCTGCTTTTGTGGCAGTTTCCCAGGACTTTTCTGCACCTGCCCCTCCTTGGGCTGCTCCTGGGGTTGCCGTTGCTTTTTGGGGGACGACACATCTTGTTTTGACGGCGAGGATGCACTTTCCTTCCTACGCCCTTTCACGATCTTCCACTCGTTATCGGGAGCCTTCTCCTTCGCCACTTCCGGAACTGCCGTTTTGGCTGCTGGAGTTGTTGCTGTTGCCGCAGGGGGTGCTGGAGGCTGGGGGTTCTTGGCAGGACACACCTTTGCCATGTGTCCCAAAGTTCCGCATGACCAACAGTATGGTCTGCGTCCCTCTACTACCACCAACATGCGTCTATTTCTACATGTCAGTACATTTGGTACGTCCCTGAATGACTCTCTATTCATTGTTACTTGTAGAACTATGTCCCCAGTTGCAATGCCTGCCTTACTTTTAATTGTGTCCGCCTCCTCCACTAATCCATATTTGGAGAAGAAGGCTCCCAACCTATCTTCGCCGATATCCACGGGCACTCCGTGGACGGTTATCTTCGTTCGCCTAGTGCCCATGTATTCGGTTTGGAGCCTCAACGTTGGAGTAGTTAGAGTGCTCCCTGCAAGTCCTTTTGCTTCCTCCTCGCTTCCAAGAAGCATCTCCCACATTGCATGGGATTTCCGGGCCAACACTTTCGGAGTATTTTTTAACTTCCTCAAGGCATCTTCAATTGTCTCCCTACTGACCCCAACCAGCTTGCGACTCTTTATGTCAAAGGTCAGCAGGGAGATTACTTTAACTTCAATTGCCTCCAGGGCCTCCGGGATTGTCAGAAATTCATTTCCCTAGATAAACTTATCTAACTTCGGCCTCAGCTCTTCATAATAGGCTGCATCTTTTTTGGTCCGGTTTCCCGTCCAGGCCGTTTTTCCATTCGGTGACTTCTCTGGTGTTGACACCGTCGATTCATTGTCGTTTAAATTGTCCGCCATGGTGGCATTTTCTTCCACCATGGCTTAAAATTGTAACTGCGCTTTAATTTTTTTATTTTTGCCACGAGAAACAAAGAAAAATAACAAAAGGTGGGGGGGGGGGAAGAAACCAAATACAAAATATGTCAATTAAAAGTCAATAAAATTAAATAAAACTGAAACAAAAAAAGCACAACAAAGGATTAAAAAGGAAACTAAATCAAAAACAAATGTAAAATGCAATGAAAAACTGAAAAAAAAACTGAAACTTTCAACAAAATGACGAAAATAACTTATCGAATACTTGAAAGTCTTTGGCGAAGGTGATGTAGCACAATACAATAGCATACAATAGAATACTCCACACTACGAGAGAGGGGGTATATATTATGTACTAGTGAGCCAGTCCGAATGACACGACTCATTTTATAGTCCACAAATAGAAGGTTAACCAATTAGAAGACGCAGAACATTCAATCCGTCGTGTATAAAGGCGGCCATTTTTGTTCACTCTACCCGAATGTCCAGTCCAGCTTGTCAGGCGAAGAGAGCCAGAAGGACGAACTATGCTCTGCTACTTTTATCGAAATATCCACTGCTAACCTGAACAACGCTTTCCTACTGTCTTCGAAATATTTACTGCAAACCTCTGGATTCTATACTGGAAGATGACCGTCATGATGAATAACACAACAGTACTAAATAATGTTAGAATTTCAACACACTGAAGCGTATTGATAAATAATGTAGTTCGATAAAATGAACAGTATCCTGCTTGCAAGCGGGTGGACTTTGGTGAAAAACATGTGACTCTTCTAGCGACGGGGTATTAGCTTTTTGTATGACCGATTTAGGTGATGAGTGTCGAATTGCAAAAATACGTGGGAAGAAAACAAAAGGCTTACAATCCTTCTAACCTATCATTATTTCTCTGTTTCTACAGCACTTGTTGCTTTTTGCAATCTACATAAAAAAGCTCTATTTTAACGTATAAAGCTAAGTTTGAAAAGCTCAATGACATAATGAATTGTGGCTAATCTCAGAAGCTATGTTTAGAAGCACAAATTTTTGCATGTAAATTTGGTATTTTTAAATTTTAAACTATACAGAAGGCTAAAGCAAACCACTTAACTATCTTTCTCAAGAAACCATATTCATTTACAAATTCTTCTCATGGGCAGTGTCCCCTCAAAACATAGTCAATCATGGCTCTCCACAAGTTCCTGTGCCTTGTAGCTTTTAATAAATTTAATAAATCTTAATAAATGTATTTCTGTTATTTCTACAAAACCTTGTTCTAGCATACATTTACTAAGTATATCATGCGTTGTTTTCCTCTGTCGCCTCTGACTTCAATAAGTTCCGTAAGATTTTCCAAGCCCTCATTCCTCATTATGTGCCCTAGAAATCTCAAGTGTCTCTTCCTAACGTTACGTAGAAATTTTCTTTTTGTATAATACGAAAAACTTTCAGACGGTTATGTTTAGAAATGCCAAAACAAAGGCATCACATTTTCTCGCATAAGAGCCCCTATCTCGAAATATCATACCATCCCCCTAACTTGAATAATCATAAGTACCCCCTAACTCAAATAACCATAAGAACCCCCTAACTCGAATAATCATAAGAGCACCCTACCTGGAACAATCATAAGAGATCCCTACCTCGAATAATCATAAGGACCCCCTACCTCGAATAATCATGAGCCCCTATCTGGAATTATCATAAGAGCCTCCTACATCGAATTATCATAACATCCTCCTACCTCAAATAATCATAAGTGCCCCCTACCTCGAAAAATCATAAGAGCCGCCTACCTCGAATAATCATAAGAGAACCTTACCTCGAATAATCATAAGAACTCCTTACCTCGAATAATCATAAGAGCCCCCTACCTCGAATAATCATAAGAGCCCCCTACCTCGAATTATCACAATATCCCCCTACCTCGAATAATCATGATCCCCTGACCGCGAATAATCATAAGAGATCACAATCTCGAATAATCATTACATCCCCCTACCTCGAATAATCACGAGGCACTGCCTCGAATAATCAGCCGCACTATGAAGAATTCATTTTTAAATAAGCCCCCACTCAACACCTAACAAGATAGAAAATCTATGTTTTTAATAGCTCTTAACATTTTCAGTGATTTTCTTTTAAATTTTGGAGCCTGTTTATTCATCTATTGTATAGTTTTGGGGCTACAATCTATTTTGTTCTGGTGTTCGTTTTTCAGTAACAGTAACCGTTGCAAGTTTGTAGGAATTATATCGTCCTTGAGTCGAATATTGTTGCTACATTTGGTCCCGGTTTTCTGATCTATATCTAGAGATTCTTTGACAGAATGCAAACAAAAATCTGCAAACTTATTGGTCCTGGCCTGGCATCTCAGCTTCAGTCACTTTCCTACCGTCATAATGTAGTTTCTATGTAACTTTTCTATCAATATGTTTATGGTAATTGTTCTTATGAGCTTTCCTCTTTGGTACTTCGCCTCCCCGAGTTAAAGTTCAGTACTACAGGGGACCGACACTATTTTTCAGACACTTTATCATTCAAGTTTTAGGTAGCACAGACAAGTCTGTACTGTTTTAGTGTAATGGCAATAACATTTAAAAACTGTTTCAATATTACAAATGGAAAAGCAGAATTCAAATTAGAAGTATTTTTATTTTTTTACAAATTTTCACATTACACAGGCGACAGTATTTTTCGGGCATTGCAGAAACAATGCTGATAGTTTATGGCAGTACCCTTTTTTTCAATGACTTCTATCAATCTATCTTCATAATGTTCGTACATATTGATAATAACGTCTCTTCGTGTTTCTAGCGGTCTATTTTTAGCATCTTGTATGCGCTGCCACAGTTCAGCCTCTCTGATTATTTCTGGCCCGTCGTAAACAAGCTCTGCAAGCATTTCCCATATGTTTTCACTTAAATTTAAGTCTGGACTTCTTGCAGGTCATTCCAGAGTAGTTATATTTGCTTCATACATCCAATTTTTCACTGATTTGACCACATGGATGCTGCAGTTATCTTGATGCAAAATAAAATTACTTCCCATTTCTTTTTTCTATGAGTGGTAGGGCTCTCTTTTCCAAAAGTTCTCTGTAGCTCAAGCTATTTTGACGTCCTTTTAACCACTCGAGCCACAAGTTTCCATTCGGAAATACCATACCCCATCGCATGACTCCTCCTCCTCCCATCTGTCTCTTGTTGAGAATAACAGGTTCACCTTTTCTCGACGATGTACACCACCCTTCAGGTCCATCGAACTTAAACGTTTTTCATCAATAAATATCACTTTCTTGAAATCGACATGGTTTGTTATTGTTATAGAGTAGTTTTCACAGTGGAGCCTTGTATTTCACTAAGTCGGTCCTAAAAAGGTTCGATGTACAAAACGTTAGGAACTTGATATAATAGTTAATGACGCAGCAATCTAGTTGTGGTGGTTGATACTTTAATGTCTGACATCGACTGACTGATCAACTCACTGAGCTCCCTGGTGACTGCTACTACTACTACTACTTATTATACGTGGGAGAGTCTATTAACAATAGAATAGGTGTGTTCCGGTATAACAGTTATCCATCTTTTGGCGCTTCCCAGCCTTGCCTCCTTGTGTTTTCTCGTTAGTGTAATTCTTTTCTTGATTTTAGCATACTTAAGTCCAATTTCGTGTAGCTTTCTTTGTACAGGTCGAACACTGACATCAAGTTCACACTTCTTCTTTACTTTCTTCGCTGTCACCTTTTCTCCAGATGATAACAACCTCGTAACACTCCTCTTCGTTCTTCTTTCTGTTCTCTTGGAAATTGTTTTTTTCTGTCCTCTCTTCTTCTTCTTCCGCTCATAGTCTGTACTTAGTATGTATTCAACTGTTGACTTCGGTAGCTTCATCTCAGCGACGATCTTTCGGATGCTGAGCCCGTCTTCTCTCTTCTTTTGGACCAAACTGATGACTTCTTTTGAATGCATTCTTCTTCAGGATTTTAATACGTTTTCGCAGTAAATGGTAAAGATACTCAAATGTAATGGTCAGGGTACAATTTACCCGCAGAAAATTTGCATATTGTAGACGTTCGACGGCTAAATCATTAAAAAACCCAGAATTTGTGCCATGCCCGAAAAATAGTGTCGCCTTAGTTGAAGTAAAAATAAAGAAAACATGAAACCAAAGACAAACCCATCAATCAATGTTCATACCATTAATGGACAGTTACTGCTGAACTACCTACTCATCAACGCAAAAGATCTCGGCAGCAAAAAAAACCACCTTTAAGCACACTTTTCAAAGTGTCCCAAAAATAGTGTCGCCCCCCTGTAGGCTTCTCATAATTTTGCTGTTGAAATTGTTACATATAACCATAATATATGCTAATAATTTCTTCACTCACACTGCTAACTTGTGAAATACTCCTCTGGTTTCTTGTTTTCCTATCAAATTCTTCTTCTATATGCCGTGTGAATTTAAAACGTTGGCGATTATGGCTCTCCCTCCACAATTTCCTGTAGCTCTTAATAAATTTTGTGATTTTGTTATCTCTTCTAAACTGCTATCCATTTACCTAAACTCGTTAAGCAGGCTATGCGCTGTTTTCCTCTGTACTTCTTGCCTTCACTATGTGCTGTGAGTATCAGATTTTCCAAGCCCTCTTTCCTCATCATTTACCCTAGACATTTCAGCTGTCTCTTTCTGATACTAAGTATAAGTTTCATTTTTCTTTGTATTTTCGCTAAAGCATAGTCGTTGCTCATATGTTCAAGTATTCTCAGCATCCTTCTGTAGCACCACATTTCTGTTGTTTCGTGTTTTTTCTTCATCTGTCAAGCATTCACTGTCATATAAAAGGACCGATATTACATAACAGCGAATATCTCTATTCTTTCCTTCTAACGAAATTTTCCTGTTTCTTAATAATTTCCTTAGCTTTTTGGAAGGCATCTTTCGCTATCCCAGTGCGTCTTCAGATTTCAGTTTCGTTTTTGTTTTGTTTTTTTCATCTTCTGTTAAAAAACTTCCCAGATATTTAAATTGTTGTACTTGTTGATTTTAGTATCTCCATTTTGTAATTTGTATGTTGGGTTAACAAAAGATTCAGGAATGCAATTGCTCACTTCCAAACCTATCCAAGTGCCGACTGCGGAAGCGATCATCTCCCTCTTAGATGTAAACTAAGAATGAAACTATGGAAAGTAAAGAAGCCTAACGCAGTGCCAAAATTGCAGCACAGCACAACTGACTCCTGAACGGTCCGAACCCGAAGAAAAAATATATGGACGGTGTGTAAAGAAGATACGATGGGCAAAACCAAAATGTAAACTTGAAATGAAACACACTAAGAGAAACTTTAGCAAACGAGACCATTCTGAAGGAAAATGGATTAAGAAAAAACGAATGAATTGCAAATGAGATTCTCGACATGATGCAAAGGAGACAGAAAACAATGCCAGGAAACGGAACAGAATATAAAAAACTACGTAAAGAAATAAGGAACAAATGCAGACAAGCTAAAGAAGAATAGCTCAACGAAAAATACGCAGAAATAGAAAGACAGAGATAAGCATAAAATAATCCAGCGGGACAAAAGGCATGCTTATCAACAAGCTTCATAAAATCCAAGGATAGAACGCTGATATTAGAGAAAGAGAAAATACAGATTGAATGAATATATATGAAAGAGAACAACCGGCAATACATAGAAATATCGACGGAACGGAAATATTAAACAAAGCGGCAGGGCCAGACGGAATTGTAATAGAGACACTGACAGATTTAGATGATATCGGCATACACAAGATCACAGAAATAATAAATGAAATCTACAACAGCGGGGATATACCGGAAGAACTAAGCAGATCTATTTTCATAGCACTGCTTAAGAAACAAGGCGCAAACGAATGTGAATTCCACTAAACAATCAGCCTAATGAGCCACATAACAAAACTCATCATCCAATTTCTGTTGAATAGAGCGCGCAAAAGAATCAGGCCAAAGATAGGACAAGAACAGTGCGGGTTGGTCAAAGACACCGGAAGAAATAATACTACCAGAAAGAGCAATACAAACGCAGAAGGGCGTGTTCCTGTGTTTTATAGATTACACAAAGGCGTTCCACAAACTAAGCCGCGTAGATCTGTTACAGCTGCTCAGTAACCTTGACATATTTGCAAAATAATAATCAAGAATCTATATTAGCAGCAAACTACCTGCATACGGACAGAAAATGAGTTCAGCAGATATACAAAAATATTAAGTGGGGTAAGACAAAGTTGTGTCTTCTCACCGGATTTATTCGACTCCTACAGCGAGGCAATTCTGAGAGTATTAGAAGTCCTACCATGATTGGCGGGAACAGTCTTAACAATATAAGATATGCAGATGAAACGGCGCATACACAGAAAGGAAACCACAAATGCTCCTACAAAAAGTAACGAAGGAAAGTGAGAAGAAAGGACTAAGCATAAACTACAGAAGACAGAATGTTGATTTTCTAAGCGTAGCTAAGATGTAGCACAGGACCGAAAGTATGGGCGACCTAGTGAGGATCGAACTCCCTTTTCAGTTATAATTGATCTAGCGAGACAAGCTTGCTAACAATTGCACTATGTCGAAGTGCCCAAGAAGACAGAATGCATGATTATCAGCAAAAGATTGAACCCAGAATGTAAATTACAGGTCGGGGATACTAAATTGAAGGAGGTAGAGAAATTTAAGTGTCTGGGAATTGAGATCCGAAGATAAGGAATGGGGACAAAGATGAATTCCAAAAGCTAAGCAGAGTATTAAGAGAAGAGAAATTTTATTAGAAACAAAGAAAAGAGTATTGAACTGTTACGTGATATCTGTCCTCCTGTATGGCAACGAATACGGGACAATCTCTTCAAAGATGAAGAAGCAACAGAAATGTGGTTCTACAGAAAGATGATGAGAATACCATGAGCTGAACATGTGAGCAACACCGAGGTTAGAGACAATGGAAACAAAGAGGAAACATACGTAACATCAGGAAGAGGCAGTTCAAATTTATGGGGCACGTACTGAGGTAGGAGGGCTTGAAACATTTGATATTCACAGGACAAATAGAGGGGAAAAGGGTCAAAGGGAAGCAGCGCGTAACATATTTGATGGGCTTGAGCAAGTGGATGGTGGAACAGGGTTTGCGAGAAGTAACAAGAGAAGTATTGTGGTCGAAATGCCGTAAAATATAATAAACCAAACCTCTGTACCTCTTGCCTCGAGAGGAAAAGTAGGAAAGCTGTTTAGTAGATTCGTTTTGGGTACGATATGGAACGCTTAAATGGACATTAACGATCTCTTCAATTCTATGCCTGTATATGCGCAGAGCCTAAACAATTCAGATAACTCGGCGTATGACTCATCTATAACAAATTAATTATAGGAGGAAAAGTAATTGAATGTAGAATAGGTTTTGTGCTAGATGTAGTTTCACCCAACACCACCAATTGCTACGAAACCAAAACATTAACCGGAAAACTCGAGTCATGTTCTTAAATAGCTTCGTCAGATCGAGACTTTCATATGAATATCATGCCAAACCCATTCAGAAATATCTAAACTGTCAGCTGTATACAACCGCTTCCTACGATCAATGGTGAACAAAAGGCTTTGAGTGATTAAAGTCTGAATGTCTTGGCAAAGATCATCCTTCTTTGAACATTGTGGACTGACACTATAGAATACCAAAGAACTGTACCAAATAACAGAAACGGCAACAACAAATAAAAAGGGTTGTACATGTAACTTGGAGAGAAAATAATGACATAATCAAGATTCCTCACCACTTCAAATAAAAGGTTAGGAAGGAAACACCTGTCAATAGTGAAAAGAGCGATAAAAACTATTGGACTTGAGAAACCTGTTTTTCTGAAAAAATGTTGTAATTTTTCCTTTAACTTTCGAAATGTTGCAAGAGAAACATTTTATAAATTTCAACCGAAAACATAACTGGGTGCTCGGTCAATGAATGCTAAATGTTTCCTTATTGGGAAACAGCTAATAATTTCATTGCCATTACCATAGTCTAAGAAGAGATTAAATGGTTTGGTGCTCTTACTTTCTCTATCTGATATTCCTGATGAAGTTTGAAATGCTTCAGTATTGCCGTCCTTACCAGATATGTACGTCTATGTAGATCGACATTATACTTCTAACAGATCTCGACAGCTCTAATCAATATTTGTACCCTTACTACTCCCTCAGTTACTGTTCTGATATCTATTTACACAAGCGTGTTTTGTAGGTTACCCAATAAAATGCTCGGCAGCCACTTTTTGTGTGTCTTGTTCGTGCCATATGTTACAATCGTCGCCATGTAAATATTTACATTGTTAGGAATATTGCCCTTATCTTTATTCTTAAATTCACGGCGTTTCGGTTGTTGTACGATCCAGAATTCTTCAGGCGATATACGCTGAAATTTCGTATTGAACCCTTTATTTAGTCCACTGGGGTAGATTGTTCTAGTTCCACGTGCCAGACCTTTTTTCTGGATATCTCAGTTTCAGTTGTCTCCCGTCTCTTTTATTTTCGAAATCAATTGAACCCGCCTTCGATTCATATTTGCATGTCTATTTAAAAAGAAAACCTCTTACATCTTTTATTTCAGCACCTTCATTTCTGCTGTCAGCAAACCCCTCGTGCAGTGACCTCAGTGTCTCAAGAGAAGGCCATCTGGTCACGCCAGGCTATCCACAAACACATTATTCGAATAATGAGGTGAGTAGTCCAAGATATATTATAGGTCTACGTGGAAGATTAGTATAACACAGTACAAAATGGAATGAAATGAACCAATCGTTGAGACAAACGTTCAAATGAGAACAGCTTCTTTGCCCTTTTGTTCTTTTTTAATTATTTCACCTCAGACAAGGTAGTAAAGCCACTAAGATGTAAGGGGTTACTGATTGTGAACGATTATGAGAAAAGGTATTATTAAAGAGAGAGACAATAAAAGAGACTAAGAAGACAGAAGATGACGATTGACATTGCATTTACATTTTTGAAGATCAAAGTTGGCTGGAATGCAAGAAGCCGGAAAAGAGTTCCTGAAGCAAGAAGTATGAAAGAAGAAACGGTTACATCTAGTCAATTCAACTGTAAAATGATGTGACCTTGCTGCCAATCTAGTACTGCTCTTAAATTCATAAAGTCTTGATACCAAAGAAGGAAGTAATATTTATAATTAAATTAATTTTTAATTAATTATTTGTAAATACAAAGCCCAAAGTGGGGTGCGTGAAGGCTGGTCTTCAATTTGTCTTATCTCAAACTTAACTTGCCACAATTACTGACCCAAACATACAACAGTATTCCTTATACCAAAACACATACTTCCTATTCTTATTACAGCCACCATCCTCGGGACAAAGGGGCAGTAATCCTCGATCGAATATCAGAGAAGATTGATAATATTCTATCTCAGTTCCCTTCGACCAGCTTTCATACCTTTGGTGACTTCAATATCTACCATAAAGAGTGGCTAGTCCAAAACCGCTGTTGAAAGCAGTCATTTCAGAGACTTTTCCATCGCCTATGAACTAACCTAGATCATCGGAGAACCTACCCGGGTCCCGGACACGACGTGGCATCAGGAGAACCTCTTCCTAACCTCCTGCCCTGATGAATGCTTATCAAAAGCTTTACCTCCACTAGGTACGTCAAACCATTCCCTAATCAGTGCCCTACAGCCAAAACTCACCGAGGAGTGAAGTAGTTCGGACCGCAATGCATTCAGAACTGCCTTCAATCGCTGCAAAATTTTCGAGAAAACGCCAAGTGCAGCTACGCACGAGCAGTCCAGACCAAGGTTGAAAAGAAACAACTTGGATTCCGTGAATTCTGGAAGATCACCAACCAAATCATGAACAGAGGTAAAGCGGCAGTACCCAAAATTGTAAATGGCTCCGAGGTCATTTCTTCCTCGACAGCTAAAGCGAACCTCTTCACCTCCATTTTTGCCTCTAACTCAACGTTAGATGACAATGACCATCCCCTCCCCAGGTTCCTACATCTCACTGAGCACACTCAGTAATATTATCATCACAGTGCGAGAAGTCCGTTGACTTATCAAAGGCCTTGACCTTAAGAAAGCCACTGGTTCAGACAAAATTCCAATTAAGAACATCAACCCGGAATTATCCCCAGACCTAGCAAAGTTATTCAACGGCTGCTTGAAGGAGAAATCCTACCCAAGCCTGTGGAAGTTGTCTAGAATATGCCCGGTTTTCCAGAACCCGGGCAAGAGATCTTCCCTCTCTCAGTACAGTCTCCTGAATAAGCTTTTTGAGAGCATAATCAATAAGAAGGTCGTTGAGCACCTAGAAAAACAACCTCTTCAGAGACGAGCAGTGTCGGTTTCGGTTGGTCCGATCCACTGCAGACGTCCTAACTGCCACCACACAGAATCAGTAAGTCTCTTGAGGACAAATACGCCTCGTTGATCATAACACTGACAGGCCTTCGACAAGATGTGGTACAAAGGCTTAATAAACAAGCTCTACAGTAAAGGAATCGTCGAAAGGGTCTTCTCGATCATAAAATCATTCCTAACAGGTAGGTCCCTGAGAGTAGTTATCAAAGGCTAGTTCTTCGGAGCCTTAGAGGTCAACGTAGGTGTCCCCAAGAGATCACTCCTCAGACCAACATAAATGATCTGCCTAAGAATATTCTCAGATCATTTTTAAACATCTATGATGATGATAAGCGTGTATGCATGAATATTTTTATTCAAATTCTGACATACATTCCATATAATTAGAATATATATGTCACAACCAGTACTTAGCCACCAACAACTCTGTATTATTTTTCCTACAATCATGGCATTTTAAAAAGAGTTTAAACCAATCGAATGGAACAAAGAAGAATCCCAAAACAAATGAGAATTCTTTGCGAGAAAAATAATCTTTCGCGAAGTCTTTAATCCTAATCGACTTTTTTTGTAATCTTTTAAGCCAACATAAAGGCTTAAAAAAAGCATTCGATTTGAAAGTGTAAATAAAATCTGGTATTATAATCCTCAGCTATAACCATACACCATGGAATTTTTGTAGGTCTCACTTTTGTAATGTATTTAGACAAGAAATGGAGATCTTACATTTTAGCGTCCGAAATTATCGCAGCTGTTTTGATGATAAAATACTCATTAAGCAGATATCAACCCGAATAAAAACATAGTATTAAAAGGCGTATAAGCAGCAGACGTATTAAATACTTTTGCTTACTTATACGAATTTACTAAACTTACATTGCCTACTGTCGAGATACATTGGTCCTGATCTGTGGCAGCTCGGCTAAAGTCACTTTCCCACTGTCATAAGGTTGCTTCTCTGTGTCTTTTCTATTAGGTTGGTGCAAAAATAATGACATAATAATGTCGTTTTTTGACGAATTTTTTAACGTCAAAAAACGACATTATTACGTCATTATTTTTGCACCAACCTAATATAAATACTTTCATGGTAATTGTTCAAATGAGCTCTTCGCTATAGTAAATACTCATTGGAGCTAGTTTTTAAATTGTTGTTTTATTCCCCTCCCCCTATAGACAATAAATTGTACATATGGGGGCTAGTTAGTATTTTCATAGAGACACGAGGTATTATGGTGGATATAGTAAGGAAGATACGTAAGAATGTGTTGTTTTGGTATACGTAATATTGTTTGTACGATTGGGTCAGTGTTTGTGGCTAGCTAAGTTATAGTTAAGAGAGAAGACCGTCCTTTCCCCAATCCCCACTTCGGCCTTGTGCCACATTTCTGTGTATTAAACAAAATAAATATCGCTCTTCGCTATAGTAAATACTCATTGGAGCTAGTTTTTAAATTGTTGTTTTATTCCCTCCAAACCCCCAGACAATAAATTGTACATAGGTAGACTAGTTAGTATTTTCATAGAGACAATGAGGTATTATGGTGGATGTAATAAGAAAGGTAAGTAAGAATGTGTTGTTTTGAGGTTAGGAATATTGTGGTATGATTGGGTCAATGTTTGTGGCTAGTTAAATTTTAAGTTAAGCCAGAAGAAGACCGTCCTTTTCCCCCATTACCCAGTTTGGCCTTGTGCCACATTTTGTAAATATTTACAAATAAAGGTGCCATAGCTCTTCGTTATGGCACCTAGACATTTTTAATTTAAATTCAGTACTAGACTGGCTTCGAGATCTCATCAATTTACAATTAGGTTGGCTAGACGTAGCCTTAAGTTCTATGCTAACAGTTTCTTTTCTTGCTTGTGGAACTCCCTTCTGGCTCGATGCATTCCGGCCAACATTAATCTGCAAATAATTAGATGGCAATGTCATTCGCTATCTACTGTCTTCCTGATGACTCTTTTCTGTTTCCGTTCGTTATTAATGCTTCTGTACGTAATTCTTCCACACCCGATAACCTTTAGTGTTTTAGTGGTTTTGCTGCCTTCCATCGTGTGATACCGATTAATATATATATATATATATATATATATATATATATATATATATATATATATATATATATATCCGTCTTCGTGATATTTCGAAACCAGTGTGCTTTGTGAAGTATTTTTGTTATACTGTGTGTGGTCGTGTTCTTTACTATGTATTACAGAATAACCAAACGAAAACAAAATGGTGACGTTAACGAGAAATCAAAACGAGTGAAGACAATGCTACAACAATGCAACAGTGAAAGTGTTATGAAATGTAAACGCTAGACATTTGGTATGTAGGTAGATTTTTTTTTATTAGATAGGTATATTTATTTCGAAATTAAATTAATAAAAATACAAACAGCAATAAAAATAAAGTTAACACTGTCAAAGAACATTATTAAAACGTTTTATTTATTTATTTAAGAATTACTTGTTGAAAAAGCAAACGATGTAATTTGGGTCACTGAACAAGAATAATTTCGCTTTCAAATACAACAACTAACATCTTTTCACTCTTTCTCCCTCTTGGGTGTAGCTTACATGTTCGTTCTTTAAATATCTCACAAAGGGTTGATAAGTCATAAAAAATCATTTAGTCAATTTCGAATCCAAACAAGATTTCAGAATATAAAATGAGTCACCAAACTTTTCACTCGAAAAAAGTAAGATTTAATCTTTAAAATATAAAATATGCATTGTCCTTAAATAAGTCATAAAGGATTGATAATCCGTAAAAAATATAGTCAGTTTATATCCAAACAAAATTTCAGAATATGAAACCAGTCACCAAAATTTTCACTCGCCAAAAAGAAAGATTTTCTCTTACAATCTAAAATATTGTCTTAAATAAGTCACAAAGGGTTGATAATCCGTAAAAAAATATAGTCAATTTATATCCAAACAAGATTTCAGAATATGAAACTAGTCACCAAACTTTTCACCCGCAAAAGTAATAAAGCTTTTTTTAAATTACAATCCAAAATATATATCGGCTTTAAATAAATCACAAAAGGATGATAAGCCGAAAAAAAAAAGAAAAAAACAAATCATTCTGTCAATTTCAAATGCAAATGTAAATTCACGAAAACTAGAAAGATGTATTCTTACAATTCAAAATATGGTTTGTCATTAAGTAACTCACAAAGTTAAGCCGTAAAAAACAAATCATTCGGTGAATTTCAAATCTAAACTTGGTTTCAAAATATAAAACGAGTCAACAAACTTCTCACTCAAAGAATAGAAAGATTTATTCTTACAATCTAAAATATGTATCTTATTTAAATAACTCACGAAGGGTTGATAAACCGTTAAAAATCATTCAGTCAATTTCAAATTGAAACAAGACTTTGGAATATAAAATGATTTAACCAACTTTTAACTAGCAAAAAAAAAAATAAAGATTTATTCTTACAATCCAAAATATGTTATGGCTTTAAATAACGCACGAAGGGTTGATAAGCCGTAAAACACAATCATTCTATCAATTTCAAATCCAAATGTTTCAGAATATGAAACGAACGTTTCACTCGTAAAAAAGAAAGATTTATTGTTACAATTCAACTTATGTTTTGCCTTTAAAGAACCCACAAATGGTCGATAAACCGTAAAACACAAATCATTCAGTCAATTTCAAACCCAAAGATAATTTCAAATATGAAATCGAAAATATGTCCCAGTTTAATTTCTTTCTGCATTTCTAGGATGAGGAGTTATTATTTATATATTATTCTCGTTCAGCAGTCCTTGACTCGGGATATCACGTGTATTAAAGCGTTGATTTCTGAATTTTATGGCAGCAATTGTGACTTCAGTCACTGGGTTGGTTAGTGTAAACTGAGGCTTCCATTACTCAGTAAGTCATTTATGTACCATGCGTGATACACGCTAAGGTGATCACGTATCTTTTGATACATGACTGACGAGGAAGATTTTTTCTCGCGGTAGGTTGCCATTTCTTTTTACGGTAGACCAGTTGCGATCCAAGGCTATAGAACCCGGTTTGTCCTACGATTTACCCATAGCTGGTGGGGGGGAGGAGGAGAGAAGAGAGGGTTCATACCTTTCCCAAGGGTATTAGCACGTAAGTGAATGTAATGGATTCGACTGGAATTCGAACTCGGCTCTCCGATTCCGCAATCCTAACCGCAGCTACTACTCCACCGTTCCATAACTAGATTGATTAAAACTACGTCTAATTCCCATAATACAGAAACCGAGTCTCAGACTAGTTGCAAGCTGAATTTTTATTCCGACTCCGCGCAATATATTTTAACCTCAAGTCTAGAGAGGTCCAACTGAAAATGTGTAATCACACTCAACAATATAGCGTTAAAATTTGAAAATGAAATTAACCTAAACTCATGTCTGAACACTCATTTATTTTATTTTTAGTTTTGCTCATGGGTCATTGCTGGTGCGGCAAACTCGGTGATCAAATTGGAAATCGAAGACTTCCATACTGAAATCTACGACCAACTGGCCATTGGTGTAGGGTTGGGTCCCCAGGGTAACGCTTCCTCGGCTTTAATTCGATTGTTTGGCAAAGTGGACACGCCTCAAGAAACAATCATCCCTGCTAACGCCCTCTGGTTTCAGTTTCGCAGTGACGAATCCGTAACAGAGACGGGATTTGATATTCGCTATCAGATAATTGAAAGGCGTAAGTATCATAATCAATATATCCTTTTATTTATTTATCTCTATAAGTGCATCTCTTCCCCACCCCCACTCTCTCTCTCTCTCTCTCTCTTTCCTCCCTTCCTCTATCTCTCATATAGTAAGGTTGATCAATAAGTTTCGACAGTTTTATTGTGTCGTGTTTCATGTGAACAATGGACAAAAGTTAGTCTAATTCAGTGCTTCTAAAACTATCTGATATGCTGGACCGGCATTTTTTTCTTCAGTGTGTCACGTACCTGTAATATTTCGTGGTAGTATTAATTTATACCGGAAACGATATATATAATGAATGTGATAAAAGTTGACTATTTTTTATCTTCCATTTATTTTGCAAAAATAATTCAATATCAAAACATATAAAAAGTAATTAAAAGAAAAAAGCAGTTTATTAACAGAAAAACAAAAATTATATAAACTTAATCCTTACAAATGAGTCTTTACTATGGCCTGGATACTGGCCGCGTAGCGATAGCTGATGGTTCGCCTACAGGCACCGGTCCGTGGACGAACCACCATTTTGAGTAGTACTGGTCAAATTGACTTCACAAAAGAGATCTGATGAGCTCCACCCTTTAGTTCCACAAGTTCATACCTTTTTACCGAAGATTCTTCACCATACGTTTATGGAATCGAAACACCTACACACTCGCTGAACAGTATAAAACTTAACCTCTTCAAATCAAGAATGAATCTCTGTCTATCCTCCATATCCTCATAATTTTCATTTATTTCTACCTCCTCTTAGACATACCTCATTAAGTAATCCTATACCTTGAGTGGCTCTTGGGTCTTGTATTTGGTGAACTATAATAAAAAAAATAAAAAATATTTTGAAAACGTTTGTGCAGAACAAATATATTTTTTTCACTGTCATGAATTTATGAACCCCCAATCCATATACAGGATGGCTGCAAAAAATGTTTTTTGTAAAAAACCAAGATATTGTCATTCACGGAATAGTAGAGAAAGCCTTGGAATTTATAAAGGTGTTTCGTGGGTGCATCAGTAGCTCATTTGATTCAAACCAGACTTGACATTTTTTCTTGCCATAGCCAAGCGTTTCCTGGGATGACTCGTATATAGCACTTTTGAAAAAACCGCCATATTGATTCAATGTTTGCACTGTCTGGGATATCTGCAAGCTGGTTGTTACAGAGGGGCTGAAAAGATTTCAAATTGACATTATTGTTTAGCCTTTTGACATCTATTCTTTGAGCATCCGAACTACAAATACTGAAGCTAACCTTGGATCGTATTAATCTATGGTCAGACCAATACTCACCAATGGAGAAAGAACGAGTTATTTTTATATCCCTCCTGGAGGAAATCCTTACAATTACATAGTTGATGAGATGATAGTGGTTAGATCGAGAACACTTCTAGCTAGTTTTGCAGTGGTTCGGAAGCTGGAAAATAGTGCTGGTAATCAAGAGTCCATGCTCATTACAAAGGAATAGCAGTAGATGGCCATTTGAGTTGGCCTTGCCAACACCATGCCAACGGATTCCACAGAGGTTTGTTATGGATAGAAATACTTCTGAACTGGTTGCGTAATTCAAAGTAGAAATTCTCCTTAATTACGCCACTAGACTTGATGCTTGGAGGATAGCAATTAAAGATGGTTGCATACATATTTCTGCTCATGCAAATACACAAGGATATAAGTCCTTCATTTTTTTTCCAACAGGTAGAGATAAAAGACGTTTCACCAGTTCGTTCCGAATAGCCATTCCGAACCTGAGCCCTGCTTCTCTCTTAGCTGTCTCAGCCCTACCAATCCAGAAAAAGGTTGCATCCACAATCAACCTCCTGAAGCTGACCCAAATCAGCTAGTCTACTTTCCTAAAGAGTAGTTATGCCGATGTTTGTTTTTTTTTTCTTTTTTTTTTTTTAGGAATCGGGCAAGCAAAGCATTCCTATGTTTAAATTTCTTCTCACACTCCAAGACCCATTGAAAAGATTTTGAATGTTTGCCTTTTTTATTTTTCTGCTACCATTTTGGATACTGCTGTGACCAAGTAAATGGTTAAAGAAATAACAAAACAAGTGTTACAGATATATCATATATCAAACAGTAAGTACCACAGAAGAGTATTACACTAGTGAGTGTGTGTCGGTTGACCGGCGTTCACTCTATTCGACTGTTGATATTTAGCAGCCCCCACTACGAGGGTAGATGTGGCGCAAGGCCGAGTTTAACGTGGGTTATCCGAGCTCGGCCAAAAAGTCCCCGTAGAACCCGCATAAACGGGTTCGGTCTGTCTACATCCCCGGACGAGACTCTACCCTTCGGCACAGCCTCGTCCGGGTTCCTCTCTGCCCAAAGGCAGAGAGTTCGACAGCAGCTGCGAAAAGTCACAGCCTCGGTAGAACAATCTATTAGACTGTTAATATTTAACAGCCCCTACCCACGAGGGATATATGTGGCACAAGGCCGAGTTTACCGTGGGTTTTCCGAGTCCGTAGGCTCAGCCAAAAATATTCCCTTCGAACCCGTATAAACAGGTTCAGGAACTGTCTACCTCACCGGACGAAACTTTTCACTTCAGCAAAGCCTCAAGGCAGAGAGTTTGACAGCAACGAACAATCTATTCGACTGTTCCCCAAGGCCTTCTCTCCTACTAATCTTATATTAGGCGGAAGAGTTCAACATAGACTCTTTAGAGGGAGGACACCAAGACCCCCCCCCCGCCTTTTCAGCCTGGCTCCGTATGGAGTCTATATTTTTATAATTACTACACAATACTTTTTATTTAAAAAAGAAACAACCACTTCGCAAAAGCTATATACAGGAATTACGTTCAGAATTTTTTTTTTTTTTAATTATACGACAAACATTTTACTTGTTAACAACGGTCCCTTCTTATTAAAGTCTCTGTTCATTATTCCTCAATAATGAAAATATATATATATATTCTACATTATATATATATACATATAAATGTTCTATGTAGTGAAAATATTACTGAGATTGTGAGATATATTGTGAGACTGAGATTTATTATAATGAAAATTACGTAACAGTCAACCTCTACCCAGCACCTGAAGATTGCGTCGTGCATGAAATTTTGAGTCGTGCTACTGGTGAGGGATAATATGTACATTTATTAATATATACTCAATAGCTCTGTTGTATTAACATAATATAATATAATAGCTCACACACACACACACACACACACACACACATATATATATATATATATATGTGTGTGTGTGTGTGCATAAATGTTTGTTAAATGAGCACAGCTCTTCCATGCTACATTTTAAAGGTTCACTTGGCATAAGTGTTCAATTTCTGAACGGATTCGTTGCGCTCACTTTTGCAGAAATACCTTTCGAAGAGCTATGTGCTCAATGGGTTAAGCTCGCTATTGTTATTACTTCAAAATCGGTTTGGCAATTGATCTCGGTAAAAAAAAAATACTTTTTCCGGAAACGCACAGCAGCAGCCCCTCATTTGTTGCGCTGACGTTCTTATGCTCCACATTGTGAGTCTAATGTTACTATGGAGGAATATGTGTTTCAATTAATTCAGGATTAAACGTACAGGTAATACAGTATTAGATATAGATATTTGCACATATTCTAAAGTAAAAGGCGTATCAACAATACTTGCATCCTATATAACTCTTGCGCATTTACAAAAATCTGTATACGACCGTAGAAATGACAATTATTATCCGGCAACATATTAACACCTCTTGCATAATTTGTCGTAATACAGTAATATTTTTATGTCGACTAACTGGATGAGTATTTGCTCAAGTTTAGCAAGCACACCCTTATGCAATTAATTGAAACAACCGCTGTTGGTTCCTTTCTTTCACGATACGGTCAGATTTAGACCCACTGGAATGACAGGGAGTATTTTTTTTTTCTCAGATTAGATCATTTGCAGTGGTGTGCAGTAATATGACTCTCTTTTCGGTGTGTATGATGAAATTTGTTTGGCCTTGAAAAATATTGCGTCATCCGTGAATGCATCAGATTTTTATCACACCCAGACACTATTGTCTCGACTGTCGATTAAGTGTTCTACGGCCATTGCCTGCGATGCACTCTACTACAAGAAAGCGTATGATAACTGTAATGCTGCACAAACACACTGGCAAGCCTTACCAGGGATCAAATGAAAGTACTATAGACGTAAAATCTCTCCTGATTTAAAACCACTCAAGAATCTGTGGTCAATCTGCAAGGAACGACTTCGTGGAATGGACATACGACGTACTAACATGTACACTGGGTCATGTTTCATTGGAAAATACGAAAAAAGTAAATAATAAAGAAATTTCTCGTTTTCTTACAATTAATTTGTACAAGAGTGTATGTTACGCGCTGCTTTCCTCTTTTCCTCACTTTGTCCCGTCAGTATCAGATTTTCCAAACTCTCCTTCCTCATTATATGCTCCAGAAATTTCAGCTGTCTCTTCCTGATGTTAAGTATTAGTTTCCTTTTAGTTTCCATTTTCTCTAAAACCTTGCTGTTCCTCACATGTTCGGTCCATGGTATCCTCATCACATTTTTGTAGAACAACATGTCTGTTGCTTCAAGTCTCTTCTTTACCTTTCAGGAGATTGTCCAGCATTCACTGTTATATAGGAGGATAGAGATCACGTAAAAGTTCAGTACTCTTTTCTATGTTTCTAACGAAATTTTTGTCTTCTAATACTCTGCTTAGCTTTTGGAACGCACCTTTAACCATCCTAATACGGATTCGGATCTCAGTATCACACTTTCCGTCCACTGTTAGAACACTTCTCAGATATTAGGTTGGTGCAAAAATAATGACGTAATAATGTTGTTTTTTGACGTATTTTTTAACGTCAAAAACGACATTATTACGTCATTATTTTTGCACCAACCTAATATTTCAATTTCTATGATCGCCTAATCCTTGAAGGGATACGGCACATAAAAGAAGAACAGGAAGTAGAAGAACAAGAACTGGACAAGACAAAGTACCGTCCCATCATATCCAATTGTGTGTCATATTTGATGTCGACCATTTTTACTGTCAAACATCTTGAAAAGTATGTTTTTGTAGCCTGGGTATTATGAGGATGATCATTCTTTTGCTATAAGCGCAACTTGATTTCCTCCTGCCGGAATGGCAGCAGAACAGGTCGAACAATGATCCTGGTATATACGTTGTATTTCAACGTTCCCGCCACAAACACCAAAAGTGAGCGAGAATTCAAACTTTTTACACCAGATACTATGATGCTAGAGATTTAGCCTCTATGTTATGGGTGAATACTAGACACTGGAAGATGTCAATTCCCCTAGTCTACATCGCACACTCAAATGACCATCACTATTAGACACAACAGAACATCAGTTGATCAACTGATAACCCGCTTCGGACACTACTGGACATGCGTACGACGGTATTGAAACGTTACTGGAAGTTTGAATAGAAGCGTGTGTACCTATTTTCCTTCTGCAAATCATTGATTCTCAATGGCAGTTATAATAATGTTCATTTGACTATTGCTGCCAACATCGAAGCGTCATTGACACTTATCAGTTCTTCCCGAAATAACCGTCCAGCCTCTCGAAAGCTCACAATCACACTCAAATAGCCCTAATGAATCAAAATGAGCACGTGAGTTCTTCTGTGATATGACATCTGTTTGGACTGGACTCTTCAATGACAATGAGATTTATCGCAATAAGTGCCACTGTCAAAAGCTCAGACACAGATGGTACAGTCGTATGAGTGTTACTAGATAACAAGATTGTTAAAAAAATACTTTTAACAAAATATTTGCTGCCTCCTCGTATCCACGCAATATTCTTCTGGATATTACAAGTTTATTTTCCGCCAGTACATACAAATTCTATCTGCTCATAGATCACCTTAAATAAAATGAAAATGTTTTAACAGCATTAAATTGACTTAAATGAATGATTCATTTATTCATTTTCTACGGCTTATGAACCCTTTGCAGGTTATTTAAAGACAGAGAATATTTTTAGATTGTAAGATTTTTTCGAGGTAATGGTTTAGACTAACTAATTAACCAATAGCTGGGGGAGAAGAGGTGGATTCATACCTTTCCCAAGGGTATTTGCGCGTAAGTGAATATAACGAACCCAACTGGAATTGGAACTTGATTCTCCGATTAGCAATTCCCAGCCATTATCTATTATACTACCCGCAAATTCAAGCTTACAGCGTCTGGTATTCCCAATCGGTCACTCATCTAGGTACTGACCAGGCTCGAAGTTGCTTAACATCAGTGATCTTACGGGAACCGGCGTTTCAAAGTGCTGTGTCCATAAGCCTTGACTTAAATAAATACGATGTAAAAATATTTAAAACTTGGATTGAGATGCGTTATTTTCTAAGATTTTTTTGCTTTCAAGTTATTTTTCGCTCAGGCATTGACCACTGGTATCTGGTATGAATGCATAACATTCTAAGACAGCAAACATGTACTATAAGTATCTATAAGGTTAGCCTTGAACTGGCACGAGGTTAGATATCAGATACCGTTTGTCAAGTTGTGGCAGTAGCCAGACAGGTTAAGCAGCGAGATCGAAAACTGACCTTGACGAACAATAAAAAACAGTTGAATAAATCATTCTGGTTTATTGATCTGCTTAAACAACTTGGAAATGGGAAATAATGAAGCCTATTAAAGAGGGTTCCGGCTTCATAGCGCTCACCAGGGTTGACTTGCTGGCAAATATTTTCTACTTTTCGGAAACTTGACCTCCTCCCTCCTGTTAATTTGTTTAGGAAAAATCCTAAATCACAACACGCAACCCACACTCGTCCCAGACCAGAAGATGGTCGCCTCCAAGTGCTGTCGCACCCCTAATTAAAGGAAGCCATTCTTGCTCTCCTATTAAACGAGAATCATCATATATCGCTACAATCTCCATTATCGTTAAGATGTAAGAGACTCACTTTTTCTTGTCTCTCGGGTGGGTGATTATATATCTACTTGCCATACGATTTTCCCTACGAATGCACATCTTAAGCGCAGCTGGGTTGACCACGTGTCGTGAGGATTGACTGACATTGAATGAAGTGCAGATCTAAATTGGTGGTTAGGAGGTCATCTTTCAGGATATCACGCTGAATCATCTTGCCGTAACATTGACCGCCAATCCATTTTGACAACATTATGCTTGAGTCATGTACTACCTTATTTTTTAATATGTCTACGCAAAATGAATATATTAGGTTGGTGCAAAAATAATGTCGACATTATTTTTGCACCAACCTAATAGTTTCAATGATCTACAGTAAATGTAAGGAATATCGGTGCGATTAATGGAATCAGTGTGCAGAGTCCATGTTGCGACTGTCCAATTCTCACTTGGAAAACGAATATCTCTTCATCCAGATATCGGTAAAAATGCAAGAAATGCTCATGTCTTTGTTTGGTAGCCAATTTAAAAGAAAAAACTATAAATTCAAAACTTCGTAAATAATATATGTAATAAATGTAGCCGTCTCTTCTACTCCGATAGCTTCATGTCTCGCACTTCTCGCCTGTGGAACTCCCTTCCTATTACTTGTTTCCCTGATAGCTATAATTTCCAATTATTCAAATTTAATGTCAATCAATGTCTTCAGATGCCTTGATCTATCCCCTATCTTTCTCTTCATCCTTCCTCTATCACTATTTGCTCTCGCTCCAACTCTCTGTAATCTCTTGTAACCCGTTGCATGTTAGTGGCTTCCCGCTTTGCTTGGAGTGAAAAAAAATAAGGTAGACTGGGGTCTTTAGCCTTGGTGGGGAAATCAAAAGCAAAAATCTTAATTCACAGCCAGCCTGAAGAGACAAACCCACTATTGACATGACTGGACTAAATGTGATGCCCTAATGACTCTAATGGTTTACGGACACGTGCTTCAATCGATTTTAGTATTATTTTGTCAAGATCACTTAAAACAAGATCTTAATAGTTTAGTCTTCAATGTTGATCATTTTAATCTCATCTTTGATTCTGTATTTTATTTTATCTCAACTAGACATTTGCACATGTGGAGGAGATGTTTCCTCTCGCCATGGAGTCCTTCAGTCAGAGAATTATCCCCAGGAATACCCAATTAATAGTGAATGCCGGTGGACCATAAGCGGAGATAAAGGGTCACACATTATTCTGCACTTTCTCCATTTTCACTTACAGGATGAACACGACTTCCTTCTTGTAGGCCAGGGTAAGTATTTACTAGAATAAGACATATTTTTAAACAAATTTATTTTTCTTCTTTCTTAAGCTTTTACGTGTTTTGATCACTGGTTGTCCCATACTTTCGCCCTTGTGCCATATTTAAGCTACACTTAAAAAAACATCATTTGGTCAGATTTTGTGAAGTGGGTCAGGCCATTAATTATATATATATATATATATGTGTGTGTGTATTGGATTTTATGCCGCTTCGACTTTTATGTCTTCTCAGAGGACTGGTTTCGATGGCTCGGTCACATCCTGATGACCATCCTACAAGAATCATTGACCGGTTTCACCCGCTATCTCCAAACTGGAGACGACTTCGAGGTAGACCATCGTCCACTAAGACCTCCAGCAGATTAATCTGATACTTGAGGGTGTTCCAACGCTCTGCCAAGACACTGAGTGCTGTAGTAACAAAGTGGCTCTCTAGTGAGCTCAACGCCTACATGGCATAAGATTTAACAGATTATAGCTTAGTTATATGAAAAAAATAAAACGGTCAATGACAACTGACGTGATAATTGATCAATGTGTTTTTTACGGTTTAGCTACGGGAAAGATGGATTCATGCCTTTTCCAATGGTTTTTGCGCTTAAGTAAATATAACGAACTCGACTGGAATTGAAAGTCGGTTCATCGATTTCACAATTACGAGCAGTCACCCATCCAGGTACTGACCTGATTCGATGTTGCTTAACTTCGGTAATCGTAAGAGAACTGGTGTTTCATCGTGATATGGCCGTGAGCCAATTGATACCTTGAGAATATGGTTTAATCCATTGCTATTTTTGATTTGCTATTATTTCCGCTACAGTCAGGGTAGGGGTTCTAATACCAACAAATAAATTTTCTTTTGTTTTGTGCATATTTTTTCATTGCAAATCTTCATTAAGGATATTTTAACTATTACTAAGAATATTTCCGACTCCCAACAAAAGTTGTATATATGCGATTAGTTTGGTCTTAATAGAGAAATTTGGGTATTTTCGTGTCTGTTTTACGAATGAGAAGTGTCAAAGTGGATATTTGGTAAAATGAAAGTATAGGCCGTTCCAATAACTTGAAACGATTTTAACTGTGAATTAAGTTTAAGCGTCTAATGATTTTTTTCTTTTTCTTTCAGACTTAACAACTTAAGTCTTTGGCAATTTGAACCATGGAAAGATTAACAATCAAACAACGTGTTAAAGTTTCAAAAGTGCAATTGGAAAAATTGTTCGTAAATTCAAACAAATTGGGTCGGTGTGAAAACACCAGTCTCTGCTTGTTTACGCCGTTCAGCTGAAAACATTGCTGCAGTGCACGAGAATATGTCCGAAAATCCAGACACCTCTATTCGTCATCGTGCGCAGGAATGGAACCTCTCCACAACAACGTTACATCGTTTCCAATTGCACTCTCGGTTGCTCGATTATGCAGACCAAAGAAAATCGCGAAATGTATTTCGGTTTGAACGTCCATTTTCGTAATAGGCTTCGATAACTTGAAGTTTAAAGAAATAAATGAAATCAAAATTAAGAGTAAAGAAAAAATATATACACGTATGTTAGGTAACTGAGGACAAAATAATTTAAGAAACATAAAAATATTCGATGGAATAAATAAACAGGGTATTTGTAGATAAGTTTAATTTAGAGAAACAGAAACGATTTATTTAATAAAATACCCTTAACCTTTGTAGCAGACTCGGAAGAGGCCGCTTTGTATCGCTGTTTTTTTATACTAATGTTCACACAATCCAAGAGGCACTCAAGGTAGATGGTTACTGTGTGGTGTTGTATGAGAGTAAGAAAAGGCAAGAAATGAAATTCTTGAGGTTATGCAGGAAAATATGTATTTTTTTCTTTACTGTTAATTTTGATTTTATTTCTTTAAGCTTCAAGTTATCGAAGCCTATTACGAAAATGGACGTTCAAACGGAAATACATTTCGCGCACTTCGCGATCTTTTTTGGTCTGCATAATCGAGCAACCGAGAGTGCAATTGGAAACGATGTAACGTTGTTGTGGAGAGGTTCCATTCCTGCGCAGGATGAAGAATAGAGGTGCCTGGATTTTCGGCCATATACTAGTGCACTGCAGCAATGTTTTCAGCTGAACGGCGTAAACAAGCAGAGACTGGTGTTTTCACACCGACCCAGTTTGTTTGAATTTACGAAAAATTTTTCCAATTGCACTTTTGAAACTTTAACACGTTGTTTGATTGTTAATCTTTCCATGGTTCAAATTGCCAAAGACTTAAGTTGTTAAGTCTGAAAGAAAAAGAAAAAATCATTAGACGCTTAAACTTAATTCACATTTCAAATCGGTCCAAGTTATTAAAACACCCTTTATATATATATATATATATATATATATATATATATATATATATATATAAGCATTTCACCCCAAGCAAGGCGGTGACACTACTGCGCAAGGGGTTACAGAATGGGAGCGAGAGTGAAGAGGCGTGATGGAGGAAAGGTTGAAGAGAAGGACAGGGAATAGGTCAGAGCATCTGGAGATGTCGATTGACATTACATTTGAATAGTTAGAGATTTTAGCTATCAGGGAAACAAGTAATAGGAAGGGAATTCCACAGACGGGAGGTGCGAGACATGAAGCTATTGGAGTAGAAGAACCGGCCACATTTAACCGTTTCGACAGTGAAAGGGTGGGACCGTGATGCAAGCCTAGTAGCACTTTTAAATTCATGAAGTCTGGGAACCAGCGAAAGTAGCTCGTCGGAGGAGTTACCGTGAAAGAATTCGTAAAAAGACAGAGGGAGGCGACGGCACATCTGTAAGAGAGCGACTGTAGACGAGATGCCAGATCAGTACCAACCATATTGCATATCCGTCTCTGGATCTTGTCGAGGATCGTAAAGCGAACAGCGGGGGCACCAGACCATATATGACAGCAGTATTCTATGCAAGGTTGAATGGTTGATTTATAGATTTGAAGGATGGACTAGTGCTCAAAAAAACTTACTGGCGCGACAGAAGGAACCAATTTTCCTTGCGGTGGATGAAACAATTGATTCAATAAAATTATTCCATCTCAGGTCATAGGACAGTGTGAGACCAAGCAGTCGTAAAGAGGTGCTCTCGTGGAGTTGAGCATCAGACATTCTAATGGGTGGCAGGAATGGTTCCCTGTGGTGAGTAATTTTGTTTTAGAGGCATTAAAGTTAACCAGCCAATTCCTGCCCCAGTCTACAACTGATTGGAGATCCTTTTTAGTTTTGTCATCAACGCTATCCTCGTAATCGATTTTGACTTCCGTCTCATGTTTATATCATACACCCCATTCAGTAACACTCTATTTTGAGTTGCTCTTGTGTCTTGTATTGAGTGAACATTAGTCAAATCAATTACTTTTCTGACTGACCTCTGGCATGTTTTCATTTTTTTTTTCTCTTTTTTTATCAAGGTCCAGATGTTTTTGTTGGTAATTTTACCCAGTTCACTGGTCGAATTGAGCACACCAAGATTATGAGGATTAAAATGAATTCTTTGTGGCTTCACTTCACGTCCGATCATGTGAAAGGCGACAGATTTTATAACGGCTTCAAATTAGCCTACAACATCGTAACGGTCGAGACAAATTCACCAGCAGGTAAATTCTTGTCGATAAATCCAGAAAGTTTATCATATTTTTCCAAGTGTCAGAAGTATAATCGCAATGTTTTCGCTGACTAATCTCCACTCTTCATCGCATGAAACAAAAATGATTTCCGTCTTGGGTATTACGATAAACTACATCCGCGTCCTGGAAAAGACGATAAACTACGTTCAACAACGAGACCTCTTATCAGGAGATTTTGAGGAGCGTGGAACCACCTCTTAATTGCTGGTGTTCTCAGGTCCACCCTGAACCGGGGTGGTAGCACCTGTTAATGTCCCTGCTATGGGCAAATAGTTAACCCTTTAAACTGGTGTCAAAACACAATGAAAGTGTAAAAATAGGTTTTAATACCAAAAATACTTTTTTGTAAAAATTGTTACCAGAAATACATTATTACGAGCTATACATTTTTGAAGAAAATATTATCATGAATAGATTTTTGAAGAAAAAATAATATTACCGGTAATAGTTTGGTTTGGTATGGTTTGGTTTATTTTACGTCATATCAACCTAAATGGGTTATTTAATGCCGACAATTTTTTTTATTGCTGGTAATATTTTCTTTCAAAATAAACTATAGTTGGTAATATCATTTTTTTTTCCTAAAAATGTATTGCTGTTAATAATTTTTACGAAGTATTACTGGTATGTATTGAAACCTATTTTTACACTTTCATAGTGTTTTGACCCCAGTTTGGGTGTCAATTATTTGCCCATAGCTGGGACTCAAACAAGTGCTAGAGCCCCGGGTCAGGGTGGACCTGGGAGCACCAGCAATTAAGGGGGATTACACGCTTCTCAAAACCTCATGATCAGAGGCCTTGCTGTTGGATGTAGTTTATCGTCTTACCCAGGACGCCACCAGCAATAGATTTTTCAAGAAAAAAAAATATTGCCAGCAATAGATTTTTCAAGAAAAAAATATTATCAGCAATAAAAAATGTTGTCGGCATTAAATAACCCGCTGAGGTTGATATGCCGTAAAACAAAGCAAACCAAACCCAAACAATAATTATTTACCTTTTAACTCCGTTCAAAATAATTTCACGCGAAAGTCATTAACCTACCGTTTCCGCCCCCCCCCCACTCACATACAAGGACTAGGCGACATATAAATGTTGATTCAATCAATCGAATACAATCGACTTTTGTCCAAAAATTTCCCTAATGCCAAATTTAAATTTGCTAAAAAGGAACAAATAAATGCAAACGAATAAAGTGTTGTGGCGGCATACCTTTTGGCTATGCACTACCATTTTGCGGATCCTCAATCAAGATCCAGCACTCGTTTTAGCATTGGCCTCCCCACCCCTGTTTTATATTATCATTTTGCACTAGCATCTCCTGTTCTATAGAGCATACAGGGTGTGGCTGGCCTCTCGCTGTTCTTTCGCTATTACCATGAAAAGTACTGGGAAGAACTGTATCTTCTGGTTCCACCAGGTCTGACCTTCACGGCTAGGACCCGCCATGCCACTTACATAGTACTAAACCACCTCATTTCCCCCGTATTCCATCGGTAAGAAGTAAGTTCCACTCAACTTCTTTCTACGAACCACTTCCCTATGGAGCAGACTCCTAAGAGGATGTTTCCTATTACTACAATCTTAATCTGTTCACGCCTAGTGTATTTTCCCTCTCCTATCCCCAGGAGGATCCATGTAAGTTGAAGGTTTGGAACAACACGAAATATCCATTGCTTTTAACAACATATATTTAAAAAGTGCTGCTGAAATATACGGAATTTAAATAATTTTTGATAACAGAATTTTCTCAACTCTTTCTTCCAAGATTTTCATTATAAAATTTATATCTATATCCTCCCATCGCCTCACGTATTGACTTCCTGACAAAATCCTTTGATCCAACCAAAAATAAAACCATATTTGCATTAATTTTTAAATTTAATATCGGAATGGTTTAATGTATAGTAATAGGTGAGGATTGGTGTGGATAATATGGTATTTTTCTAAGCGTAGCTAAGATATGACACAAGACCAAAAGTGCGGAGCACCCAGTGGGGATCGAATTCACTATTCAGTTGTAATTGATCTAGCAAGACAAGCATGCTATCACGTCGAAGTGCCCGTAAATGATTCTCTAAGCTTAGCTCAAATGCGGCACAAGACCGAAAATGTGGAGCACCCAGTGAGGATCGATTTCACAACTCAGTCGTAATTGATCTACAGGTCAAAGAAGAGCAAATCACTATGCATATTAATGTAAGAAAAATAAAATACTCCAACCAATACATTACCCACGACAACACTTCGTACGTTGATTTATATAAGTTTCCAGTCAAATTATTAAAAATAAAAAAAAAATTGTCACTAATAATAACTCGTAACCTATTGATAATTTTGTAACGTACGGTGGCCGTTAATAATTAAGTATAGCTCAAGACTTCAATGTTAAAATAAAACAGTATTTAATTGCAGTCGCAAATAAATACTTAACAAGAACGAAAAAGTAAAAGTCAACCAAAGATGATAACCATTTCAGTGAATATCTTGTTAGTAGCGCGTATCGGCTTAACGTCCGGTAAATCCTAAGTCAGAATCATGAACGAACAATAATTTACACTAATTTGACTGGATAGTTCTACTCAATAGTCACAATAATCACTCAATAGTCACTGCAGTCAGCAGCCTGACACCGCTATTTATATACCTGGCGGAAATCATATGTTCATAAGTCCAGAGTGTCATTCTCGAACCTCGGTGTTGGAAGTTACTCATTTTCTTCCTATATGACAGATACTTACAGATATCAGAGGGGAAGCCTGTCATTTCTATGACAAAAATATATATTTAATCCAAAATAGAATAATATTTACTCCTTTGGGATCAGTCGAACCAGATTTTAGATGGAAAAATAAAATCTAAGTATCGTGTTCACAGATACAACACAAAATTACGCAAAGAAAATATTTTCGCAGAAACCTATCTATCGCAGTCTGTTCATCGTTCTCTTTTTAACTATCTATTCATCTCAGTCTGTTCATCTATCTATCTATCTATCTATCTATCTATCTATCTCAGTCGGTTCATCTCTGTCTTTATCTATCTATATATCTAGCTAGCTAACTATATATCTAGCTAGCTAGTCTGTTCATCTCCTCCTTTTTATCTCTCTCTCTTTCTGTGTTTGTATATATATATATATATTTCATTGAAGAATATATATATATATATTGAAGAATATATATATATATATATTCATTGAAGAATATATATATATATTCATTGAAGAATATATATATATATATATTCATTGAAGAATATATATATATATATTCATTGAAGAATATATTCATATATTCATTGAAGAATATATATATATATTCATTGAAGAATATATATATATATATATATATATATATATATATATTCATTGAAGAATATACTTATATATATATATATATATTTCATTGAAGAATACATCCCTACCCCCTACCGAAACGTAGCTAATAACGGATACATCAAAATATAGACATAAAGAACACGCAAACACCCTTGTCTAGTAGAAGTGAATTAATCTGTAACCTTGAAAACGTGAATTATGACCTTAGCTGTGTCTTTAAAACCCAGTGATTTTAAAAGTTACTCCAAAATTCGCTTGAGGATGAAATGGAACTAATGTCTTTAATTTAATTACAAAATTAAATTTGGACCTTTCATTTTTGAAACAGGGTTAGAACTGTGTAGCGGAAAAACCATATATTAAATCAATTAATTTATAATATTTATGCTCTGTAAATTTACATTGAGCACTATTTTGTAAAAATAAAAATATCTATAAGAACACCGGATTATATATCTTACTGTTCTTTATATATATATATAAAGAAATATAGTCTTAAGGTGTGCTATATTTATGGAATAAAGTGCTCAATATCAGAGATAGAGCGTGTGTAAATATAAAAGTGAACACAGAAGTCAAAACTTAGAGGTGACAGTCTGTTTCATGTTATATGCAATCGTCAGGCCTGACGATTGCATATAGCATGAAACAGACTGTCGCCTCTAATTGTTGACTTCTATGTTCACTTTTATATATATATATATATATATATATATATATATATATATATATATATATATATATTGTTCACCTCTCGCTTTAACTATCTATTTATCTCAGTCTGTTCATCTGTCTCTTTTTTCTCTGTTTATACCTCTGTTTATTTATCTGTCTCTTTATCTTAGTCTGCTTATCTCTCTGTCTCTTTATCTATTTATATCAGTCTGCTCATTTCTTTTTTTCTCTTTCTCTCTCTATTTATTTGTCTACTTCAGCCTGTTCATCTCCATCTCTCTCTCTCTCTCTCTCTCTCTCTATCTATCTATCTATCAAATCAGAAGTTGTCTTTTATATTTATTTCATTTTATAATGCATTAAGTTGGCGATATATACATTCCTTAAAAGAAAATTGTAATGACTTTTGTTCATTAAACAAAGACTTCTGTATTTCTTATTTTTAAGACGTTACTTGAAACTCCAGTGTAAACAAATCATGCACCTGAAAAAAAAAAAATAAAAAAAATAATGAAACCTGCGTAATTGTAGTTTCCCTGTAATTTTTTATAAATATATTCACGCTAATTGTAGCTTTCCTTTTTGGTACCTCAAATATCTCGAATTTAAGCGCAGTACTAAATTGGCAGTTAGGTCTCATCATTTTACTTTTGAAATTTCTAGAGGCAACCATAAATTCTGTGCTAATAGTTTCTTCTCTCGCATTTCTTGCTAGAAGCAACTCTCTCCCTTTTGCTTTCCTGTCTACTACGATCTTCAAAAATGTAAATGCAATGTCGATCATCTGTCACCTTGAAACCTGTTCTTTTATTGTCCTCTCTTCTCAATAATGTTTATTTCATATTCTTTCACTCTCAGTAAACACATGAATCTTAGTGGCTTTATCGCCTTGCTTGAGGTCAGATGATTTTGAAAAATGATATTCTTTAGTTTTATCATAACCAGCGACACAAAAAAATTATTTTTGAATGTATTCGCTTTAAGAAATATAGAAAAATGTACCACTCCTGTTGAAAAAAAAAAGCAAACTATATTATATATGTGTCTCTATAAAGCGTAAATGAAAAGAAACGGTCTATTTAAAACTGTTAATAACTTTGTTAATTATTCGTCGATTTTCATAAACCATGTTTTATTTTGAATAGTATAATGGTAGAAGTACAGTACATTTCCAGTATTTTTCCACCAATCTGGACGCTGAAGGACGGTCGCTTCTGTAGGTATCTACCACTGATCACTTACTCATTAGCTTGGTAAGACAATTTCTGATGTTTGGTATCTACTGAAGTACAGGGTCCATGAACGTCTCTTCATTTATACCACAGACTAACACACTATGGAATGGGATGCTAATTGAGAACCCTTATAAACTGTGAGGTTTTGTGCCATTCTGAGTTAAATTTGTCACACTGAAATAAAAGCATAAATTAGCAATTATATTCTACCATAAATATTCTTCCATAGAGGTAATGAAATTGACCGACAGGCACATAAGCTAGAACTTGTACATCAGTTGGAGCCTCTTTCCAAAACAGTTGTGTCTGTATCAGCTGTGTCACCCTTAATATTTTCTCGATTGGTATTGCTTGCATTTGTCACAAGTTTCCCTGCGATACACAACATCGCTTAGTCAGAAACTAAGCTTTTTTTTTCTACCAACTGTCATCGAGCCGTGTACAATCTTAAATCTTTTCAAACTCACGCTTTTCGTCTCCTTATATATTATAATATATAAGGAAACGAAAAATGTGAATAATTAGTCATAGGTATAAAAATATCAACAAGATTTTGTATTACACGAAATATTCAACATATGCAATTAGATGATTCTGAGAGAATTAGATGTCCTACCAGGATTTATTGTTGGCGGCCACACAACACAAACAACATATGTAGATGACATAATGTTGATAGCAGAGACAAAAAGGATTGGTTTGGTTTGCTTAACGGCATATGAACACATTATGGGTCATTTAATGTCGGAATTTTATTTTCTTGTGACCTTTGCTAATTTTTTGACCATGAAAATGTATTGCTGTTATTTTTTTATTATCATGAAAATGTATTGTGGTAATTTTTTTAATCTATTTTTTATATTTTCATGTTTTGACCCCAATTTGGAGGTTCACTATTTTCCCATAGCTGGGACCCTAACAGGTGCTACCACCCAGGATTGGTTCCTTTCTCCTCAAAATTTCCCGGTCAGAGATCTTCCTGCCGGTTATAGTTTATCGTCATACCCAGGATGGGGCAGAAAGAAAACTATAAGAACTGCAGAAAGTAGTGAAGGAAAGCGAAAAGAAAGGACTAAATATCATTTGAAGAAAACGTAATGCAGGGTTGTTAGCAAAAAGGACAGATCAACATGTAAATTACAAATTCGTGATACTAAAATAAAAAAAAAAGTAAAACTTAAATATCTGTGAAGTGTTTTAACAGCGGACTGAAAGTGAGACACTGAAATCTGAAGATGCATTGGGTAGCGAAAAATGCCTTCCAAAAGCTAAGCAAAGTATTAGGTTTGACGCTTCTCAATGTTTGTTAGAGTGTCTTTATCGTATTCTGTTTAGTTTAGCATCATTTGCCTGGGAAGGAGACCATATTCAAGGAGACAATATTCAGCTTTTATTTGGCAAAGTTATAATTTGTATACGTCTGGAAACTTTTAGAATATGATTATCTTTCTCCGATCTCATTACAGGCATTCAAAGTCACGTCAGCAATAGCCTTATCCACAAACACTTGTCAGATGACCTTGAAGTGACGTCAGATACTATAACCAATGATGGAGCTTGGAACACCTCAAAAAATACTAATTTCGTCCTATATCTACAAGGCTATAGCAAAGGAGAAGTAAGAAACCCTTCTTATTACAATGTTGCTAAATTCATCTACCTGTCTGCAAGGCTGGTTGTTGGAGTATATGATTAAAAGCCTCTTGTTCTTTATATGTCATTGGATATTTCCAAATTGTCACCATACGTTTTTTCATACTAAATATTACTCAATAAAAGACCCTAGATCCACTCAGTGTAAATGGTAGCATTCGAAATAGTAATAATAAGTAAGATACGAGAAATGATTGAAACAGACAATGTTGGAAAGTGGAGATTATGACGATAAGGAAAACAGACAACGATTGACCAAAGACTTTGTTCGTTGTGCTGTTCCCACGCGGGAGTCTGTTCCACAAATTAGTATTTCTTAGAAGTAAAAGCTTTCAGACAGGATCTTCTTTCTTACACTATCTAAAAAATTAAAATTAATCTTCCTATAGGTTTACCTCATGGCTGAAATAATTGCGTATTTACTAGCAGTTATTAGATCTTTTATTTCTTCAAACTCTTGTTTTAAATGTCCGCTAACGAAGCTCTCCTTCGAAAACCTCATTGGAATAAAAGCATTTTCGCTCATTAAGAAATACTGAATCGCTTTAACATCCACACCTATTTAAATAGAATCCCATGTAACAGTTAGTAGTTAAATGTTAAACATCCCAATCAACCGACAAAAAACAATCCCATGGAAAAGAATTATTTTATATTATTGACAATACTAAAGATAATATTCACTTAGATGAATAAACAATTCATAATGCCTTTTATTGCTACATTTGTCTGAATGTTTCTAACATTTTTTTTTACCAGTGCTCATATTGCAATTTTTGCTTTTATCTTTCCATGCTTTTACCAGAGCTCATATTGCAATTTTTGTTGTTATTATCGCTTTTCTCTGGCGATAACTGATAACTGACATCCATATATCAATATATGGGCTTAACAACTTTATCAAAATATTACAATAACAGTAATAGATATAAATGCATGTCATTATTTAAAGAAGTAAGAGGGTACAAATGAAAACATTTAAAACTGACAAGGTTTTCGATTTCACTGAAGTAGACGTTAAACACAAAAGTGTTATCGTCTCCTCAATCTTCCCATTCTTTCTTTATTCTTTGTTTCAGGCATTCTTTTCTCCTTCTTTCTCACCCCGCCCCCGCCAAAAAACAAAAAAACAAAAAAAAAACTTTAATATGTCGTTTCTTCCATGTGTACTCGCAATCAAACCATTCTTTATCAGAATACGTTACGCCCTTTAAGCACGTAAGTTACGCCCTAAATAAAGGGCTTAACGTCTGTGCGAACTAAGGAAAAACATAATATATTTTCATCTAATTTCTTTTAGCTATTAAATAAAAATCTTTCATGACTCATCTGGGAGTAGTATATTTACTGCTAAATAAACGACCTAAGTGAACATCTTCTAAGGTTATTAAGCTCATAATTTTTGCCAGTGGTTATACGGACTAACAGAGGAACAAGCTGAATTATACGATAACAATTCCTTTCCGTCGTCAAGCAAGAAAATGAAATATTTATGTTTCTGCTTAAATGTTTTTTTTTTCCTGTTGTTGTTGTATTTTGAATTTAATTGTTTTTTACCTTCTTTATTTTAAGGTGGAGAAAAAACGTAAACCTCTACTTAACCATTTGGTTAAAGCTTTTGTACGGTTTTGTCAAAAGAAACGACACGAGAATTGTCTCATCAGGTAAGTGAGAAGTCAGTTGCCGGAGTCAGTTTTAAGAACGCTTTTTTTTATGATCCATGAGCCCCTATCCTTCTATGACAGTGAATGTTGGACGATTTCTCAAAGGATGTGGCAGCAGAAATGTGGTTCTACAGAAGAATACTGAGAATCCCATGAACGGAGCGAGTAAACAACAAAGAGGTCTTAAAGAAAATGGCAACAGAAAGAACACCTACTCAAAATTAGGAAAAGACAGTAGAAATGCCTTGGACTTATGAGGAAGGAAGGTATGGAAAACGTAGCCCTCACGAGGCATATTAAGATAAATATGGATGTAAGAACGGAGCAGCGGAGAACTTAGTAATGTTAGAAAAATTGCTAAAGGCCACACGAGATAGAAAAGTGTGGAGAGCCATGATCGTATATGTCCTGAAGGGACGCGGCATATAGAAGAAGCGCTCATCGAAGCTAGTCTCAGTGACCATTCACTAGTTTAATGAATTTGACTCTACACATCTGGCCTTGTGGCAAACTATGTTCAGTAAATACTAATAAAAAAGTCTATCAGAGCACGTTGTTTAGCAAGCTTGTACTACATGCCAATTCGTGATTGTCAGTGAAGTGCTCCATATTTGTTGGTATACAGAAACAACGAAGTTTAATCAATTCCTATATATACAGACTCCTTTGTGGATGTGACAAATTATTATTTCTCTCCGATGTTCAGAGTTTCTCCTTCGCTTTTATTCAGATCGTACACATAATTCAACATAAGCATTTTAACAGCAACTCTCTACCTTGAGTTGCTGTTGAGCCTTATATTGGGTTAAATTTAGTATAGAAAAAGCCAAAAATAAATTACCAGTAAATAGCTCCGAGAAAATATTTTAATTTTGCTAGATCCCAAAATCTTGATCTTAATTATTTATTAAAAGGACATTCAGACTCCAGCCATAATGATATTGTCGGTCCCAAAATCTTGATCTTAATTATTTATTAAAAGGACATTCAGACTCCAGCCATAATGATATTGTCGGTCCCAAAATCTTGATCTTAATTATTTATTAAAAGGACATTCAGACTCCAGCCATAATGATATTGTCGGTCCTAAAATCTTGATCTTAATTATTTATTAAAAGGACATTCAGACTCCAGCCATAATGATATTGTCGGTCCCAAAATCTTGATCTTAATTATTTATTAAAAGGACATTCAGACTCCAGCCATAATGATATTGTCGGTCCCAAAATCTTGATCTTAATTATTTATTAAAAGGACATTCAGACTCCAGCCATAATGATATTGTCGGTCCTAAAATCTTGATCTTAATTATTTATTAAAAGGACATTCAGACTCCAGCCATAATGATATTGTCGGTCCCAAAATCTTGATCTTAATTATTTATTAAAAGGACATTCAGACTCCAGCCATAATGATATTGTCGGTCCCAAAATCTTGATCTTAATTATTTATTAAAAGGACATTCAGACTCTAGCCATAATGATATTGTCGGTTATTTTGGTCTTCTGTTTAAGATGCCATGAAATCAACGTTGTTTCTGTTTATTCTGTATTTATTCCTATTGAGATTATGTATTACCAAGAAAAGTTACATTAGTGTAACTCCCTTGCATCTCATGTAGTGGGTTCCGTCATCACTAAGTCTCTGCACTTGTGTCTTTGATTACCCAACCTTGTTTCCTAATATACTTCATTCAAAGCTCGCTAGATGGCGTAGCAATTATAAAAGTAAAGGTCTCTTTCTGTTCCCGGCTGTAATCGCAACACAATGGAAATTGTCTCCGTCGGGGGAGATTTCTTTCCCTGTGCAGTTCGACTGCTTAATTCTAATCAACCTCGTGCCACATTACACACACACATACGCACACACACACACACACACACACAATCTAAACTCACCGATACACACACACACCGGAGAAGAACTTATAAAAGAGAAATGGTGTACAGTGTGCCATGAAGCTTCCAAACATGAATTCACTATTCCTTCTCTTAGGTGAGCCCTGCTTATGTTACGTAGCTGGATTCCAGTCTTTTCAAGATCATTATTGTGTGTGTGTGTGTGTGTGTGTGAGAGAGAGAGAGAGAGAGAGAGAGAGAGTATGTGCCGCAACGTTTGCGGGAAATTAATCAGTCGACCTGTCCGGGAGAAAGTAAAAAGAGAATGAAAGAGTGAGTACTTTTCTTTTATACCGCTCATTACCACATCTAGTGAGTGTTGAGCGATGCCATTGGCAGGGGGTCATCCCATAGTAAATATTTATGAAGATGTTTCACCATTAATTAATACTTGAAATGATGATCTCACAGACGTCTACTACTGTAGTGAATTCGATACTTACTGAATGTCCAGAGTTAAGTCTTCGTACCAAAAACATGAATATCTTTTCAAAATGAATTACGTGCTTTTCCCAAACTAAATCAACCAGTATGACTGGCTTAAGACAACATTGTGGGTTAAGAATTTCTTGGTCGTTTTCGGTGAATATTTACATGCGGTATAGTTGGAATGCTAAAAAAAGGACTTAAAAAAAAAAAAAGCTTCTAAAATTAAGCAAACTCCAGTCACATTCCATCTCGTATTTTCGTGCCTAAACCATGCCAAAGTTGATTTTAAATTGGTCTATTGCTTTGTTTCCTTTTCGAGTTATCTCCCCTGTTTTCATTTTTTCCTTATTTCTTTCATTTATCTCTTTTTTTGTTTTTTCTTTTACAGGCCTTACTTATTTCATTTTTTTGGATTTCTTAAACAAGTTTCTACCCACCACTCCTGTCTGTGTGTGTGTGTCTCTGTGTGTGTGTGCGCGCGCGTGTGTGTACAGCATGTGTCTATAAGGAGCGCTGACTAAACTATCAACCTTGTGGTTCAACACACTCAACACATTGTTTCTAAAAATATTCTTTAACGCTTTCATACCAATATCTGATGTTTAGTCATTGACATAATGATTTTGGAAAGTGGGTTTCACGAGATATTTTCCGAACTCCATACATATATATATGCGTGTGCGTGTGTGTGTGTGTGCGCGCGCGCGTGCGTGTGACCTACGTTCAAGCATGAAACAGACTGTCGTCGCTCGTTTTTAACCTCAGTGTTCAATTTAATATTTACATGTGTTCTATCCCTGATATTGAATCTTTTTAACCATAAATATAGTATAACTTAAAATTATAATTTAATTATATATATATATATATATATATATATATATATATATATATATATATATATATGACGGGAGGCGGAAAAGTTTATAAGATGACCAAGATACTCTCATGCAATGTGACTAAACGAAGTTTATTTTTCAACAGAGTTACTCTTACGGTCCTCGCAAATCATTGACTAGCGTTGCAGTGACTGCATTTTGGAATGAGATCTGATCGTTTATTTAGTAGTAGCCTTTTTTTTTACCTCCAAACAGGAGTTTACAACTTTTGGATTGATTGTTGTAGCCTAATGTTGTTTTCCTTATTTTCCATGATATTTTTTATATGATTTGTTTGTTTTTGTTTTTTTAATATCCCAGTTATGTTTAGAAAGTATTGTGCTGTTCGCGTATTTAGTACTTGTAAAAGATGTTTTGTGTGTTTCCAGGGTTCTTCGGTTACTCCTATGTATATTTTTCTTCGTTATCTAATGATTTTACAGTGGCTTTGTAGATTGCATTGTTTTGTAAGCAACTGCCGTTTAAGCTACACTCGTTCTTAGTTCTGCAGTGTGTTCTTTGTTCTGCATGTGTTTCATTTTTTCAGGTGGTTTGTTGGTTGTTTTTCTGTTGTACTTTTTATTATTTGTGTCATGTTCTCGGTGCGACTGTAGCTGATTTTTACTGTGTTTATTTTGGGTATCTTGTGGAGAGTGCTTGATGCGGGGGAAGTGTTAGTGTATGAGTATAATGAATATTTTTCCTTCGCTTGTTTTATGTTTTTCTTATACGGCGGGTTGAAAAATATGATTTTTCTTTTCCTGTTGGCTTTTTTGCGCTGTGTTGTGTGTATATGGGAATCAACTATCTTTCAGGGTTGTTTTTTAGTCTTCGTTGAAGATGGTTTCACGAGAAGAATTGTCGGAAAGCCTGCGGTTGACTGACTGTGTTATCTGCTTGATTATTGATGGCGGATAGCTGGACGATTTGTGTACATACAGTGTTTTATCATTGGATTTTCTGTATGGTTTATATGTACCTTTTCTTAGGTATAAGATTACATCTAGAAAATCTGCTTCGTTTACGTTTTTTTTTTTTTTTTGTCTATATTGAATACCGTTTTTTTGAAAAAGAAATTATGATTGTTATCATTCAGTTTGTATACCCCTCTCCTGAGGGGTTTGTAACACATCTATTTATCATCTCTCAGTTGCGCCTATGTCAAAGGACAGAGTCGTAACTGAGAAAAATTATACTGAGAGGTGCCCAGCCCTGGGGAACATCTGCCCGAGTCCGGGCCCTCTCATTGCACCAGTGAGAGGGATTGGTGCTCGCGCCGAGGCCAGCGCAATCGACGGTTGCAGGGGCTGTAGTCAATTTTTGTCCTTTGCCCTGATGAACGCGCTCTCAGGTCCCTAGCTTAAAAAAAGACTTTGTGTCACAACTCGTCTTAATAGGGAAACAGAGTAGATAACTTGATTGTTATGATTCTTTCTATCATTCATTTTCTTCTTATTTTCTAGTTTGCTTTTCTAGTTTTGGCTGTGTTTTGTTTGTTACAGTTTCTTAAGATTATGAGATCGTCGTCCCTATAGATGCCTGTATCATTTTAATCGATATACTGTTCGTATATATATATATATATATATATATATATATATATATATATATATATATATATATAGTTTTACGTGTGCTACATTTATGGGATGAAGTGCTCAATACCAGAGAAAGACCGGATATATATATATATATATATATATATATATATATATATATATATATATATATGTATATATATATATAGATAGATAGATAGATATAAAATATAATATAAAAGGCTCAAAAACTAATATTCCATGTTTATAACTTATTACATTTGAATCATAATACCAATCCAAATCATCAGACCTACAAATTCAAAGAGAAATTTTTTGAATTTGTAATAAATTATAACCATGGAATATTAGTGTTTGAGCCTTTTATATTATATTCTTACTCTGTTCTGGACATTGAGCTCTATCTGGATTCTATACTCTTGGGAATTTATATATATATATATATATATATATATATATACAGTAGCGGCCATAATATAAGAAGCGGAAACAACAAAGACATAAATATGTGTATTACTTAAAAAGTAATGCATGATTAGCAATTAAATTTTTACCGAATAAAGATTAGGGTGTAATGCACAAATATTATAAAAAGTTACAAAAATTTACATAATAGTTTTTTTTTAAAAAATAAAGATTAAATGGAACAAAGGAATTAAGCTACTGGACAAAAGTTAAGTAACGATCTTGTTAATACTTGATGGTGGACAAAATATCAACAAAATTCAATATTTGGTAAACATCCCTTTATTTTCAATGACTTCTCTGCATCGTCGACCACATGATCTAATTAATTTCTTGCAAAAATCACCAGTAATTCCCTCCCATTCGTCTTTCAATAACTCCCATAGGTGATCCTGGTTTTTCGGGTTTCTTTTCTGAGACGTTTCATCACTTATCTTCCAAACATTTTCTATTGGATTCAGGTCGGGTCTCTGGGCTGGCCACTTCATTAGGGCGATTCCTTCTTCTTTAAATAAAGCCATAACCTTCTGAGCCTTGTGGCAAGGTGCATTGTCCTGCATGAAAATAGGAGATTCATAAAGATTATGGTGTAATCTTGGTACCACATGCTGCTGAAGAAGCCTTTTGTAAATCTCAGCATTGATATTGCCATGTATGCGGATGATAGGGCCAACTCCTGCAGATGAAATCTTTCTTCACACCATCACACTGCCGCCACCAAACTTAACGGTTTTCTTGACACATTGAGAAGACAGTCTTTCACCTGTTCTACGGTGTACGTAAGTTTTACCCTCAGAACAAAATATAGTAAACTTGGACTCGTCACTGAAATGAACTGTATCCCATTATGCGTCAGTCCAAACAACAATGTTCTCTCGCATACTCCAGGCGTGCCCTTTGGTTTCGCTTTGAAATGACAGGCTTCGAAGCTGGAATACGGCCAGGCAATCCTGCATTTTTGAACCTGCGAGCAACCGTTTCCCTTGAGATCTTATTACCTGTCTCTTCATAAAATTTACGGGCAATTGATGTAGCAGTTTCAAAACGGTTTTTTGTAGATATTCTAACAATTCTTCGATCTTCTCTTTGCCATGTTTTTGGAGGTCTGCCGGTTTTTGTTTTGCATCTATCGTTTTATCGGTTTTATACCTGCTAATTACACGATGAACGAGACTTTTAGACCTATGAACAATATCAGAAATTTCTGAAATTGACTTTTTTTCTTGATAGCGAAAATGAGTTTGTTTTTTTCAAAAGAGAACGTTTTGCGTGTAGAATTTGCCATATTCCTTAAAAATAAAGTCCGAATGATAAATGAACTTTTACTTATTGTTGAAAAGCCCCATCGAGTTTTTTAACAATGTAAATTAAAAGTTTATGCAAATTATTAACATTGTTCCTTAACTTTTGTCCAGTGGCTTATTTCCTTTGTTCCATTTAATCTTTATTTTAAAAAAACTTATGTAAATTTTTGTAACTTTGTATAATATTTATACATTACACCCTAATCTTTATTCTGTGAAAATTTCATTGCTAATCATGCGTTACTTTTTAATGTAATATACATATTTATGTCTTTGTTGTTTCCGTTCCTTATATTATGGCCGCTACTGTGTGTATATATATATATATATATATATATATATATATATATATATATATATATATATATATAATTATTTATTTAAAAATATGATTCCAACTCGCTACATAAGAGGTTTCATGTTTCAAAACAAGAGCCGAAAACTTCAAAATAATATTTGAATTAACTTGAGTTAAAGTAGGCTCTGTTCCATCTTCAAGCGAAATTTTTTGGGAATGACTTATTTCTGAAATTTACGAGTTTTAATAGTATGGTCAGAATTGAAATCAAAAATTTCCATGGTAACATCAAGGGCAGATTGTTTAGAATCGGAAGGGGTGGGGTGTTAATAATTTGTATCAGTATAGAGTTACTTTCATAGATGCCGGGTCACGGTAAGGTGGGGGTGGCTAAATTTACGACGGAGGAAGTTTTCGCATAGTCTGGCTTGAGCGTCTACGGAGATTTATTTATTTTTATTTTATTCTTTTATTATATCTCTTTATGAAAGGGATTTGTGTATATGAAAGGCCGTGACGTTTGTTATTTGACGACTTCATAAAGGGTTATCAATTTTTGTAGGTTATTAAAACTATGTAAATGGGCTATGGATTTTAAAATTTATTTTTTTGTATGCGTGTTTTTTCTTGTTTTGAAACATGAGACATCTTATGTAGCGAGTTGGAATCATATTTTTAAATAAATAATTATATTTATGCTCTACTTTCGTATCGAGCACTATTTTTTTAAAATAATTACAAAAATACTAAGGAACTTTGGATTATTTACCAAACCAGTTTCTTTCCTATTTTCTACAATATTTTCACACACACACACACACACACACACACATATATATATATATATATATATATATATATATATATATATATATATATACACTCCACTTTGAGCAATATGAATGTATAATTAAAGCTTAATAGAAGAATCGTGATGAAATTGATCATAAACGAAAATGACATGTTCATCATTCATTAATCATAGCTATGGATTGGAAGCTCATGAAGTATTGAAATTAAGTTCAATATATATATATATATATATATATATATATATATATATATATATATATATATATTATTCCATGATCATTTCCCACTTTATTCAAGATGATTTTCTTCTAGCTTTCTAACTTTCTGGTTTGTAGTACCAAGGTATCTCACAGTTTTCATTTTCAAGTCTTTTTTTCAATTCTCTTTGGAGTGTCATAGGGAAACTTCTCTCTCTCGTGTCAAACGCTTTATGATTGAGTTGGATTGTTTTCTAATTAATCTTTATAGCTCTAAGAAGAAATGATGATCCTCTTCCTGTTGTGACATCCTGATCCTATTTTCCTCTCTACTGTTCCCTCTTTTTAAAACTTATTCACCATTCGCTTGATGGTTCTTGAATGGACTTTTAAGATGAAGCCAGAGTATGGATGTTGGTGCCATTACTGAAGACCTGAATGATCTTTTCCCTCTCACCATTGCTCAATTGGAAAGACAGTGGAGTTGACATAAAACGATTTTAACCTGTTCCCTTTCTAGCTGAATGCCTCAAAGGGTTTTTCAGTAATTCTTACACAAATAGTGTCAAGATGGCTAAACGTCTTATCTAAAACCTGGAAAAAAGAAACTCAATTCGTTTTTTTTTTATTTTTGGTCATTAAACATTATGTGGGATGAACAATTATGTAGTTACATGATTTGGGGAATGTTGCTGTTACACCTGGTATATATAGGTTCAATGAATGGTTAACAAATTTGTCTCGCTAGAACAATTACAACTGAGTAGTGAGTTCGATCCTCACTGGTTGCCCCATAATTTCGGCCTTGTGCCACATCTAAGCTGTGCTTAGAAAATCACTATATCGGTTCAATGAGCGATGTCATCGGGATTTATAAACTCTTGGTAGGGACCCTTGGCTTCAAATTCGAAAACGAGAACTCAGACTAAGGGTGACTAACCACAAAGACCCCAACAGTGGAACAAGCTAATGATGAGCCACACCACTATAAGGTAAGCGAGGAAAACATACATTTATCTGGCAAATCTACTTACGCTCGCTTTTCAATTATGGTTATTTATTTCGTTTAGTGGTGGCTATTCATTGAGGATCGAACTCATTATATTAGTAAACGATAGCGTGTGACTACATTTGCAACCCCGATACTGTGACGCTTACCCAGTTAGGACCACAGGCTAGTTTTCCCTGTTTCACCTGTAAGCTTCGTAAATAGCTAGAGAGAGAGATAGGTACCAAAAGAAAGCAAGACAAATAAAATACTCATTTTCTGTTTACTTACGTATTTTTTTTTCTAATTAGTAGGTTCATTTCTGTCACGTTTCTAGTTGTATAACCAGTGTCATTCCGTATCTGTAACTCAAATGATATGATCTTTTTGTCCCGTTGTTCATAACACATTATTTACCTCTTAAAAGACGCTTAAAAGAAAAATAGTATCTGGTCCACATTTGGTGCCCACTGTCCTTCTGCCGATCCATCACAAGCGTAAAAAACACCTTTACTTATGAGGTAAGTAAACATTACAGTTCGAAGATTAATTTGATTTGAAACATCTTATTGTTTCCTACTTTGCAAACCAAACAATGAAAGGAAATTTCCCTAAATCATTTGTTACAATTAATCAGTAATGGAAAAGATGACAAGTTTCCAGCTGTAACTTTTGATATGAAATAATATAGGACGAGACTTGACTGAGCCTAGTAAATAACTACAACCTTCAGATCCTAACTGTGATCTGTTACTCAGCTGTTAGCTGTTGTCGAACTCTCTGCCTGGAGGCAGAGAGGAACCTGGACGAGGCTATGCTGAAGGGCTTAGTCTCGTTTGGGGAGGTAGACAGACCCGAACCCGTTTATGTAGGTTCACGGGGTATTTTTGGCCGAGGCTACATTAAATTCGGCCTTGTGCCATCTCCTACCTCGCGGAGAGGTTGGTAAATATTACTACAACCTTCATAAGGGATCAGAGATAGAAACATATGACTTTGAAGAGAGCCAGTTTTCCTCATTTGTAATCTTTGCTTGTCTATACCATTTCACCATCGTAATGAGAACAGTAGTGCTGCCATATCTAAGCTGGAGCTACATAATCTTCACTCACATGTCTTGATAGAGTTTAAAAGCATCAATGTAGTTTTTTGGGTGATGAATTGTTTCCCACACAACAACCCCTTTCCACAGACAAAAAGTTGCAAGCGTCTCGCAGCTCTATCGTTGTTTCCATGACAAATGCTCTGACTAATTAAATTCTTTAGTTCTCACCTTCACAGTTCAGAGCCCCCAAATCCACGCACACGGGGACGAACCATGCCCATTCCCTTCGTATTCCGTTAGTAAGGAGGAAGTATTACTCAGACAGCTTCTTCCCAAGAACCGTTATTTTATATGTTATTATTAACTGGCTCCAGAGAGGATATTTCCCCGATCGCTAAAATCAACCTCTTCAAGTCTATAGTAAACCGTTATCTTTCCTTCATATCATTAACTCCTAAATCTCTTACGCACATGCAACAACTTCATTCAGTAACCCTCTATCCCGTTCTCTTGGTCTTTGCTTTGGGGTGAACATTAGTAAAAAATAAATAAAAGTACCGATCCAAATGGAATAATAGTTTTATTATGTTTTATTAGGTAACTCCATGAGATCGCTAAAAAAACAGGATGAAAAAGATGCTAAAATTGACGAAAACAAAATTTTATCATCTAAATGTTTATGTAATTATTAAGAGGAAAGACCAAAGTTTTTTTTAATTATTTTTTAAAATTTTTCCTTCTTTTTAGAACATTTTAAATTTTGATTAAAAAAAAAAGTTTCTCTTTGTATCACCGGAACTAGTAAAATAACATACAATTTTTAGCAATTTTTTTTTTTTTTGTATGACAGACATTAATTTGGAAAATCTTGCAAAAATAAAAATAATCGCCGGATGTTAATGAAACTTTCAGAAACTATTCACAGATGATGTAAATTATTATAAATATGTACTTTTTTTTATTAAAGTCATAGCAGAATTTTTTTTTAATATTTATTCCCCACACCCATAACTAATTTTATGAAAACTCTAGAAATTCGATCGAATACAGTTTAGTGATTACAATAGTTAAAAGCACAAGGCTTTGAGAAATGCAAATCATGTTTTTTTTTGTTTTTGTTTTTTTTTTTAATTTGGACCCCCGACCTGAAAATCAGCTCTGATATGTAACATACAAAACTCAATAAAACAAAGATATTATTTAATTTCTTTAATTATTTTAGATTTTTACATTTAAGTTGTTAAAATATTATAAAATTAGTTGAAAGCCGCATTCACTTTCGTCAGTGTCCTTATGAGATAGATCATTTTTAGCGCGTTGTAAATTGATTAATTTCGACCAATCAGAAGACGCGCAGTAATTAAGAAATGTAATTTTGTGTTCATAAAAATCGTTAAAATTGCTGTAATAAAAAATTACCGAAGGTCACAAGCAATAAAACGTCACGTGACTTGAGTGTAAGCGTTCACCGCTGAACGTCCATCTCATTATTGCAAATTCTTCGTGCGAAACACATGTTTAGCATTTTGAATTAACGTTTTTACTAATTAAAAAAATTGGAACACCATCCTAAGCCATTTTCAGCAGCAACATTACTACACTTTTAAAAGTATCGTTTATTTCATTTACATATTTCATTGCAATTTCAATTTTCTGAAGTTGTTTTACAGTTTTCAGTGAGTCGTCTGATTTCAATTTTATGAAATTTAATCTCACTCTCAACAGTCTTATTTTAATTTCTTTATAATATATATTTTCCATTTATATATATAAATTTCCAAGAGGATAGAATCCTGGTAGAACTCAATGTCCAGGACAGAATAAGAATATATATATATATATATATATATATATATATATATATATATATATATATATATATGTATGTATGTATGTATGTATAAGGAAATATAGTCTTAAGATGTGCTATATTTATGGGATAAAGTGCTCGATATCAGAGATAGAGCGTGTGTAAACATAATGGTGAACATAGTTGTCAACACTTAGAGACGACAGTCTGTTTCATGCTAGATTCAATCATCAGGCCACGAATGTTATTTTTTTCGGCTATTTATATATACGGGTCTCGTATATAAGGAAAATTCTATGCTTTTTCAAACTGTTCTTGATTACACATTATTTCTATTTTATGTCTCTCTTTTCGTTTGGCCTTTTCTCTTCGCTTCTGTCTTTCTTTTCCGCCCAACCTTTTCCCTTTGTTTTTCTTGTGTCACTCTCTTCCTCTCTCTCTCATCTTCTCCTTTCATGAAGTTTAGTAAATGCAAACCAGACGACATATATATGTCGGCATTGTAAATTAGATAGACGTTAAATTTGGGTCGTATAATGATTTTCCTCATTCGCTGTGTCTAATGTCTCCATAAATGTATCCATACGTTTCCGGTGTCTGCTTTTGTTGTTGTTGTTGTTGTTGTTTTTAATTTAGGTCAACGAATCAGAAGTCGATTTATGCAACTGACAATAACTCGTATCTCACTCCTTAAAACTATTATTTAACTTCTCTCCTTAAAATTTCTCTCTTTAAAATTCACCCTCACTTTAGGCTCTTTCCTCTTCTTCTTTCTTTACACTTCTCTCTAGATCTTTCATACATTTCCCTTTCATCCTTGTTTCCCACTCTCACATATAAAATATCTCTGAAATTTTGTTTTTTTTTTAACCCGAGGATATATTTTCTGTTTTCTTTTTGAATTTGTAGGTCTGATGAATTGGGTTGTGATTACGATTCCAATGTAATAAATTATAACCATGAAGTGTTTGAGCCTTTTATATCATATATATATATATATATATATATATATATATATATATATATATATATATATAGTGGACTCTCCAAACATATTCGATGTATGAGGGTCAAGCAACTCAGTAGAAACCGGCAGCCCAGACACCAGCACATATGATTTGATTATAGTGGTGAAGTCTCTGTGCGGAACCATCCACACTTTTCGAATACAGAGACCTGGTGCACTACACACACACACACACACACACACACACACACACACACACACGTGTGTGTGTGTGTGTGTGTGTGTGTGTGTGTGTGTGTGTATAAATATAAATAAATATATATATAATTATTTATATATTATATACGCGGTACTTATTAGAAAGCGCTCAATATCAGAGATAGAGCTAACATATTTGGTTGGATTGATGTAAGATTTTCACCCTGGGTTTCACGCTTTTGCGATCGTCAGCTGTCCGACGATCGCAAAAGGGTGAAACCCAGGGTCACAAACTCACATCAATCCAACCAAATATATATATATATATATATATATATATATATATATATATATATGCAACTTTAAGCATATATATATATATAAACAGGCAACTTTAAGGCTCAATTGGTTATAATTTATTTCCCCAGGGAAATTCTTTTTCCCTGGCACATCAGACCACAATTCCAAGGGTGAAAAAATGAATTTAAATTTACATATATTTTTTACACACTACCGTAGATATATCTGTGGAACCATGTAAATGCAAAAATATTCCCCAGCGCTTCTTTTCGATTTGCGAGTAATTTTATTCAGCTGGTAGTAACGTTCTTGACGCATGTGCAGTGGGTTTTAGTGTCCCATCCGGCATCTTATGAAGTATACATGCCCCAACACCTTAGGCACTCGCGTCACTCGCGACTATTATTTCCAACTTTGGATCATAATGCGCTAAAAATAAATCTGCTGTTAGAGTCTTAATGATTTTGTCGAAAGTTTTCTGACATTCATATCACCATTCCCAAACTTTCTCCTAATTCAACAGTTCGATTAGGGGTACGCGTAATTTGTGCATGTTAGGAATAAATTCTTGATAATAATTTACTAAGCCCAAGAAGCTTTGTAATTCGGCTAAATTTTTGGAGCCGGAATTTTTTTTTTTTTTTTTTATTGCTGTGGCTCTTTCTGGGTCTGGTCTTCTTCCTTCTTCGTTAATAATATGACCCAGATATTTTATCTCCTTCATAAAGAACCGTAATTTTGTATCTGCCTGAAAACCTCTTGAACGTGTTCCCAGTGTTGTTCAATATTTTTGCTATTTATCAGGATGTCATGAAGGTATGCGATCGTGAAATCCAGTCCGCCTAGCATAGCGTCCATTTTCCTCCGTTCAACTTTGTGAAAACTTCCTCTGGACTAGGGAGAGGATAGTGATAATCCTTAATCGCTGCATTCAATCCGGTCGAGAAATCAGCGCATACTCGTATCTCACCCGATTTCTTTTTCACGTAAACCGTAGGTGCGGCCCATTGACTATATTCCACCTTTGTCAATATACCGGTTTTCACGAGTCTATCCAACTCTTCATCAATCTTTTCTAATGATGCGAAAGGTACATTTCTTTTCTTCTTGAAAATGGTTTGTACATTTTCTTTTAGTTCGATTTTGGCCGTCATTTTTTACATCTCCCGAGGCTGGTTGAAAATACGTCGGGGAAACTCTCCTTTAATTTCTCCATCAATTTCTCTGCCTCGGTCGACAACCTTTCCACTTTTTGGCAGAACGTATTTATTGACAAATCCCAGAGGTCAAATTTCTGCATCCAGTCAGTTCCAAATAAATTTTCCGTTTTTTTTAGAACATATAACTTTAATTTCTTGGTCATCCCGTTGAACGTCACATTTGTAATAATCTCCCCATCAAATGTGATTTTTTTTTCTCTTACCGACCTGGCTATTTTATCTGTTCTCAACATGGTCGTTTTTTTTTTGTTTTGTTTTTTTTTGCTTTTTTTTTAATTTCTTCCACATCTGTAAGTTAGTAATGGTTAAATCTGATCCGGAATCTAATTGTAATCTGATTTTTTTGTTTAACATTTCTACTTGTACGTATTTCCGTATATTTATCCTGTCCACTTGGTCAGTTCTAGTGACTCTTACTCGGCTTTGGTTTTCTTTCTTTGTTCTACAGTGCGAACTTTTATGCTCCACTTTATTGCACGACAGACAAACTTTATAGCGATATGGACCATTTTTGTACCAATGTAAAGTCCGGCAGCGATAGCATGGACTGGGTGGTGGTTTCTTCTGAGGTTTCATTTGACTTTTTGTAGTAAAATAATTGGTTTAGTTTGTTTTTGAGGAGGGAGAAAAACGTGCTTGTCGTTGTACTTTTCGTATGTGTGCGATGCCAGTTTTTTCGATATCTTTCGAGTCCTTTTTTACGCTTATACATCTCTGACAGTCCTCAGCCAATTATTGTAGCGTCAGTTTTGGTTCACTCTCAAGTTTTGTTAGAATTCTCCGTCTGATCTCCGCATCTTTAGTAGAAACCAGGCCTTGGACGAATATCAAACTTTTAAAATTGTCAGGGCTGAGTTCAGATAATTTAAAGTCATCGCAGTGTTTGTTTACTACGGAAGTGAATGTTATATAGTCTTCGCTATCCTTTTGTTAAATTTAAACATTTCCACCTTTTGTGGAATAGTGAAGTGTTCGAACTAAATAATTCCGTTAAAAGTTTCACGGCTTCCCTGAAAGTCAACTCATTCGTTTTCCTCGGTAGGACGTATTCTGCGAATTTAGTGTATTCTCTTGACCCTAGTTTCCTCAGTAGTAGACGTACTTTTTTCGCGTCTAACCAATTCCCGCAATCAAATTCATACGAATCTTCATATCTTCTGAAGTAAGGTTTTGTCTTCGTACGAAGCATTTTTCCCCTTACTTTTCCTTTTCGCAATATGTACTTTGTAGCTAGAGTTGTGCACTTGTGTAACGATTTTTCCTTTTTTCTCAGTGTAGACTTCACGTCTTTGTCGTCTGTTGTTCTCTCCCTTCCTCGCTCTCACTCTCTCTCCCTTTCTCCCTCCGTCTCTCTGTTTCTCTACCCTTCTCTACCCCACTCCTCTCTCTCTCTCTCTCTGCGTTTGGCACATACGTGCAAAACCGAAAATATCGTGTCTAAACTAAAATTTAAAATCTCTTCATGGTGTGATTCAACCCGTAAAATTAACTCGTTTGTCATAGACATCTTTTCATAGTTATTTTACCAGTTCTAAAACAGTAATAAATACCCCGTTGTATTTAACAAACTCATATATATATATATATATATATATATATTAATTGATTCATCGAGTCTGATAGAAACCTCAGGACGGCCGTTTCGTCCTATATTTGGGACTCATCAGCAGTGCGCATCCACTACCGAGGGAATCGAAACCACGACAGTTAGGTTGGTAAGCAAACACTATACCAACTGCTCCGCCGGGACTCGGTGACGAAGAGGTTGCAAATCAGACTCTAACTATTACTATGTGTGTAATATATATATATATATATATATATATATATATATATATATATATATATATATATATATATATATATATATATATATATATATATATATATATATATATATATATATATATATATATATCATTACGCTTAAACAAAATTCATTAAGCTTATGCGCAAATACTTCCTCCTTCAAGCACTCTCCACGAGGTTCCCAACAATAGCACAGTAAAAATCAGTTACAGTTGCACCAAAAAAAATCTAAACACAGCAAGAAAACAACTAAAACAGCTTTTAACACACTTTCTGTCCAGAAAAGAAAACACTTGTATAATCACAAGAAAAATTAAACGAAATTGTTTCATCGCAATACCTTGACAGTCGTTGTCTTTAACGAAACATATAAATATATATATATATATATATATATATATATATATGCGTGTGTGTGTGTGAGAGAGCGAGAGAGAGAGTGAGATAGGAAAATGATAGAAAAAAGAGAAAATTAGTTCATTAAACCCTTTTTCATTTGAGTGGTTTTCTTTGATAGACTTTCAAAACAATTAGTCTGTCACGTAATGGGTGACGTAATTTCCATTCTCTAGTGTTTTTCTCACAAGCCAGCCATGACAAAATGACAGTCATGGTCAGTCGCTTTACCGGAATTTAATTTATAAAATTTAGCTCTACCACTATCTGTGGGATAGAACACTCTACCGTTTTCGGTGGGAAACCATAAGTAAGTTCTTTTTAGAATTACTTATTTCCATTACTTTTATATATATATATATATATATATATGCCGGGTACTTAGTTGAAAGTGCTCATTATCTGTGATCGAGCTATCATATAGAGTTGTATGGATATTAATTTGTAACCCCGGGTTTCACGCTTTTGCGATCATCAGACAAACTGGCATATTTTTTCAAAAGTGGATCCATTTATGCTTATTTGTGTTTGATTATTTGTGTTTGGTTGAGGGGAGAATTTTCTTCTGTGTTTGCTTTGGGATGACACTCTCGCATACATAGACACACATACATACAGGTGTATGCATTTTAGTTTGATATGTCCCGGAAAGAGATATATTTGATCGAAGTAGCTAAGTGGTCTGGCTACTGTAACCAAGTAGTACACGGTAGCAGTAATCGACTGGTACTCGTCGTAGTCGCAGGTGTAGACCAATAGGATAGCCAATGTTTAGTCCAATGGGCGTCGTCATAGACTTAAACACTGTCGTACCTACACATCCGTCTGTATTTATGACGGACACCAGCCAATCATATTCCAGTGAGGGGGAACTCAGGTGTATACATATTCCATTATATCATAGTTCATACAAACACACCCATATAATCTGAGGTTAGGCACCTATACACATCCATACGTTCGAATATACATGTATACGCATATGTTATTCTATTTTGGTGTCGAGACATTAGCGTTACATATATGTATATATGTGTGAGGAAATATGAGCTTATCTGACGGCGCGGACGGCCGATCTGAAAAACGTCAAGACCACCCCCCACCTGTCCCGTGTAACGCTAAGGTCTCTGCACAGCATAGTAGGGTCAGAAGGGCACGATCTGCGTGAAAAAGAGCACCATAACCGAATTCATTCTACCAGAAATTTGGAAGCGGCATGCTGTACTGTTTGACATTCGTGACGGAAGCTCTACTACGAACATTTCAGATTGCTTGGATGTCAATCTGAGGACAGTGCGGAGGATTCGGAAAGAGTTGGATGATTACGAATCTGTTTGAAGTGGTCACTAGTTATGCTTTCATTCGTCTTCCTACAGGACCTCAGACTCAATACGGAGGACTACATCAAGTGCCTTGAGAAGGTAATGCTGCTCTGAGTAAAGAGCGTCGCTGCTGGAAGACCGTATATGTTTGGCAGAAGGACTCTGCACCATGCCACACAAGCAGGAGAACACAGTCATGTCAGTGAGAGAATTTCTGCAACCATATCACCCCTTACATCTGACTACCTACCTAACTCCCCAGGCTGCAAATCCTTTATAATCCTGTGTCAGGCGCTGTTGAGCGAGACACCAACAAACTCATTGTAACACCAAAGATAGACTGAAGCTAAAGATTATGGTAGCATTCACTAACATAAACATGGAGACCGCCCAGAAGATATGCAGGAGATTCTCAAGTTGTCTGTAGGCCGTGAGTTAAGCCAAAGGCGATTTTATTGAATAAATTTACTCTTTATTATTTCAAAATATTTTTGTGTAATTTTGGTAAATACATCTGTTAACATGAGATTAACACGAGTCGGTTATTTTCATTTCTGCTTAATTTAGAAGATAATTTATCCGTATCTATACGGCAAAACAAAAGAGAAACTTTAAAGAAAAGAAATTGCATATAATATGGAGATATTCTTGTATGGAGAAGTTATGTTTCGGACCCCAAATTCAAAAGTGGTCGGATTCATCTATCTCCCAGGCGAGGATATATTCCAAAAACGGGAAACAGTCAGTCTTGTTATTTTTTTTTTCCAAATTAAGGACTGCGAACTGGAGTTTCATTATAACCAGCACCATAGACTTGTAAGCTGCTGGAGTAGCAGATTTAGCTTATGTCCGGGCCATGTGAAAGCAACATTACTGTTTGGTTGCTGAAAACAAGCTGAATTTGACAGCCGCTGACTTATTTCTACAACAGGGAGTTAATCACCTTCTGTATCTCTACATATTATCGTTATATATATATATATATATATATATATATATATATATATATATATATATATATATATATATATACTCATTTAACAGAGATCAACTTTTGAGAAAAATAATATTTTCAAAAAAAAAAAAAAAAAAACGAATGAAAACGGCTTAATTACCCAAGTGCCCAATTTGATTTTCAGAAAACGAAAATATAGAGCAATTTGAGATATATTAGAAACACCGATCTTTATGCTATCATTGTTTCTCTCAGTGTGGTGACATATAATAAATCTAGGTCATTTATTTCAATAGCTATTTTTATATGTATTTGTACTGGCAAAATGGGAAGGGAAAAAGAAGCAAAGTGGAGAGGGGAGAGAGAGAGAGAAAGAAAGAGAGATGGCAAACAATTCTAGTTTATACAAATGCTTCTAGCCAGGATCGTAATTTGCCGGTAGGAATTTTTTTTGCGTGTTTGCAAGCCGTCATAATTTCAAATCTTTCATTAAGTATCTTGTGCTGCTCTGGGAACATCAGGATCACCAATTCAATTTTTCTTCTTGCCACAGTTTCCACATCCTGATTCAGTTGTTACGTGGTCAGTTTTATATATATATATATATATATATATATATATATATATATATATATATATATATATATATGTATGTGTGTGTGTGTGTGAAGAAATATTGTTTTAAGGTGTGCTATATTTCCGAGATAAATTGCTCAACATCAGAGATAGAGCGTATGTAAATATAAATATAAAAGTGAACATTGAAGTCAACACTCAGAGGCGACAAGCTGTTTCATGCTAGAGGCAATCGTCAGGCGGCCTGACGATTGCGTCAAGCATGAAACAGCCTGTTCTCTGTATACTTGTATCACTCTAATGGAAACCATCGATATTTGCTGTGATTTTCTTTATCGCAGTTCATTGACTCCACCTAGTATTCCCGTGTCAATATTTTGTGAATTGATGAAATTTGACACGTCCTCCGTCGAATTTAGTTTCAACAACACCATGTACCGACAGATTGACGGAGTCGCTATGGGCTCGCCTTTGGGTCCGGCACTTTCCAACATATTTGTTGGCTTTCACGAAGAACAGATACGAAAGAGTCCACTTTGTCCTCAAATATATTGTCGGTATATTGATGATATCTTTTGTTTATTCAACAGTGAAGTTGAGACTGATCAGTTTCTTTCGTTTTTAAATGGTATCCATCCAGCACTGAGGTTTACTGTTGAGAAGGAATCCAATCTTCAATTGGCCTTTTTGGATGTATTAGTACATCGTACATTAACAGGTTTTCTTACTACTGTTTATAGAAAACCTACTTTCGCAGGGTTGCATACGCGTTGGGACTCTTTTTGTCTCACTAAGCGCAAGGTTAACATTATTAAAACCCTCCTACATAGAGCATTAAAGATCTGCTCTGAGACCTTCTTGAATGATGAAATCGACTTTATTAAGGATAGCCTATGTAGTTTAGGTTATCCTCTTGATACTGTTAATTCAGTTATCCGCAGTAAAGTTAAAGAGTTCAGAAGTGCAGAGCTCTACACTGTCAAAAAATGCCCAGTTTACCTCAGATTACCCTGGATTGGTACCAAATGTGAAAAAATAGCTAAACAAATTTCATCCAATGTTCGTCGTTGTTTTTTCTCTGCCGGGGTTCGGATTATTTTTCAAACTCGGCCTATGTTTCGTTCTGCGTGTAAAGACGTTCTCCCTCCCCGTCAAATAGATTCAATTATTTATAAATACGTTTGTGGTTGCGGAGCCGACTACATAGGAAGAACAACTCAACGCTTAGACATGAGAATAAAACAACACGTTCCTACAAAAATTAGAAATCACACCTTGCCGTTGAATGGACTCGTCCCGAAAACCTATGGTTCCGCCATATACGAACACCGATTAAAGAACAGAGATTGTGCAGCCAAATTTAGTGTTGACTAGTTCACCGTGTTGTCCCGGTCACACTCTTTATTTCATCTAAAGGTTCTGGAGGCATTTACACCGGGTCCCTCAAGCCTTCTTTGTGTAAACAACGTGAGTGTTTTTTGGGGATCGCTATCATTTGTCTCTAGTTCCTTTTGCTATTTTATTTTACTTTTTTTTTGTTTTTGTTTTTTTTTTCCTCCCACAACTTCCTTTTATTGTACATTTTCTGTGTTAATTTTAAGTTAAATCTCCCGTTGAAGCTTGAAGAGCGGGAGCGAAACCGGTTGCTTCGCCCGTTTTTAATATGTCCCGTAATATTAAGTTTTATACTTTTATTTCGATCATATATATATATATATATATATATATATATATATATATATATTCCATTTTATATTGGAAATTTATTACCTTTTTCTTTCACCTCCCATACGTAACCAGCAAGTTTCGTTTAATATTTGCATTTTGCTAGTTTGTCGGAAGATCTAGCGCTTTGTTTACGCTACAGTAGCCTTATAAACAATATCCTCTATCTGGCATTACGTCTTTGAAATGGTAAATTTCGTTTTGATAATAATTGAACATAATTAACTTAGAGGAAAATGAATTGAAATTGTTAGAGTCTAAGAGTCTCCAACGATTAATATACGATCGGATTGTTTTTGTTTATAGCATTTGCTTACTAAATTACTATTAAAACAAGGTGGGATATTAAAACAGTGGAAAAAAATAAATAAAAATAAAAACTAAGTTAAAATGAGTTACAATCACATTTTTATGTTGATAGTATTAAAGGTAAGAGTAAAGACGGTTAAAGTAAAGATGTTAAAAATAAAGACGATCATAATGATGATAAATATAAAGACGGCAAAAATTGAAGACAGTAAAAGCAAAGATGGTAAAAAGAAAAACAATAATAATGATGGCAAAAATAAAGACGGTAAAATTAAAGACGGTGAAAGTAAAGATGGTAAAAATAACGACGATAATAATGATGGTAAAAATAAAGACGATAATAATGATCGTAAAATTAAAGACGGTAAAATTAAAGACGGTAAAAGTAAAGATGGTAAAAATAGAGACGATAATAATGATGGTAAAAATAAAGACGATAATAATGATGGTAAAAATAAAGACGGCAAAATTAAAGACGGTAAAAATAAAGACGGTAAGATTAAAGATGGTAAAAGTAAAGATGGTAAAAATAAAGGGGATAATAATTACGGTAAAAATAAAGACAATAATAATGATGGGAAAAATAAAAACGGTAAAATTAATGATGGTAAAAGTAAAGATGGTAAAAATAAAGACGATAATAATGATAGTAAAAATAAAGACGGTAAGATTAAAGACGATAAAAGTAAAGATGGTAAAAATAAAAACGATAATAATGATGGTAAAAATAAAGACGATAATGTCACCGTCTTTATTTTTACCATCGTTACGATGGTAAAAATAAAGACGGTGACATTAAAGACGGTAAAAGTAAAGTTGGTAATAATAACGACGATAATAATGACGGTAAATATAAAGACGGTAAAATTAAAGACGATAAAAGTAAAGATGGTAAACATAAGACAAGAATAATGTTGGTAAAAAATAAATATGATAATAATGATGGTAAAAAAAGCTGTAAAATTAAAGACGATCAAAGTAAAGATGGTAAAGATAAAGACGATAATAATGATGGTAAAAATAAAGACGGTAAAAATAAAGATAGTAAAAGTAAAGATGGTAAAAATAAAGATGACAATAATGATGGTAAAAATAAAGGGTAAAATTAAAGACGGTAAAAGTAAAAATGGTAAAAATAACGACGATAAAAATGATGGTAAAAATAAAGACGATAATAATGATGGTAAAAACAAAGACGGTAAAATTAAAGACGATAAAAGTAAAGATGGTAAAAATGACGACGATAATAACGATGGTAAAAATAAAGACGGTAAAAGTAAAGATGGTAAAAATATCGATGATAATAATGACGGTAAAAATAAAGACGGTAAGAATAAAGACAGTAAAAGTAAAGATTGTAAAAATAAAAACGACAATAATGATGCTAAAATTAAATAAGTTTATAATGATGGTAAAAATATAGACGATAAAATTAAAGACGGTAAAAGTAAAGATGGTAAAAATAAAGACGACAATAAAGATGGTAAAAATAAATACGATAATAATGATGGTAAAAATAAAGGCGCTAAAATTAAAGTCGGTAAAAGTAAAGATGATAAAAATAAATACGACTATAATGATGGTAAAAATAAATACGATAATAATGATGGTAAAAACAAAGTCGGTAAAATTAAAGACGATAAAAGTAAAGATGGTAAAAATAAAGATTATAATAATGATGGTAAAAACAGAGACGTTAAAATTAAAGACGATAAATTAAAGATGGTAAAAATAAAGACAATAATAATGATGGTAAAAATAAAGTTGGTAAAATTAAAGACAGTAAAAGTAAATATGGTAATAGTAACGACAATAATAATGATGGTAAATATAAAGACGGTAAAATTAAAGACAGTAAAAGTAAATATGGTAAAAATAAGACGACATTAATGTTGGTAAAAATGAATACGATAATAATGATGGTGAAAAAACGGTAAAATTAAAGACGATCAAAGTAAAGATGGTGAAAATAAAGACGATAATAATGATGGTAAAAATAAAGACGGTAAAAATAAAGATAGTAAAAGTATAGATAGTAAAAATAAAGACGATAATAATGATGGTAAAAATAAAGACGATAATAATGATGGTAAAAATGAAGACGGTAAAATTAAAGACGGTAAAAGTAAAGATTGTAAAAATGACGACGGTAATAACGATGGTAAAATTAAAGGCGGTAAAATTAAAGACGGTAAAAAGAAAGATGGTAAAAATAAAGACGATAATAATGATGGTAAAAATAAAGACGGTAAAATTAAGTATAGTAAAAATAAAGACGATAATAATTATGGTAAAAATAAAGACAGTAAAAGTAAAGATGTTAAAAATAAACATTACAATAATCATGGTAAAAGTAAATACGATAACAATAATGGTAAAAATAAAGACGGTAAAATTAAAGACGACAAAAGTTAAGATGGTAAAAGTAAAGACGATAATAATGATGGTAAAAATAAAGACGGTAAAATTAAAGACGGTAAACGTAAAGATGGTAATAATAACGACGATAATAATGACAGTAAATATAAAGACGGTAAAATTAAAGACAGTAAAAGCAAAGATGGTGAAAACAAGACGACAATAATAATGATGGTAAAAAAACGGTAAAATTAAAGACGATCAAATTAAAGATGGTAAAAATAAAGACGATAATAATGATGGTAAAAATAAAGACGGTAAAAGTAAAGATGGTAAAAATAAAGACGGTAATAATGATGGTAAAAATAAAGATAGTTAAAGTAAAGATGTTAGAAATAAAGATGACAATAATGATGGTAAAAATAAAGACGATAATAATGATGGTAAAAATAAAGGCGGTAAAAATAAAGATAGTAAAAGTAAAGATAGTAAAAAATAAAGACGATAATAATGATGGTAAAAATAAAGACGCTAAAAATAAAGACGGTAAAATTAACGACGATAAAAGTAAAGATGGTAAAAATAAAGACGATAATAATGATGGTAAAAATAAAGACGGTAAAATTAAAGAAGGTAAAAGTAAAGATTGTAAAAATCACGACGATAATAACGATAGTAAAAATAAAGACGGTAAAAGTAAAGATGGTAAAAATATCGACGATAATAATGACGGTAAAAATAAAGACAGTAAAATAAAGATGGTAAAAATAAAGACGACAATAATGATGCTAAAAGTAAATAGGATAATAATGATGGTAAAAATAAGGACGGTAAAATTAAAGACGATAAAAGTAAACATGGTAAAAATAAAGACGATAATAATGATGGTAAAAATAAAGACGGTAAAAGTAAAGATGGTAAAAATAAAGACGATAATAATGATGGTAAAAATAAAGACGGTAAAAATAAAGATAGTTAAAGTAAAGATGTTAGAAATAAAGATGACAATAATGATGGTAAAAATAAAGACGATAATAATGATGGTAAAAATAAAGGCGGTAAAAATAAAGACGATAATAATGATGGTAAAAATAAAGGCGGTAAAAATAAAGATAGTAAAAGTAAAGATAGTAAAAATAAAGACGACAATAATGATGGTAAAAATAAAGACGCTAAAAATAAAGACGGTAAAATTAACGACGATAAAAGTAAAGATGGTAAAAATAAAGACGATAATAATGATGGTAAAAATAAAGACGGTAAAAGTAAAGATGGTAAAAATGACGACGATAATAACGATAGTAAATATAAAGACGGTAAAAGTAAAGATGGTAAAAATATCGACGATAATAATGACGGTAAAAATAAAGACAGTAAAATAAAGATGGTAAAAATAAAGACGACAATAATGATGCTAAAAGTAAATACGATAATACTGATGGTAAAAATAAGGACGGTAAAATTAAAGACGATAAAAGTAAAGATGGTAAAAATAAAGACGATAATAATGATGGTAAAAATAAAGACGGTAAAATTAAAGATAGTAAAAATAAAGACGATAATAATGATGGTAAAAATAAAGATTACAATAATGATGGTAAAAATAAAGACGACAATAATGTGGTAAAAATAAAGACCGTAAGAATAAAGACGGTAAAAGTAAAGATGGTAAAAATAAATACGACTACAATGATGGTAAAAATAAAGACGATAATAATGATGGTAAAAATAAATTCGCTAACATTAAAGACGGTAAAAGTAAAGATGGTAAAAATAAAGACGACAATAATGACGATAAAAGTAAAGATTATAATAGTAAAAATAAACGTAAACATGCTTAAGTCTTTGTCTTGATGATGTAGATTGTATTCTTGTGAAAGAAACTTTTTCTGAAGACGCAGTTTTATTGGTGAAATCATTCAATGTAAAACATTAATAAATTGTCCTGTATATTTAGCATTTAAAACTCTAGGTATCCTTGTTAAATCTATTTATTCTATTAGTTACAAAATGTGTTTTTTTTTTTTTTTTTTTTTTTTTTTGGAGGGTCAGTTTGTTTAAAACACTATCATCAAATTCTTGAACAATTATACATTTCTGCTATTTCGAACTCTTTTCCATAAATGAATATTTCTTCTCTTGTTTCCACAGAAATGAAGATATTCGGTTACGACATGTTGTAAAAGACTTGACAGAAAACAAAGTGAAGATTTATTTCAACATAAATTTCCAAATGGAGAAAATGACAACCTCAAAGAGCAAAGAATTCCAACAATTTTTAGACGCCACTCACATTCAGTTTGAACCAGCACAACTCAACAAGGTAAACCCAAGCTGTAGAGATGAAAAAAAATATATCCATAGATAGATAGATAGATAGATAGATATGAACAGACTGAGATAGATAGATAGATAGATAGATAGATAGATAGATAGATAGATAGACATGAACAGAGATAGATAGATAGATAGATAGATAGATAGATAGATAGATAATTAACAGACTAAGATAGATAGATAGATAGATAGATAGATATGAACAGAGATAGATAAATAGATAGATAGATGTGAACAGACTATGATAGATATATTAATTAATAATCAACAAATGTGAAAATATTTGGGGCAAACTCCATCATGTCACTTTTGATTCATGACTACGTGTAAGTGGAAGATTTTCCCACGGTAGGTTGCTGTTTCTTTCTGTTGTAGATTAATTGGTGTGTGTGCGTGTGTGTGCGTGTGTCTGTGTGTGTCTGTGTGTGTGAGCGTGCGTGCGTATGTGTTTCTTATTGCTCTAAATGTTATTTTTATGAAGACACCTGTTTAGGATATGCCTTATTATTTTTCGTTTCCTTTTTAATTATTTTTTTAATTATTTCAAACAGTGTTAATTATGCCTATCAGCCTACGCGTTTGAGAGACTTTGTAAAGGAAATATGCTCTCTAGCATGATCCGACCAGTAACTCTTTGCAAACTACTCCTCGCCTATACTACAAAAGTCCCACCCTATGGTTATAATGTTAGTACCTACAAACTAATGTAGTCAGTATCGGAAACCCATTAACTCTTGCCTTCTCTAACTTCTACATGTCACATTTATCAAACAAAGTTTTCGAAACAATAATGAAACCATTAACCTAGACAAGGTTTTCTGACATCTTTGTTTTGATAGTAAAAGAAATAAGGACAAAATTATAAATAAACTTTCCGACAAAAAAAAAAAACAAAACAAACTCCGTACTAAAATATAGACCGAAGAAGTCATGGTTAATAACTATTAGGTTGGTGCAAAAATAACGTCGTTTTCTTACATAGTAACATATGTGAGAAAACGACATTATTTTTGCACCAACCTAATAAATCCCATTACTTGACGTTCAGAGGAGCCACGGGGGAGTAGTGAATAGCTCGGATTGAGGAATCAGAGAGCCGAGTTCGAATACCAGTCGAATCCACTACATTCACTTCCGTGCTGATACCCTTCAAGCACCCCACCCACAGCTAGACCGGGTTCTATAGCCTTTGATGACTACCGCACAAAGAAATGGCAACCTACTGCGAGAAAAAAGAAACTGCCTCATCATTCGAAATTCATGATCGCCTAAGCGTGTATCACATAACTGACGTTGATATTTAACTGAAATCCAAAGTAGTTAATACCTACCAGTATAAAAAAAATCCCCAGTACGAACTATTCTCTCAGTTTGGTTTGGTTTGGTTTGGTTTGGTTTACGGTATATCAACCTCAATGGGTTATTTAATGCCGACAACATTTTTATTGCTGGTAATATGTTTTTCTTCAAAAATCTATTTCTGGAAATATTTTTTCTTGAAGAAATCTATAGCTGGTAATATTTTTTCAAAGAATGTATAGTTGTTTGTATTGCTAGTACTTTTTTTTTTAAGTATTGCTGATAATAATTTTTCCTTCAAAAATTATTGCTGGCAATATTTTTTTTATTACAAAGTATTTCTGGTATTAGAACCTATCTTTACACAAGTTTGGCTTTCAACTATTTGCCCATACCTGGCATCCTAACAGGTTCTACCACCCCAAGTCAGGGTGGACCTGGGAACACCAGCAATTAAGAGATGGTTCCACGCTCCTCAAAAGCTCGTGATTAGAGGCCTTGCTGTTGGACGTAGTTTATCGTTTTACCCAGGATGTAGATGTAGTTTATCGTCTTACCCAGGACGGGAACTCCTGTCTTAAAATCTATAGTAGCCAATGCACTTAAAGATATAAAATAGCAGTGATAAAAAGAACTTCATTAATAGAGCATAACTACATTCTTCTTCACAGAGAATATTCCTTAGTGAAATGAAACATTACTCAACAATAATTTTCTCAGTTATATAATCAGTCAACAAATCAAATTATTCTTACAAAATACATGACATAAGTAATAAAATGCAGGACACCATGCAATGAATCACTAAACATCGTATTTCAGCAGTAAATACTGAAAAACAAGTAAAACTTATAATACAGGGTGTTTAAAAAAGAATACGCCAAAATCATCACGTGATGTGTCAAAAACGAAAAAAATTACAAACCTCTAGCATGAACAAATGTGTTGTATATACATTCAAGTTTCATTTCATGTTTTATAAGTGCTCAATTTGGCCACCACCGGCAGCGCGGACAACATCAAGCCGATATGAGAATTCCTCCCATACGCGCCTCAGCATGTCATGGTCCACCGTGTTGATTGCAGCTGTTATTCGATCTTTCAAATCATCGATACTTGCTGGAAGAGCTGGAATATAAAACTTAGTCCTTAACATACCCCTACAAGAAAAAGTCACAGGCAGTGAGGTCCGGGGATCTGGCAGGCCAAGCACAGAGAGCAAGGTCTTTAGAACCTCTCCTCCCAATCCATCGCTGAGTCATGTTTTCATTCAGATAAGCTCTAACCCCGAAATGCCAATGGGGTGGTGCTCCATCTTGCTGAAAAATGAAGTCATTCGAATCTGCTTGCAGTAAAGTGAATAGCCAGTTTTGGAGCATTTCGAGATAGGTTTGTCCTGTAACGGTGTTTCCTTCAAAGAAAAAGGGACGATAGACCTTGCCTTGAGACACAGCACAGAAGACGTTCACTTTAGGGGAATCTCTTTCATACTCAACAGTTTCATGTGGGTGCTCTGATCCCCAAATGCACACATTGTGACGATTGACTGTGCCTCTCAAATGGAAATTCGCTTCGTCACTAAAAACTAAACATGAAAAGAGAGTTTCATCACCTTCCTCCATCTCCAGCATTGACTCACAGAATGTCCTCCGCATCACCTTGTCATCATTAATAAGTGCTTGGAAAAGGCTTAGTTTGTATGGTTTCATGTGTAATCGTCTCTTTAACACACGCCAGACAGTGGTATGAGGGTTGGCAAGCTGAAGACTTGCTCGACGTACGGACTTACGTGGGCTGCTCTCAAATGCATCAAAAATCCTCTCCACTTGCTCCTCTGTAACACGTGGTCTTCCAGGACTCTTTCCTTTGCACAAGCACCCACTCTCTTTAAACTGTCTAACCCACCGTCGAATGCTCTCACGATGGGGCGGATCAATGCCGAATTCTGTTCTGAAAGCACGCTGCATCATGACAATGGCGTTTGTTTTCGTGAACTCAAGCACGCAAAACGTCTTTGCTGAGGAGTCGCTATTTTGATTGATCTTCCCACAATTCAGCTGCACCGGAAGTTATACTAATGACAGCAGTGAAACTGACACCCAATCAAACTTTGATAACTACTCTATCAAATAACCACTGATTGAGTCCACTACAATGCTATAGACCTGAAAAAAACAGCGTTATGATTTGGGCGTATTCTTTTTGAAACACCCTGTATATTACATGAAATGGAAAACTATCAACTCCGTCGTCACTAATCAAAATAATACAAATCAAAATAATCCAAATAAACCTAAACTAGCGATGATCGATATATTCAAACACTTAACTTCTCAATTTCTCAATCCCTCACGCAGATAGTCAACTTCCCCACGCGTTTTGCCCCCAACCTGTCAGATAAGGCTTCCCTTCTAGATCTGAGTTTTACCTCCATCCCAGAATCCTGTAGCGCCACACAGCTCTGCCCTCTTGGTAACTCCGACCATTCCGTGGTATCTGTTAACATTTCCTTCAACTCCACACCCCGCAAAGAACCTCCCATTACTAGAACCTCGTTCTACTACCAACGATCGGATTGGGACTCGTTCCGTGACTTCCTCCGCGATGTCCCCTGGGATGTTGTCTTTACACTCCCTGTCCATGAATATGCTTCTGAGGTCTCATCCTGGGTTAAAGCTGGAATCGGCGCTTTCATCCCCTCAAGGAAATTTAAGGTCAAGTCGCACTCCTCCCCTTGGTTCTCCGCTGCTTGCTCAGCCGCCATTGTCCATAGGAACCACTTCTTTCACTTATTTCGTAGCGACATGTCGGACTGTAATAGACGTCTCTTTGCCTCCGCTCGTAGCGAGTGCAAACGTGTCCTCAACGAAGCTAAAACAATATTTGCTGCTCGGATGAGGGAGCGTATTGCATCTCGCAAATTTGGCTCCAAAGAGTATTGGCGGCTCTGCAAGAGTGTCCTGAACAATAGAAAACCCTCCATACCTCCTTTATTCAACCAGTTCGAGGTCTTGACCTCCTCAACCGACAAGGCTGAATGCCTTGCTCGGAAGTTCTCGTATAACTCGACGCTTGACTCCACCGGTGTACCCATACGTGACTTCTCTCTAAGAACTGAGGCCCTATTGAGCGGCTTACGCATAACCCCGTCATCAGTACTGGGTATTATCCCCAAATTAGACCCCCACAAGGCTAGTGGTGGAGACGGCATACCAGCCATTGTCTTGAAGAAATGCGCGCCTGAGCTAGCACCCGCCCTCTCTAAACTGTATAATTATGGCCTCAAGGAATCCTGCTTTCCCGACTGCTGGAAGTCCGCATCTATTGTTCCTGTCTTTAAGAACTCTGGAGACCCCTCTGACCCCGCTAATTACCGTCCTATTACTCTCCTACCCATCTTCGGCAAAGTCTTTGAAGCCCTAATCAACGCAGAAGTGGTTAACCACCTTACCACACACGACCTTCTCTCAGACAAGCAATACGGTTTCCGCTACGCCCGTTCTACAGCTGACGTGCTTACGGCCATCATGGAAACCGTCTACCAAGCGCTTCAAAATAATGGTGAGGCTCGTGCCGTGGCCCTAGACATTTCTAAAGCGTTTGATAGGGTTTGGCATGCCGGCCTTCTTCGTAAGCTCCAGGGTTACGATATTACTGGTCGACTGTTTGATCTGATACAATCATTCCTATCAAATCGAGAATTGAAGGTCGTTCTCAACGGTTTCTCCTACAGTTCCTATCCCACGAACGCAGGTGTTCCCCAAGGCTCCATCCTTGGCCCCACACTTTTCCTTATTTTCCTCAACGACCTTCCTGACGCCATAGGTTCCCAAGTTGGCATCTACGCGGACGACACTACAATTTACTCCTGCCTCAAAACCAAATCTAGTGTCACGGTCAAAACTAACCTGGCCGCGCGTCTTGAAATGGACTTCCAATCGGTTGTTAACTGGGGCAACAATTGGATGATCAAATTTAACTCCTCTAAAACTAAACTACTCTCCATTAACCACCATAGATATCCTTACCTGCCCCCCATTACCATATATGGTCTGGGGCACCTTCTGTTTACCTCGGAGTTCTTGACAAGATCCAGAGACGGATAAGTAATGTGATTGGCCCTGATCTAGCGTCTCGCCTGCAGCCACTATCTCACAGATGCGCCGTCGCCTCTCTCTGTCTCTTCTACAAATACTTTCATGGCAATTGCTCCGATGAGCTGCTTTCCCTGGTCCCCAGTCTCCATGAATACAAGCGCCTTAAGAGGCTGGAATCCCGCTCTCACCCTTACACTGTAGAAACTTTAAAATGTAGCCGTCTCTTCTACTCCAATAGCTTCATACCTCGCACCTCTCGCCTGTGGAACACCCTTCCCAATTACTGTTTCCCTGATAGCTATAATCTCCAACTATTCAAATGTAATGTCAATCGACATCTCCAGTTACCTTGATCTACACATTACCCTTCCATTCATCCTTTCTTCTATCACTCCTATCTGCCCTTGCTACAAATCTTCTTCAACCCCCCTGCATCCTAGTGGCTTCATGCCTTGCTCGGGACGCTAAGCTTAAAAAAAAAAAAAAAAATTTAACTGTCTAGTACAAGATTGAATTTCTTGTCATGTATCGATTAGCTATATCGATCATATAACTACCTTCTCGAGGGAGACGCCTAACATATTACTTATCTGACCAAAGTGTTTTAAAAGGCACTTAGCCACAATGTAAGAGAACCATAAAGATAGTTCTGGGTGATAACATGATCATCCTTCATAGGCCCCGTAGCTGAAGACATCTCGCTGCTGTGGGAGCATCTTTCACGGCATCTGTTGCCTCATGTCACTTCCTCATCATCAGTGAGGATATAGCCCAGCATTCACTACCATATTGGAAGAGCGATATTACATAACAGTTCAGTACTAGCTTCTATGTTTCTAATGAAATTTTCCTGTTTCGTAATATTTTGCTTTGGTTTTGAAAAGCATCTATCTCAGCATCTTTCTATAGAGCGTTATTTCTGTTGCTTTATAGAAGGACTGAAACTACATAATAGTCCAGTACATTTTTCTTTGTTTCTGTTGTCTCAAGTCTCTTCTTCATCTCAGAGGAGATTGTCCAGCATTCACTGTCATATAGGAGGGCCAATATTACATAAGTTATATTGACCAATATATTACCATTATTATGTATTCTGTTACGATATTATGTAATGATATTATGTATTATTAACCAATATTACATAACATTTCATGACTTTTTTCGTTTCTACAGTAACTTTACTATTTCTTATTACTTTGATTAACTTTTGAAAAATATTTTACACGATTACAATACGCCTTTGCTTTTCGGTGTTAGATTTTTGTTTTCCATTAAAACAGTATCTGTCTACATTTATGGCACGTGGAACTAGAACAGTCTACCCCAGTGAGCGAAATAAAGGGTTCAGTTCAACATTCCAACCACCTGAAGAAGGCCAGGGCGTGCAACGACCGAAACGTTGTAATAAATATGGCAAAAAAGAACACTTCCCAGTTATTTTAATTTTTGTGTTTGCTTGATTTTGTCAGCTCCAATACGTAGTTTATATTTTGGGCTTTTCTTCTTCCTGACAACCATATATTCTGTCTTCTTACAATTGATAGTCCTTTCTTCCCGCTTTCCTTTACTACCTTCTCTGGGGGTTCCAGTACAGTGAAATGTAATATGTATATGCTTCATATTATCCCCGTTATTATATAACTGGGATAATACACTTATATATATATATATATATATATATATATATATATATATATATATATATATATATATATATATATATTATCCGTTATTTTGTTTTGACAGAAAACGCTAACATCATCAGAGAATTTCGTTGAGGAAGCCACACTTCCGTCTTGGCTTGTTGCTGTCATAGCCACCGTTATATTTCTGGCGGTCGCCTTCTTTGCAATGTTGTTGTATTCACTTCTCAGGTCAAAGAAAACGTAAGTAAGCTTCCTTTTTTTTTTTTTATTACGACTGAACTATAAAAACATATCTTCAGTTCATAACCTCGTTTCCTATGTTATATATTTAAGTTTGGTTAAAAAAAAATCCAAAATTTATCATTAGTGGTAGATTTTAAAGTTATTGCTTTTACATGTGGCCGTCAGTCTTCTTTTAAAAACCCAGAGAAATAAAATAAATAAAAATACTAGTCAAAAATCAATACTAATCGATAATGTCTCATGTAAGAAATTCAAAAGTTATTACAGCTAATGATAATGGTAATAAATACCGTTTCCTTATAAGGAAATATTTGGCTTCATTAACCGAAAAGCCAATGCTACTATCGGTTGAAATTCATAAAATCTTTCTATTAAAACAATTCTTCGGTAAAATGTCTTCATTTTCGGATCCAATAACTGTTATAGCTCTTTCCAGTGTTGATAGGGGTTTCCTTCCCAACCTTTTGTTTGAAGACGTGTAGAACGTCAACATCTTGATTATGTCCTTATTTTCTCTTCGTGTTGCATGTGATATCCATTTTAATTTGTTGCAGGCGTGTGCTAATCATGTTTTAGGTCGGAAAACACGTGTCTTCTTGTATATATACATACATACATACATACACATATATATATATATATATATATATATATATATATATATATATATATATATATATATATAGATAGATAGATAGATAGATAGATTGATAGATAATATTAGTGGTAAATATACATATATATGCAAAATCCACAGGTGCATATATACCACTTCTTTAAGATTTGATCGGCCATGGTGTGTGTATGTCACCTCGAAGTGTATCCTTATTGTTTTAGACATCCGACAACAATCATTTTTCCCCCTTCCACTCACACCTAGTTTTTAAATAAAACTCTCTCTGTTAAACCCCTCTCTTATGAACTAACATTCGTCCCACACTCTCATAATTACACTCTCTCTAAATTCTATTTTTATTTCCGGAGTAGGTTTTTTTCTGTTTTCTTTTTGAATTTGTAGGTCTGATGAATTCGATCGTATTTACGATTCCAATGGAATAAATTATGACCATGGAATATTAGTGTTTAAGCCTTTTTATTATATATATATATATATATATCCCACAACAAAAAAGCAAACTCTGTATGTGAGTCCCGGTATTTAATGTAATTAACAACAAAACCATATATATATATATATATATATATATATATATATATATATATATATATAGAGAGAGAGAGAGAGAGAGAGAGAGAGAGAGAAAGAGACGAATGATAAGAATGTATTGAAAAAACAACATTTACAGACTAAAGAATTTGTTTCGGTGTATAAACTGTGTGTAGAAATTCGAGTGAAAGGTGTTACATAGAAGAAAAGGAAGACAAAGGTGCTGGCGCGTGTCCGTGTGCGTACAAGCGTGTACGTGCGTTCTCTGGTGGGTGATGCATTCTTCACATTCGACCTACATCTTTCCGTGCAAGATGAAAATAGGAAAAGGAGGATAACAGAGAGTGTCACTTGCTATTTATAGGCTTAGGGAGCGTCCCACTAGCGGCGGTTTTTTGTAGGAACGTAAGTGGCGTAACTCCAAAGGTTCAGTTATCCAATTAAAAAGATTAATAATACTACAGTGACTTTTTCTTTCACATGGATTTAGTTATACGTCTTATTTGTTGCTTTGAAATACTGGGTGCGATGGGTAAATTGTCCCATTTTATATTCTTAATTTCGCGCATGTTTGTTTTTGTTTTGTCGACCGCGCAGAATAGTAGGATCATTTTGGCAACGTCTGTGAGAAAAGAGCACCCGGACGCATTTCACTTCTTCAGAAATTTGGAAACGGCATGCTCTACTGCTTGGCATTCGCGCCGGAAGCTCCAATACGAAAATTTCAGAATGTTTGGGTGTCAATCTGATCGGAGTGCAGAGGATTCGGAAAGATTTAGATAATATATCCAGCCAACATCATGATGTTTGGAGTGATCACTAGTGATGGTGATGTTATGCCTCTATTCATATTCTCACAGGGCCTTAGAATCAATAGGGAGGCCTACATCAAGTGCCTTGAGAAGGTAGCCCTGCCCTGGGTCAAGAGGGTAGCTGATGGAAGACCCTATGTCTGGCAACAGGACTCTGCATCATGCCACACAAGCAGGAGAACTTAGTCATGACTGTCAGTCAATTCTCACGACCACTTCACCCTTACATCTGGCTACCGAACTCCTCAGACTACAACCCCCTTCATTATTACTTGTGGAGCGCAGTTGAGCGAGAGACCAACAAAACTCCTTGTAACATCAAAAATAAACTGAAGGCAAAGGTTATGGCAGTATTCACCAACTTAAACAAGGAAACAGTCCAGAAGAGTTGCAGGAGATTCTGAATTTGTCTGTGGGGCTTGGTTGAAGCCAATGGCGATTTCATTGAAATCATGTACACTTTAGTATTTGAAGATATTTTTGTGTAATTTGTGTAAATATATCTGTTAAAATGGGTTGTCAGTGTTATTTTCAGTATTGCCTCATTTAGATGGCAATTTATCCATTACAGCCTTTATAAAATTTAATTTTAACACTCTTACTTTGCTAAAAACAATGACACATGGTCACTTACGGTGTAACTGCTAAAATTTATTTTTTTTCTCTTTTCTTATTTTAGTCACGGGATTTGAATTAATGAATTCTCTGACCATCATTGTTCTGCCGGAAGTTCTAAGATTAACTATTATAAATATCCCATGAGACATTCGAACAATTATACGTTTCTCATTTAACACGAGTGTCTACCAATATGTTCTTCAGTCTTCCTCAGGTTTCTGTCGCTTCTAGAAATCTTTCACATTTTTTAAGTCATCATCACCTTTCCCATTCAATAAATTCACGGACCAGATCAGGATAATGAATTTTAATTGAAGCAAATTTATTTATCGTTCGGATTTCTAGTTTTAAAAAAGCCCAAATCTGCGTACTAAAGTCAAAGACAATGGATACAGCCTACACCTGTGGAAATTTTGAGATGATATTCAAAACAGATTCCTGAAACCTGCGAATGTTCTTTATTCTTTTAAATGTGTTTGATATTTATTTTGCTTTATTTAACGTATGTTCATTATTTCTTGCAGTTTTCGGACTAGTTTTTTTTATTCTTTTTTTTTTAAATTCAACGTTTCAACTGATCCATTCTTCATCCTTCTTCAGATATATGTTGCATCCGGCTCATTCGTCACATCTCATCAACAAGACCACAATAATAGTATTATTTTTGTTCAATTCTTTTAGATGAAATTTTGTCAAACACCTTTATTATCAACAGTGAGTAGACAGTATAATGTTGAAAATAAAACAAGCTCTCAGTGAGATTCGAACTCTCATTCTTTTTAATACTCTATTCCATAATGAATATCCAAGCCATATTTTAAAACTCGTTGGCAGTAATAGTAATTTTACTTAATTTTTTATCAGACGAAACACTGTCAACCATTATTCTTCATTTTAACTAAAAGTATGCAAGATCCATCCATTTACACATAGTATTACACATTTCTTTTCCAGCATTCGTTACATTATACTCAATTTTTAATACGCACTTAAGCTAATATTTAAAAAAATAAAGGATTCACACAAGCGCCATGAGGTGGCCAAACAACCAATAAGGACAAAGCAAACGTAGAATTTAAATTTGATGCGGACATAAAACACCGTGACCAATAAAAAATGCACGCGTGATGTCAACGCAACTAAAGAAAACAAAACGACATCGAATTTAAAAACTGAAATATTACTCCGAATCAAACCACGACAAAAATTTCTGCTGAAAGTAAATAGAGAAATATGTCAAATTTATAAATATTTCCGAATTGTTCCTTATTTAATCATTTAACTTGAAAAAAAAATGGGTTACTGAATGTTCTAATAAAATGCCATATATTTAACATAAAATACACAAATTTTTGACTGAAACTACTATCATGTAATAATAGTTTGGATTTCAAAAGTTCTTCTCTCTGACTGAAATGGAAATGAACATAAATAGTCTTTTAGTGAGGAAGTGAGAAATTAGAGTTTGGAGACAAGATAAAAAGGGAGTCAATTGTTATTTTTGGTGAGAAAGACAGGACAATGAGGATGAATTGCGTCTCTTTACTGCTGTAAGTCTTTCTGCTGAGTTGATTGGATGTTTAGTTTATATGGCTTCATATATGTTCCAGAAGCCTATCTTTATTTATTGGCGGGAGCTGATTTTATTGGTTATTCATTATTTTTTATTAATTTTAAAAATTGAAATATGTTTGAAACCGGATGACTGCGCAGAGCCTTTGCGTGTTGTGTTTATTTTTGTCATTTGAATTTTTGACTTAAAACTTCCGCATATTCTATTAACTAGTATTTTCTAAAGAAGACAATTAAAATATGAGTAAATACATTCGAAATTATTGATGGAAAAACAAGGGAACTTAACATAGAAAAGCTGAAGAACGTATCGATAGAAAGGCTGTGTCAGAAACAACAAAGATACGAGTTCGAAAAATGTCCAAAATAATTATCCTTATGTGTGTCGTTATTTTTCTGTAGAACCATATTTCTTTTGCCCCGCGTCTCTTCCACATCTGTGAGGAGATTGCCCAGCATTCACTTCTATATAGAAGAACTGATACTACATAACAGTTCAGTACTCTTTTTTTCATTGTTTTTAAAGACGTTTTTCTCTTTCATAATATTTTGCTTAGCTTTTGGAACGCATATTTAGCTATTTCAACACTCCTCTGGGTTTTTGGTTTCACATCTTCTGTCCTCTGCTGGACCACTTGCCAAATCTTTAAATTTTCGTACTTGCTTGATTTCCATATTTGTAGTTCGTATCTTGGACTGTTCCTCTTACTGATAACTATACATTCTCTCTCCTAACAATTGAGGATTAGTCCTTTCTTCTTGCTTTCTTTCATTATATTCTGTAGGAGTTTCTTTAGTTTCCTTTCTGTGACTGCTATCAAATCTGCGTCATCGACGTAATTGAGTTTCTTATTTTCTTATTGTTTTTGCCAGAAGTCGTTCCAGTAAAGGAAGTTGCCAAGTTTCTTCTTCTGGTCAGTCGACAGCGGCAGAATTAGAGGAAAGCAACACTGAAACAAAAATCGCTTCTTTTATAGAACCACAAGACAAAGTCCACAAATCAGCGTCACTTTCAGGGGATCAGAAAGGACACAAACTTAATAATCAATATGAAGTATCGTTATACTCAAGCATGGAAACTGGGAACTCAGTGCTCAGCATCCAACAATCACCCATCGACCTTGGCAACCAGGAAGAAGTTTCAGTGCCGTCACGTTTAGACCACAAGATTACATTGGAAACTCTCCAAACTTCAGCCAGTGAAAACGAAGATGGTCAAAAGCATTTGGTTTCAGCTAGAAAGTGAGTATTTTTGGCAAGTTGACATTCAGCCCTAAAATCATTTACTAATTCGTTAATATTTACATGAAAAGAGAGAGGCAAGCATAAATTATGTTCTACCTAGATCAAAAATGGTTTCATTGCTACCACATCTGGGCTGGAACGGCTCAATTCTCACTCTCCAGCCTCGACAGAGTTTTAAAGAGTTTAGGCCACCTTGTGGGTGATGAATTGTTTTCCACCTTTCCTACAGACAAACAGTTGCTACACTATCCCTACTCCATCGTTATTTTCATGGTAGATATTCGGACGAACTACAATCCTTGATTCCACTAGTCCAGACCTTCACTACGAAAACCCAACATGCCACTTACACCGAGCTGACGTATTCCATTGTTTATGAGGAAATCCTTTGCTGCATTGTGGAGTGAACTTCTGAGAGAATGCTTCCTCAATCAATGCCCTCTTAACTTCTTCAAGTTAAGGGTCAACCGCTATCAATCCTATATATCCTTATAATAAACACCACTGCTCCTCACTGTGTACCCTTGTAACAACCACATTTAGTAATCATCTACCTTGAACGGCTTTTGTACCTTGTGTTATCTGAAAAATAGTAGAGGACATTCATATGAGTCACTGAATACATAATTACTATCTTTATATAAATTGAGTATATCACAGGTTGTATTTATTAAACAAATATTTTAAGAATTTCATTTACTTTTATAATTAAATATACAGATGTGTATCAGTAAATGTGTAGCCTAATGAAAAAAAAAACGTTTATCTCAAATTCTTTTAGCACAATCTCCTTTCTTGTTCATGCACTTAATTCAGTCATGCATATTAATGACATTTGAGTGAACATTACATTATAGAAATGTCACATTATAATTCAGCTACGTTTTTTTTATTTTATTTATTTATTTACTTACCTATTCATTTACTTACCTATTTACTTACCTAATTATTTACTTACCTAATTATTTACTTACCTATTTACTTACCTAATTATTTAATTACCTATCTAATTACTTACCTATTTAGTACAAATAGACCTCAAAATATTTCCCGTAAACAATGGGATAAACTATTAAATTCTCAATTTGCAAATATTAACATTAAATTTGTCTTACCAACTTTGACCAATCAAGTATTAGACTAAGCGGTCTGCTTTTTTCGGTGCCATATCTTTTCACGGCGATCATAGCTCTTCACAACTTCCTATCCTTTGTAGCAATAATCAATCGTTGTTTCCTTACTATGCCTCCCAGTTCCTGTTCTGCCACCCATTTCCACGAGCTTATTAGGATCAAGACTCTCCACAACTTCCTATCATTTCTAGCAATAAGCAATCGTTCTTTCCTTGTTATGGTGCCCAGTTCCTGTTCTTTCACACATTTACGCAAGCTTATTAGGATTAAGACTCTCCACTACTTCCCATAGTGTATAGCAATCAGCTATCGTTGTTTCATTGCTATGCCTCCCAGTCACTGTTCTGCCACCCGTTTACGCAAGCTTATTAGGATCATGACTCTCCACAACTTCCTATCCTTTGTAGCTGTAAGAATTCGTTGTTTCCTTACTATGCCTCCCAGTTCGTGTTGTGCCACCCATTTACGGGAGCTAATTAGGATCAAAACTCTACACAACTTCCTATCCTTTGTAGCAATAAGTAATAGTTCTTTTCTTACTATACCTCCCAGTTCCTGTTCTGCTACCCATTTCGCCATATGATTAGGATCATGACTCTCCACATTTTCCTATCATTTGTTGTAATAAGCAATCGTTGTTTCCTAACTATGCCTCCCAGTTCCTGTTCTGCCAGCCATTTACTCAAGCTTGTTAGTATCATTACTCTCTACAACACCCTATCCTTTCTAGCAATAGGCGCTTGTTGTTTCCTTACTATGCACCCCAGTTCCGGTTCCATCAGCCATTTACGTACGCTTATTAGGATCATGACTCTCCACAACTTCATATCCTTTGTAGCAATAAGCAATCGTTTTTTCCTTACTATGACTCCCATTCCTGTTCTACCAACTATTTATGCAAGCTTATTAGGATCATGACTCTCCACAACTTCCTATCCTTTGTAGGAATAAGCAATATTTGTTTTCTTACTAGTCCTGATAAAACCAGTTCTGGCATCCATTTACACAAACTCCCTAGGTTATTCGCTGTTTTCCTCTGCTCTTCTTGTTTTTAATATGTCCTGTGAGATTCTTATCCGCTAAGCCTTCTTTCCTCATTAAATGTCTAGGAAATATCAACTGTCTCTTTCTGATTCTACGTTTAAGTGCCTTTTTGTTCCATTTCCTTAAAAGTTCCTCATTGGTCGTACGTTCCGTCCATGGTATTCTCGGAACTGAATAAGGCAATTATATACTATATGTGAGCGAATTGTAAATAATTTTAATATACAGAAGTACTGGCATGGATTCCACACAGAACACACTTTAAAAATAGCTCAACAAATATTACCATGATCTGTTATGTAAATTGATGTTATCTAGTCAGTTAATAATTACCCAAACGCAATCTGCATTTTTATATAATTCCATCACATTATATATTTAAATGTTCATTAGTTGTAGGTCAAATGACATATGTATGTTTCGTTTGCTCGAAACTCAAAATAGTAGACGTAAGTCTCATTTGTACGAAAGTCTAAAAGACAGACGTAGGTCTCGTTTGTACGAGAGTTTAAAAAACAGACATAGGTCTCATTTTTACGAAAGTCTAAAAGACCGACGCATGTCTCGTTTGTACGAGAGTTTAAAAGGCAGACGTACGTCTCGTTTATACGACAGTCTAAAAAACAGACGTAGGTCTCGGTGTACAAGAGTATAAAAAAACAGACGTACGTCTCGTTTGCACGAGAGTCTAAAAAACAGACGCACGCCTCGTTTGTACGAGAGTGTAAAAGACAGACGTAGGTCTCATTTATACGAGAGTGTAAAAGACAGACGCATGTCTCGTTTGTACGAGAGTCTAAAAATCAGACTTAGGTCTCGTTTGTACGAAAGTCTAAAAGACAGACCTAGGTCTGGTTTGTACGAGAGTCTAAAAAACAGACGTAAGTCTCGCTTGTACGAATGTCTAAAAGACAGACCTAGGTCTCGATTGTACGAGAGTCTAAAAGACAGACGTACGTCTCGTTTGTACGAGAGTGTAAAAGACAGACGTACGTCTCGTTTGCACAAAAGTCTAAAACACAGACGTACGCCTCGTTTGAACGAGTGTGTAAAAAACAGACGTACGTCTCGTTTCTACGAGAGTCTAAAAGACAGACGCACGTCTCGTTTTGTCCAGAGGCTAAAAAACAAACGTAGGTCTTGTTTGTACGAAAGTCTAAAAGACCGACGTAGGTCTCTTTTGTACGAGAGTCTAAAAGGCAGACTCAGGTCTCGTTTGTACGACAGGCTAAAAGATACGTTCGTCTCGTTTGTACGAGAGTCTAAAAAACAAACGTAGGTCTCGTTTGTACGAAAGACTAAAAGACAGACGTAAGTCTCGTTTGTACGACAGTGTAAAAGACAGACGTACGTCTCGTTTGTACGAGTGTTTAAAAAACCGATGTAGGTCTCCTTTGTACGGGAGTGTGAAAGACAGACGTATGACTCGTTTGAACGAGTGTGTAAAAGACAGACGTACGTCTCGTTTGTACGAGAGTCTAAAAGACAGTCGAAGGTCTCATTTGTACGAGACACTAAAAGACATACGTAGGTCTCGTTTGTACGAGAGTTTAAATAACAGACGTAGGTCTTATTTTTACGAAAGTCTAAATGACCGACGTAGGTCTCGTTTGTACGAGAGTGTAAAAGACAGACGTAAGTCTCGTTTGTACGAGAGTATAAAAAACAGAAATACGTCTCGTTTGTACGAGAATCTGAAAGACAGACGTAGATCTCGTTTGTACGAGAGACTAAAAGACAGGCGTAGGTCTCGTTTGTAAGAGAGTCTAAAAAACAGGCGTAGGTGTCGTTCGTACGAGAGTGTAAAAGACAGACATAGTTCTCGTTTGTACGAGAGTCTAAAAGATAGACGTAGGTCTCGTTTGTACGAGAGTCTAAAAAACAGAAATACGTCTCGTTTGTACGAGAGTGTAAAAGACAGACGTTCGTCTCGTTAGTACGAGAGTCTAAAAGACAGACGTACGTCTCCTTTGTACGAGAGTCTAAAAAACAGACCAAGGTTTCGTTTGTACGAGAGTATAAAAGACAGGCGTATGTCTCGTTTGTACTGGAGTCTAAAAGACCGACGTAGGTCTCGTTCGTACTAGAGTGTAAAAGACAGACGTACGTCTCGTTTGTACGAGAGTCAAAAAACAGATGTAGGTCTCGTTTGTACGAATGTCTAAAAGACCGACGTAGGTCTCCTTTGCACGAGAGTCTAAAAGACAGACGTAGGTTTCGTTTGTATGAGTGTAAAAAGATAGATATATATCTAATTTGGAATAGAGTTAAAAAAAAGATAGACTTGTGTCTCATTTGCACGCGAATCAAAAATATAGACTTAGGTCTCGTTTACACGAAAGCCAAAATGATAGAAGTAGGTCCTGTCTGCGCTTAAATTAAAATAGAATAAAAGCTTGATTTGCATGACAGCAAAAATGTGAAGTCACCCTGGGCCTCTCCCGTGCTATTCTGTGACGATCTAACCCTTGGCTGATTCGGATGGAAATCTGGTTAGATTCGGCATCAGCTTTCTCGTTCCCAGCTCGCCTCCAACGTCTGGTTAACGAAGTAACTGCTTTGATTTCTAGTCTAACCTACCCACGTTGTGGTTTGATCTTAGGTTGACGAAATCAGTCAGTCGTCGGGCCGAATTCGAGCAAAGGTGACACCTCACAAGTATATCTAAAAGAAAATAAAGTAACAACTCGAAAGACTTAAATGTGTTAAAAAAAGAATAACAAGTAGCTTTATATCTGGTTGCTGAATACAGGACTGCGTCTTCCTCCCAAACCGCTTCTGTGGATATGTGACACTTTGCGTTTGTTAGGCGAGTCTTAATATCTTAAGTTGTTTTTCAATAAACTGGTTTTTGGTGTCTTCAGGCGATATTCGTAAAACTTGTTTTGGTGGTGTGAGTCTAAGTCGTTCTTAAAAAAAAATTGTTTTTGGTTAGAAGTCTAAGTGGGAATGTGTGGATATCTTTCAGTCAGCAGCGAGGCTGGTCTCCTAGCTCACAGCTCAACTCTGTCACTCTGTCTGCGTCTGCCCAACTGCCACTGTCTCTGCCCTGTCACTCACTCTGCTCTGTGGACGTTCGTTTATATGGACGTCGACCAAAACGCGATGGGGGCCTGTCGTGGTTTGGATTCCTCGATAATTCCCAATCCGCAATAAAGATTTTCTTTGTTTTCGAACAGGAAAATTGATCACTTTCCATTTTGGGAAGTCCATTACTTTCTGTTTTAGAGGGGTTCTTAAGGGAATTGTCATCCCAAATTCTTCCTTTCTCATATTGTTATCTCACACCAATCCCCTCAGAGGGCGTCAACAGGTTTCCGTTCTTTCTCATAGTGTTATCTCACACCAATCCCCTCAGATGCGTCAACAGGTTTCCCTTCTTTCTCATATGTTTACCTTCGCCCATCGCCCACACCACCATTCAGCCAATGAACGCTCGGCAGTGTGGGTGTGGCTAGACTGGCCTCAGTTTACAATTGTCGCTCAAAGAAAAAAAATTATCTTCCTTTTTCTTTTTTCTTTCTTTTCTCCGACTGGGACACCCACGTCTCGTTGTGTGGTCATTAAGTTTCTATCTTAACTGAATGTCATCTGAAATTCATTAACAAGGTTTCCGTCAAGTAATCATCGGGGTGGTCAAGTGAATCTCTTTGTATCCTCAACGCCTTCGTACTTCTGTCATCAACAATCTGTCCAGGTAACAAACTTTTATCATGGCAAGGTCTGGACATAAATCAGGTGGTCCCTTTCCAAAACAAAATGATATCTCCGAAAGATAGTTAATGGTTTATTCTTTTCCTTTTCTCTTCCTCCTCCCTTTTTCTTTGGGGTGGTCTCAGCTGATCCCTTTCTCGGTCGATGCTCGACCTAATTCTGATTATCTTCTAGCATTTCGCTTTGTAAGCCACTTGATCAATTTTAAATTTTCATTATTGCTATTGGCTGATTGCTTTCTTTTATTCGCCGCGTCATAGCATAAATTAATTCTGACAGATCCGAGATGTTACGAATTTTCTACCTTCTGCGAAAAAAATATTTTTCTTCGCAAATGAATATAAAATCTTTACCACTTTTCTTTGATAAAAAAAATAACATCGCTCAGTATGTCTTTCGTGATAGCTACTTCTAAGTATTTCTCGCTTTTAATTTTCACGCTTAATTAGTTAGCAAAACGCTAGTCACAAAAATGATACACACAAACACACGCACACACATATATATATATATATATTTATATTGATATATATATATATATATATATATACTCGTGTGTGTGTGTGTGTGTGTGTGGTGCATAACTGTTTCCCCATCCAGGTATTTCAGTTGATGTCGGTGATGGACTCACAGCACAATTGGAAACAATAACTTTTCGTACATTCAACGTCCATCTAACACAGGTATGGATATATTGAAATCCTTGAGTTTGTGTCCAGGCGTATCATAATGACACTGAGACTGTTGAACACCTTGTCCTTCGTTAAGCTATCCATCTAGAAGAAAACTTTTATGTAATACCTGCGGCCTGACATCATTTAATGTTGACTTGTTTGGTTGTTGACTATATTTTTTATGTTAAATTCTTTTAAAAGAAAATGTTCTTTCTCAGTGAGGGAAATTGACTTATTGCAACGTCTTTCAACAGTTTCATGCACATGTTTTACTTGATTTAGCAAAGTTATTCGGGCATGAAAATTCTAGATCATATAACTGATAGGCATCGCGAGGTTTTGTTTGAATAAAGCAGAAAGTTACAGTTATGCGTGACATCATTGTATCAGCGAGTTTTCTCCAATTATGAAATTGTATAAAATGCTTACAATTAATATCACGATTAAAAAAAAAAATGTGCTAGTCATCTGGTGCACAGAAAAGACAAGCAAGTATTCAACAAAATAAACGCAATGACAGCAAAATGTAATTGTTATACGTATGCGAAGTTTTTGCTAGGAGTTTCACAAGTTTGTCCGGTTTAAAATGTCATCTATTCAAAGCACAACCGAGTTTACAATATGATGTCTTGATATAGTCATACTCCACATCTAGAAAGTGGTTATCATGTCGTTTCAGCGACCGGCAGAGTAAGGTTACAATCCCTAAAAATATTTTGTTCGACAGGCACCTAAAAAAGACCGGGGCGGGTAGAATTGTGATGATAAAAAAAAATATGAAGTACAAGCGTGTTTCGCCCAAACAAAACACCTTAAAAGTGTTAGTATTTTTAATCATTTCGCCCCAAACAAGGGGGGAATGCCACTGGTGCGCAGGGGGTTACAGGGAGTGAAAGTGAAACAAAAGACTGTGTACAGGGTAGATTGAGGAATAAACAAAAGTTGAACAGGATTCAAGGAGGAAGAATGGAGATTTACATTGCATTTAAAAATTTTTTGTTCCTTCACTCTATCAAATACTAAACTTCCTCACTCGTTTGACTTAGAACTCAAGGCGAACATGCCTCCTTACTGGATTTGTCTCGTATCGACTCTTTTGCCTCTTGTCGTGCATTGCAAGTATGTTCTTTTGGCAATTTGGATCACGATGTAGTGTCAGTTGATATTTATTTTATTCGTCTATCAGGTATGGACCCATTATTTACAAATATTCTGTCTGCTGCAAAGAATTCATTTTGCGATTTTCTAGCGATGCTCCTCGGACTTCCGACTAAGAAATGTTCATCTGAAGTTTTTTCTTGGGTAAAAATCGGCATCGATGATTTTGTATCTTCTGGTAAGTAACAGATAAAAGCACAATCTTCCAGTTGGTTCACACTTTCATATCTAGCCGCCATAACACACGGGGATCATTTTTCCAGCTATACATGATAGATATTATCCCAACAAACGAATCTTTTGTGTCTGCTCGTTTGTTTGTTTACTGTTTTTTGTTTAGCGGCATATCAACTCATTATGGGTCATTTAATGCCGAAATTTAATTTTCTTAGGAGCATTAGTAATTTCGTTTACAAAAGTGTATTGCTGGTAATTGTTTTGCAAAGAGCTACCATATTGCTTGTAATTTATCTTTTTGTTTTGCCGATAATTCTTTGTACTATGAAAATATATTACTGGTATTTTTGCTATCATTTTTTTAATACTTTCCTAGTGTTTTGACCCCAGTTTGTGGTTAATTATTTTCCCATAGCTGGAACCCTAACTGATGCTACCACTCCGGGTCAGGGTGAACCTAGGGACACCAGTAATTAAGAGGTGGTTCAGGGTCCTTGCTGCTTTATGTCGTTTATAGGTGTCTACTCGTAATTAAAGTAAACGTGTCCTCAAAAAGGCTAGATCGTTGTTCGGTGAAAGAGTGAAATACGATATACCCTCTCAAGTTTTGTTCTTGCAATTATTGGGGGTATCGTAAGAGTGTGTTAAATAAGGGTAAATCCTTAATTCCACCTCCCTTCAATCAATTTGAAATGCTATCATCTTTTACCGATAAAGCAGAATACTTTTTTTTTCTTTCAATTCTACTCACCACTCATCTTGAATTCCTTTGGCTGACTTTCCAATTAGAACTGAGTTTGAACTATGTGATCTGCATTTAGCTCTGTCAAAGATTTCCTCTATTATCTCCAAACTGGATCCCTAAAGCATGTGAACTTGATGGTATCCCTGCAATTGTCCTTAATAAATCTGCCCCTGAACTGGTCCATGTTCTCTCAAAATCTACAATAGCTGTTTTAAGATGGGTTGCTTTCGGGATTGCTGGAAATCCTCTTCTGTTGTTCCAGATTTTTAAAAAACTCTTTGATCCTTCGAACTACCTCTTTTTGGCAATGTTCTAGATGCTCAAATAATTTCTGAATGGGTTAAGCATCTGACCACACAGGCTCTTCTTTCTGTCGAAAATATAGCATTCGTTTCTTTAGATCAACGGATCAACCATTGATGTGTTGACGATTTTTACTGAAGGAGTCTGTCAAGAATAGCGAATATCAGGCTGTTGCTTTGCATATCTCATGGGTTGTCTAGTCGGTTGGGGCTTCAGAATGCGCCGTCTGCACCTCTGTGGAGGGGTAATACCCATCTCCATGAGGTAACGTGAAACCATCTCTTAATTGTTGGTTTTTCCCAGGTCCACCCTGACCCGTAGTGGTAGCACCTGTTAGCGACTTAGCCATGGCAAATACTTAATCTCCGAACTAGGGTCAAAACACTATGAAAATGTAAAAATAGTTTTTAAATACCAGCAATACAGTTTAGAAACAAATTATTACCAGCAATGCATTATTACCAACAAGACATTTGTGGAAAAGAAATTATAATCAACAATACATTTGTGAAAAAAATTACCAGTATTACATTAAAAAAAAACAAAATCTTGTTGACATTAAATAACCCACTGAGATTGATATGCCGTAAAACAAAACAAACAGAGCATATCTCGAAGGAATTTGACAGGGTTTGGCATGCTGATCTTCACAGGTTTAAGGATTATGGTGTTTCTGCTAGTGTTTTTTTTTATTATTTGATTCATTCTTTCTTATCAACTCACAAAATGAAAGTTTTCTTAAACTGCCACTCCTCTAGGTCATTTTGCTTTAGTGCGGGCGTCCCCCATTGTTATATTTTTGGACCCATTCTGATTCTTATGTTCATCAATGACTTTCCTGATGCAATGGGTTCCCAACTTGGTAGCTACGCGAATCACATAACTATTTACTCTTGTCTTATTAGTAAATTTGATAGGTTCTATAAAATTAAAATGGCAGCTGATATGTTTTGAGCTAGGGGCAAGAAGTGGATTGTTAATTTGAACGCCTCTAAAATGAAACTTTTCTCTATTAATCATCTTAAAGAACGTGTTTTAACTTCCATGAGCATGGCTGATGCTAACCTCCAGAGGCGCAACTCACTGCGCATTCTCGGTCTCAAGTTATCCACTTATATGAAGAGGAATGATTATATCGAAACAATTGCTAAGATTACTACTGTGAAATTAGGTTCACACCAGAATCTATCTTGCATATTCATAAGTCTCGAATATTGCAGCCACATCTTGCCTGGTGCTTTTGCTATATATCTAGAGATTCTTTGACATAATCCAATCTGCAATGTTATCTGTCTTGACCTGGAATCTCGATTTCAGTCGCTTTCCCACCAACTTAACGTTGCTTCACTTTGTCCTTTCTATATGTTTAGCGGTAATCGTACTGATGCCTCGACTTCACAAATTTAAGCAAAGTTCTAGATTGGCAGATATGTCACATAATTTCACTGTTGAAATTAATAGTTGCAACTGTAAGTTCTATGCTAATAGTTCCTTCTCTCGGACTTCTCACATGTGGAACTCTCTTCCGGTTTCTTGCTTTACAATTAACTATGACATTCGAAAATTTAAATGCAATGACAAACGCCATATTCTCACTCTTTGAAACCTGTTATTATATTGAAGCCTCTATATATTTTACTATCAACAATATTTGGCATCTTTAACAAGCAGCTATCGTTGGCTTTATTGCGTTGTTTGGGGAGAAATTAATTTTTTTCAACGCAGGTAATAACAACTCAAAGAAACATTTTGGAAACATTTTAAAATAAAGAAGCGTTATTTAAATTTTTCTAATCAGTTTTTTTAAATCGGCATTTTTTTCTTTTGTCGACATAGAAGCATTAAATGACCGCTTTGGCATTTTCGTTTACTTCGAAAACCTCTCTAGAATTTAGCTTCAAATAGTAAATGCACGGAAATAATGGTGCCCGGAAATAATACATCACATATATTCATAACTGGATTCATATTCTACGGAATAATTACTTCGCCACCAGCCGCGTTTAAACGGTGATACTTTAAAGTTAAATGATACATCCCTTATTTTCATGCGGTAATTGGATTCATGTTCTTAGGAATTATTCCACCGCCATTGTACGGCGTGTCTTAAAAGTTTAAAAATACAGCACTCTTTTCATGAGACAATTGGATTCATGTTCTTAGAAAACATTCCTTCGCCACCTGATGCATTTTACGGCGAGCCTTAAAAGTTTAAAAACACACCACTTTTAATGAGATAAAACTGGACTCATATTCTTATAAGTTATTACTTTGCCACCAGCTGCATTTTTCTGCGAGTCTTTAAATTTAGAGATAATTGGACTCATGGTCTTAGGAATTATTCCTTTGACACCAGCTTCATTATTACGGCGAGACTTAAACGATTAAAAATACATCACATTTTCATGAGATAATTGCATTCACGTTCTTGAGAATAGTTCCTTCGCCTCCAGCTGCATTTTATTGCAAGTTTTAAAGTTATATTATACATGAATAATTTACATGATATAATTTGATTCATGTCCTCAGGAATTATTCCACAAGCTGCATTTACGGCGAGTCATTAAATTAAAATAATACATGACTTATTTTCATGAGATAATTGGATTCATGTTCTTTGGAATTATTCGAGCACTACCAATTGCAGTTTAATGTGGGTCTTAAAAGTTTAACAATAGATCAATAATTTTCTTGCGATATGTTCTTAGGAATAATTTCTTAATTTCTTAGGAATAATTTTCTTAATGTTCTTAATTATTAATGTTCTTAGGAATAATTTCTTTGCCACCAGCTGCATTTCGGGGCGAGTCTTAAAAGTTTACAAATATATCACTTTTTTTCATGGGATAATTGTTTTCATGTTCTTAGGAAATTTACTTCGCCTCCAGCTGCATTTTACTGAGAATCATTAAAGTTAAATTATACATCACTTATTTTCATGAGATAAGCGTATTAATTTTCGTGGGATTATTCCTTCGCGTTCAGCTGCATTTTACGGCGAGATATAAGGTTAAATAATACATCACTAATTATAATTATAATTTGATTCATGTTCTTAGGAATTATTCGCTCGCCTGCAGCCGATTTTACGTCGAGTCTGTAAAGTTCAGTAATACACAAATCATTTTCATGAGATAATTGGTTTCATGTTCTTAGGAATTATTCCTTCGCGTCCAGCTCTATTTTACGGCGATTCTTAAAAATAAACCAGGTATTTTCGTGATACATTTGTACTTAATTCTTAGGAATTATTCCTTCGCCTCCAGTTGCATTTTACGATGAAACTTTAAAGTTAAATACATCATTACTTAATTTCATTAGATAATTGGATACATGTTCTTAGGAATTATTCCTATGCCTACAGCTGCATTTTACGTCGAGTTTTAAATTTAATTAATACATCACTTATATTCATGATTTAATTTGATTCGTGTTCTTAGAGATTATTACTTCGACTCCAGTTGTATTTTAAGGCAAGTCTTTAAAGTTAAATAATACATCACTATTTTCCTGAGATATATGGATTTATATTCTCATGAATTATTCCTTCGCCTACACTTGCATTTTACGGCAAGTCATAAAAGTTTAAAAATATATCACTTTATTCATGAATCAATTAGATTCATGTTCTTAGGAAATTATTCCTTCACCACCAGCTGTATTTTACGGCGAATCATTAAAGTTAAATAATACATCCTTTATTTTCATAAGTGATTTGGATTCATGTTATTAGGAATTATTCCTACGCCACAAGAAACATTGTACGGCGAGAAATAAGGTTGAAAAATGCATCACTTTCATTCATGTGATAATTGGATTAGTGTTCTTAGGAATTATTCCTTCATTTCCAGGTGCATTTAAAGGCAAGACTTCAAAGTTAAATAATACATCAATTGTATTCATGTGATAATTGGATTTTTGTTCTTAGGAATTATTCCTTCGCCTACAGCTGCATTTTACAGCGAGTCTTCAAAGTTACATAATACATCAATTATTTTCATGAGATAATTTGATTCATGTTCTTAGCAATTATTCTTTGCCTCCACCTGCATTTTACAGCGAGTGTTTTAAGTTAAATATTACATCACTTATTTTCATGAGATAATTGTATTCATATACTTAGGAATTATTCCATCGATACCAGCTGCTTTTTAAGGCCAGACTTAAAAATTTAAAAATACATCCCTATTTTTCATGAGATATTTGGAATCATGTTCTTAGGAATAATTCCGTCGCTTCCAACTGCATTTTACTGCATCTTTTAAAGATAAATAATACATCAATTGTTTTCAGGAGATAATTGGATTCATGTTTTTAGGAATTATTCCTTCGCGTTCAGCTGCATTTTACGGTGTATCTTTCAAGTTAAATAATACCTTATACTAATACTAATTTTCATGAAATCATTGGACACATGTTCTTAGGAATTATACTTTCGCTTCCAGCTGTATTTTACGGCGAGTATTTGAAGTTTATTAATAAATCCAATATTACAATGAGGTAACTGGATTCATGTTCTTAGGAATTATTCTTCGCCACCAGGTAAATTATTACGGCGAACATTAATAGATTAAAAAAATACACCCCTTAATAGAGTAAAAAAATACATCACGTCTTTCATGACATAATTGGATTCATGTTCTTAGGAATTATTTATTCGTTACCAGCTGCATTTTACGGCGAGAGTTTATAGTTAAATAATACGACAGTTACTTTCATGAGGTAATTGGATTCATGTTCTTAGGAATTATTCTTTCGCCACAAACTGCAATTACCGGTTTTAAAGTTAAATAATTCATCACTTATGTTCATTAAACAATTATATTAATTTTTGTGGGAATTTTTCCGTCGGGTCCAGCTGTATTTTAAGCGAGATTTAAGCGAGTTAAATAATACATCGCTATTTTCATGAAATAATTGTATTACTTTTCGCGGGTATTATTACTTCGCGTTCAGCTGCATTTTACGGCGAGATATAATGTTAAATAATACATCACTATATTTCATGAGATAATTTGATTCATGTTCTTAGCAATTATTTCCTCGCCTCAAGCTTCATTTTACGGCGTGTTTTAATGTTAAATAATACACCAATTATTTTCATGATTTAATTGGATTAATCTTCTTAGGAATTATTCCTTTACCTCCAGCTGCATTTTACAGAGAGTCTTAAAATTTTCAAAATATATCACTTTATTTCATGAGATAATTGGATTCAGGTTCTTAGCAATTATTCCTACGGGTCCAGCTGCAATTTACAGTAACTTTCAAAGATAAATGTACATCACTAAATTTCATAAAATAATTGGATTCATGTTCTTAGGTATTGTTCCTTCGCCTATACCTGCATTTAACGGAGAGTCGAAGAATTAAATTTAAAAAAAAAAATTAAATACATCACTTTTTTTCATGAGATATTTGGTTTCTTGTTCTTAGGAATTTTTCCTTCGCGACCGGCTGCATTTTACGGCGAATTTTACGCCGAGTCTTTAAAGTTTAATAATAAATGACAAATTTTCTTGAGATAATTGGATTCATATTCCTAGGAATTTTTCCTTCGCGACAGGCTGCATTTTACGGCGAATTTTACCCCCAGTCGTTAAAGTTTAATAATAAATCACCAATTTCCTAGAGATAATTGGATTCATGTTCCTAGGAATATTTCCTTCGTGACCGGCTGCATTTTACGGCGAATTTTTCCCCGAATCTTTAAAGTTTAATAACAAATCACCAATTTTCTTGAGATAATTGGATTCATATTCTTAGGATTTTTTTTCTTCACGACCGGCTGCATTTTACAGCGAATTTTGCCCCGAGTCTTTCAAGTTTAAAAATAAATCACCAATATTCCTGAGATAATTGGATTCATGTTCCTAGGAATTTTTCCTTCGTGACCGGCTGCATTTTACGGCGAATTTTACTCCGTTTGTTTAACGTTAAATAATAAATCACCAATTTTCTTGAGATAATTGGATTCATGTTCCTAGGAATTTTTCCTTCGCGACCGGCTGCATTTTACCGGGAATTTTACCCCGAATCTTTAAAGTTTAATAATAAATCACCAATTTTCTTGAGATAATTGGATTCATGTACCTATGAATTTTTCCTTCGTGACCGGCTGCATTTTACGGCGAATTTTACCCGAGTCTTTAAAGTTTAATAATAAATCACAAATATCTTGACATAATTGGATTCATGTTTCTAGGAATTTTTCCTTTGCGACCGGCTTCATTTCACGGCGAATTTTACCCCGAGTCTTTAAAGTTTAATAATAAATCACCAATTTTCTTGAGATGATTGGATTAATATACTTAGGAATTTTTCCTTCGCGACCGGCTGAATTTTACGGCGAATTTTAACCCAAGTCTCTAAAGTTTAATAATAAATCACCAATTTTCCTGAGATAATTGGATTCATGTTCTTAGGAATTTTTCCTTCTCGACCGGCTGCATTTTACGGCGAATTTTACCCCGAGTATTTAAAGTTTAATAATAAATCCCGAATTTTCTTGAGAAAATTGGATTCCTGTTCTCAGGAATTTTTCATTCGCGACCGGCTTCATTTTACGGCAAATATTACCCAGAGTCTTTAAAGTTTAATAATAAATCACCAATTTTCTTGAGATAATTGGATTCATGTTCCTAGGAATTTTTCCTTCGCGACCGGCTGCATTTTACCGGGAATTTTACCCCGAATCTTTAAAGTTTAATAATAAATCACCAATTTTCTTGAGCTAATTGGGTTCATGTTCCTCGGAATTTTTCCTTCGCAACCGTCTTCATTTTACGGCGAATTTTACCCCGAGTCTTTAAAGTTTAATAATAAATCACAAATTTTCTTGAGGTAATTTGATTCATGTTCTTAGGAATTTTTCCTTCGCGACCGGCTGAATTTTACGGCGAGTTTTACACCGAGTCTTTAAAGTTTAATAATAAATCACCAATTTTCTTGAGATAATTAAATTCATGTTCCTAGGAATTTTTCCACCATGACCGGCTGCATTTTACAGCGAATTTTACCCCGAGTCTTTGAAGGTTAATAATCAATCCCGAATTTTCTTGAGATAATTGGATTCATGTTCTTAGGAATTTTTCCTTCGCGACAGTCTTCATTTTATGGCGAATTTTACCCCGAGTCTTTAAAGTTTAATAATAAATCACCAATTTTCTTGAGATAATTGGATTCATGTTCCTAGGAATTTTTCCTTCACGACCGGCTGCATTTTACGGCGAATTTTACCCAAAGTCTTTAAAGTTTAATAAAAAATCACGAATTTTCTTGAGAAAATTGGATTCCTGTTCTTAGGAATTTTTCATTGGCGACCCGCTTCCTTTTACGGCGAATATTACTACGAGTCTTTAAAGCTTAATAATAAATCACCAATTTTATTGAGATAATAGGATTCATGTTCCTAGGAATTTTTCCTTCGCGACCGGCTGATTTTTACGGCGAATTTTACCCCGAGTCTTTAAAGTTTAATAATAAATCACCAATTTTCTTGAGATATTTGGATTCATGTTCCTAGGAATTTTTCCTTCGTGACCGGCTGTATTTTACGGCGAATTTTACCACGAGTCGTTAAAGTTTAATAATAAATCACCAATTTTCTTGACATAATTGGATTCATGTTCCTAGGAATTTTTCCTTCGTGACCGGCTTCATTTTACGGCGAATTTTACCCCGAGTCTTTAAAGTTTAATAATAAATCACCAATTTTCTTGAGGTAATTTGATTCATGTACGTAGGAATCTTTACTTCGCAACCGTCTGCATTTTACGGCGAATTTGACCACGAGTCTTTGAATTTTAATAATAAATCACCAATTTTCTTGAGATAATTGGATTCATGTTCCTAGGAATTTTTCCTTCGCAACCGTCTGCATTTTACCGCGAATTTTACCCCGTGTCTTTAAATTTTAATAAAAAATCACCAATTTTCTTGAGATAATTGGATTCATCTTCCTAGTAATTTTTCCTTCACGACCGGCTGCATTTTACAGCGAATTTTATCCCCAGTATTTAAAGTTTAATAATAAATCCCGAATTTTCTTGAGAAAATTGGATTCCTGTTCTTAGGAATTTTTCATTCGCAACCCGCTTCATTTTACGGCGAATATTACCACGAGTCTTTAAAGCTTAATAATAAATCACCAAATTTTCTTGCGATAATTGGATTCATGTTCCTAGGAATTTTTCCTTCGGGACCGGCTGCATTTTACAGCGAATTTTACCCCCAGTCTTTAAAGTTTAATAAAATATCACCAATTTTCTTAAAATAATTGGATTCATGTTCCTAGGAATTTTAACTTCGCAACCGGCTGCATTTTACGGAGAATTTTTCCAAGAGTATTTAAAGTTTAATAATAAATCACCAATTTTCTTGAGATAATTGGATTCATGTTCCTAGTAATTTTTCCTTCACGACCGGCTGCATTTTACAGCGAATTTTACCCCGATTATTTAAAGTTTAATAATAAATCCCGAATTTTCTTGAGAAAATTGGATACCTGTTCTTAGGAATTTTTCATTCGCGACCCACTTCATTTTACGGCGAATATTACCACGAGTCTTTAAATCTTAATAATAAATCACCAATTTTCTTGAGATAATTAGATTCATGTTCCTAGGAATTTTTCCTCCATGACCGGCTGCATTTTACAGCGAATTTTACCCCGAGTCTTTGAAGGTTAATAATCAATCCCGAATTTTCTTGAGATAATTGGATTCATGTTCTTAGGAATTTTTCCTTCGCGACAGTCTTCATTTTATGGCGAATTTTACCCCGAGTCTTTAAAGTTTAATAATAAATCACCAATTTTCTTGAGATAATTGGATTCATGTTCCTAGGAATTTTTCCTTCACGACCGGCTGCATTTTACGGCGAATTTTACCCAAAGTCTTTAAAGTTTAATAAAAAATCACGAATTTTCTTGAGAAAATTGGATTCCTGTTCTTAGGAATTTTTCATTCGCGATCCGCTTCCTTTTACGGCGAATATTACTACGAGTCTTTAAAGCTTAATAATAAATCACCAATTTTATTGAGATAATAGGATTCTTGTTCCTAGGAATTTTTCCTTCGCGACCGGCTGATTTTTACGGCGAATTTTACCCCGAGTCTTTAAAGTTTAATAATAAATCACCAATTTTCTTGAGATATTTGGATTCATGTTCCTAGGAATTTTTCCTTCGTGACCGGCTGTATTTTACGGCGAATTTTACCACGAGTCGTTAAAGTTTAATAATAAATCACCAATTTTCTTGACATAATTGGATTCATGTTCCTAGGAATTTTTCCTTCGTGACCGGCTTCATTTTACGGCGAATTTTACCCCGAGTCTTTAAAGTTTAATAATAAATCACCAATTTTCTTGAGGTAATTTGATTCATGTACTTAGGAATCTTTACTTCGCAACCGTCTGCATTTTACGGCGAATTTGACCACGAGTCTTTGAATTTTAATAATAAATCACCAATTTTCTTGAGATAATTGGATTCATGTTCTTAGGAATTTTTCCTTCGCGACAGTCTTCATTTTATGGCGAATTTTACCCCGAGTCTTTAAAGTTTAATAATAAATCACCAATTTTCTTGAGATAATTGGATTCATGTTCCTAGGAATTTTTCCTTCACGACCGGCTGCATTTTACGGCGAATTTTACCCGAAGTCTTTAAAGTTTAATAAAAAATCACCAATTTTCTTGAGATAATTGGATTCATGTTCCTAGGAATTTTAACTTCGCAACCCACTGCATTTTACAGCGAATTTTACCCCGAGTCTTTAAACTTTAATAATAAATCACCAATTTTCTTGTGATAATTGGATTCATGGCCCTAGAAATTTTTCCTTCGCAACCGTCTGCATTTTACGGCGAATATTTCCAAGAGTATTTAAAGTTTAATAATAAATCACCAATTTTCTTGAGATAATTTGATTCATGTTCCTAGTAATTTTTCCTTCACGACAGGCTGCATTTTACAGCGAATTTTACCCCGAGTCTTTAAAGTTTAATAATAAATCCCGAATTTTCTTGAGAAAATTGGATTCCTGTTCTTAGGAATTTTTCATTCGCGACCCGCTTCATTTTACGGCGAATATTACTACGAGTCTTTAAAGCTTAATAATAAATCACCAATTTTATTGAGATAATAGGATTCATGTTCCTAGGAATTTTTCTTACGCAACCGTCTTCATTTTACGGCGAATTTTACCCCGAGTCTTTAAAGTTTAATACTAAATCACCAATTTTCTTGAGGTAATTTGATTCATGTTCTTAGGAATCTTTACTTCGCAACCGTCTGCATTTTACGGCGAATTTGACCACGAGTCTTTGAATTTTAATAATAAATCACCAATTTTCTTGAGATAATTGGATTCATGTTCCTAGGAATTTTTCCTTCGCAACCGTCTGCATTTTACGGCGAATTTTATCCCCAGTATTTAAAGTTTAATAATAAATCCCGAATTTTCTTGAGAAAATTGGATTCCTGTTCTTAGGAATTTTTCATTCGCGACCCGCTTCATTTTACGGCGAATATTACCACGAGTCTTTAAAGCTTAATAATAAATCACCAATTTTCTTGAGATAATTTGATTCATGTTCCTAGGAATTTTTCCTTCGGGACCGGCTGCATTTTACAGCGAATTTTACCCCCAGTCTTTAAAGTTTAATAAAATATCACCAATTTTCTTAAGATAATTGGATTCATGTTCCTAGTAATTTTTCCTTCACGACCGGCTGCATTTTACAGCGAATTTTACCCCGAGTATTTAAAGTTTAATAATAAATCCCGAATTTTCTTGAGAAAATTGGATACCTGTTCTTAGGAATTTTTCATTCGCGACCCGCTTCATTTTACGGCGAATATTACCACGAGTCTTTAAAGCTTAATAATAAATCACCAATTTTCTTAAGATAATTGGTTTCATGTTCCTAGGAATTTTTCCTTCGCGACCGGCTGCATTTTACTGCGAATTTTACCCCGAGTCTTTAAAGTTTAATAATAAATCACCAATTTTCTTGAGATAATTGGATTCATGTTCCTAGGAATTTTTCCTTCGCGACCGGCTGCATTTTACTGCGAATTTTTCCACAAGTCTTTAAAGTTTAATAAAAAATCACCAATTTTCTTGAGATAATTGGATTCATGTTCCTAGGAATTTTAACTTCGCAACTCACTGCATTTTACGGCGAATTTTACCCCGAGTATTTAAAGTTTAATAATAAATCCCGAATTTTCTTGACATCATTGGATTCCTGTTCTTAGGAATTTTTTATTCGCGACCGGCTTCATTTTACGGCGAATGTGACCCCAGGTCTTTAAAGTTTAATAATAAATCACCAATTTTCTTGAGATAATTGGATTCATGTTCCTAGAAAAATTTTCCTTCGCAACCGTCTGCATTTTACGGCGAATTTTTCCAAGCGTATTTAAAGTTTAATAATAAATCACCAATTGTCTTGAGATAATTCGATTCATGTTCCTAGTAATTTTTCCTTCACGACCGACTGCATTTTACGGCGAATTTTACCCCGAGTATTTAAAGTTTAATAATAAATCATGAATTTTTTTCAGAAAATTGGATTCCTGTTCTTCCGAATTTTTCATTCACGACCGACTTCATTTTACGGCGAATTTTACCCCGAGTCTTGAAAGTTTAATAATAAATCTCCAATTTTCTTGAGATAATTGAATTCATGTTCCCAGGAATTTTTCCTTCGCAACCGGCTGCATTTTACGGCGAATTTTACCCCGATTATATAATGTTTAACAATAAATCCCGAATTTTCATGAGATAATAGGATTCATGTTCCTAGGAATTTTACATTCGAGACCGACTGAATTTCCCCGGGAAATTTACCCCGACTTTTTAAAGTTTAATAATAAATCACCAATTTTCTTGAGGTAAATGGATTCATGTTCCTAGGAATTTTTCCTCCGCGACCGGCTGCATTTTACACCGAGTCTTTGAAGTTTAATAATATATCCCGAATTTTCTTGAGATAATGGGATTCATGTTCTTACGAATACTTCCTTCTTGACCGTCTTCATTTTACGGCGAATTTTAGCCCGATATTTAACCCAAGTCTTTAAAGTTTAATAATAAATCACTAAATCACTAGGAATTTTTCCTCCGCAAAAGGCTGCATTTTAACCCGAGTCTTTAAAGTTTAATAATATATCCCGAATTTTCTTGAGATAATTGGATTCATGTTCTTAGGAATACTTCCTTCGTGACCGTCTTCATTTTACGGCGAATTTTAGCCCGAATTTTACCCTAAGTCTTTAAAGTTTAATAATAAGTCATCAATTTCCTTGAGGTAAATTTATTCATGTTTTTAGGAATTTTTCCTTCGCGACCGGCTGCACGTTACGGCGAATTATCTTGAGATAATTGGATTCATCTTCCTAGCAATTTTTCCTTCGCAACCGTCTGCATTTTACGGCTAATTTCACCCCGAGTCTTTAAAGTTTAATAATAAATCACCAATTGTCTTCATATAATTGGATTCATGTTCCTAGGAATTTTTCCTTCGCGTCCGGCTGCATTTTACGGCGAATTTTACCACGAGTTTTAAAGTTTAATAATAAATCCCGAATTTTCTGGAGATAATTGCATTACTGTTCTTAGGAATTTTTCATTCACGACCGGCTTCATTTTACGGCGAATTTTACCCCGAGTATTCAAATTTTAAAAATAAACCACCAATTTTCTTTAGATAATTGGATTCATGTACCTAGGAATTTTTCCTTCGCAACCGTCTGCATTTTACGGCGAATTTTACCCCGTGTGTTTAACATTAAATAATAAATCACCAATTTTCGTGAGATAATTGGATTCATGTTCAAGGAATTTTTCCTTCGCGACCGGCTGCATTTTACCGGGAATTTTACCAGGAATCTTTAAAGTTTAATAATAAATCACCAATTTTCTTGAGATAATTGGATTCATGTTCCTAGGAATTTTTCCTTCGTGACCGGCTGCATTTTAAAGCGAATTTTACCTTGAGTCTTTAAAGTTTAATAATAAATCATCAATTGTCTTGAGATAATTGGATTCCTGTTCTTAGGAATTTTTCATTCGCGACCGGCTTCATTTTACGGCGAATGTTACCCCGAGTCTTTAAAGTTTAATAATAAATCAGCAATTTTGTTGAGGTAATTGGATTGATGTTCCTAGGAATTTTTCCTTCGAAACCGTCTCAATTTTACGTTGAATTTTACCACGAGTCTTTAAAGTTTAATAATAAATCACCAATTTTCTTTTGGTAATTGGATTCATGTTCCTTGGATTTTTCCTTCGTGACAGGCTGCATTTTAAAGCGAATTTTACCTGGAGTCTTTAAAGTTTAATAATAAATCATCAATTTTCTTGAGATAATTGGATTCATGTTCCTAGAAATTTTTCCTTCGCGTCCGGCTGCATTTTACGGCGAATTTTACCTCGAGTCGTTAAAGTTTAATAATAAATCACCAATTTTCTTGAGGTAATTTTATTCATGTTTTTAGGAATTTTTCCTTCACGACAGGCTTCATTTTACGGCGAATGTTACCCCGAGTCTTTAAAGTTTAATAATAAAACAGCAATTTTTTTGAGATAATTGGATTCATGTTCCTAGGAATTTTTCCTTCGCAACCGTCTGCATTTTAAAGCGAATTTTACCTCGAGTCTTTAAAGTTGAATAATAAATCATCAATTGTCTTGAGATAATTGAATTCATGTACCTAGGATTTTTCCTTCGCAACCGTCTACATTTTACGGCGAATTTAACCCCGTGTGTTTAACGTTAAATAATAAATCACCAATTTTCTTGAGATAATTGGATTCATGTACCTATGAATTTTTCCTTCGTGACCGGCTTCATTTTTCGGCGAATGTTCCCCTGAGTTTTTAAAGTTTAATAATAAATCAGCAATTTTGTTGAGGTAATTGGATTCATGTTCCTAGGAATTTTTCCTTCGCGACCGGCTGCAATTTACGTTGAATTTTAACCCGAGTCTTTAAAGTTTAATAATAAATCACCAATTGTCTTCATATAATTGGATTCATGTTCCTAGGAATTTTTCGTTCGCGTCCGGCTGCATTTTACGGTGAATTTTTCCACGAGTTTTAAAGTTTAATAATAAATCTCGAATTTTCTGGAGATAATTGGATTCCTTTTCTTAGGAATTTTTCATTCACGACCGGCTTCATTTTACGTTGAATTTTACCCCGTGTTTTTTAAGTTTAATAATAAATCACCAATTTTCTTGAGGTAATTGGATTCATGTTTTTAGGAATTTTTCCTTCGCGACCGGCTGCATTTTACGGCAAATTTTAACCCGAGTCTTTAAAGTTTAATAATAAATCACCAATTTTCTTGAGGTAATTGGTATTATGTTCCTAGGAATTTTTCCTTCGCGACCGGCTGCATTTTCCCGGGAATTTTGCCCCGAGTCTTTAAAGTTTAATAATCAATCACCAATTTTCTTCATATAATTGGATTCATGATTTTAGGAATTTTTCCTTCGCGACCGGCTGCATTTTACGGCGAATTTTACCGCGAGTCTTTAAAGTTTAATAATAAATCACCAATTGTCTAGAGATAATAGGATTCATGTTCCTAGGAATTTTTTCATCGCAACCGTCTGCATTTTACGGCGAATTTTCCCCCAAGTCTTTAAAGTTTAATAATAAATAACCAATTTTCTTGAGGTAATTTGATTCATGTTCTTAGGAATTTTTCCTTCGCGACCGGCTACATTTTATGTCGAAATTTACAGCGAGTCTTTAAAGTTTAATAATAAATCACCAATATTCTTGAGATAATTGGATTCCTGTTTTTAGAAATTTTTTATTCGCGACCGGCTTCATTTTACGGAGAATGTTACCCCGAGTCTTTAAATTTTAATAATAAACCAGCAATTTTGTTGAGGTAATTGGATTGATGTTCCTAGGAATTTTTCCTTCGAAACCGTCTAAATTTTACGTTGAATTTTACCCCGAGTCTTTAAAGATTAAAAATAAATCACCAATTTTCTTTAGGTAATTGGATTCATGTTCCTTGGAATTTTTCCTTCGTGACAGGCTGCATTTTAAAGCGAATTTTACCCCGAGTCTTTAAAGTTTAATAATAAATCACCAATTTTCTTGAGATAATTGGATTCATGTTCCTAGGAAATTTTCCTTCGCGACGGGTTGCATTTTACGGCGTATTTTACCCCGAGTCTATAAAGTTTAATAATAAACCCGGAATTTTCTTGAGATAATTGGATTCCTGTTCTTAGGAATTTTTCATTCGCGACCGTCTTCATTTTACGGCGAATTTACCCCGAGTCTTTAAAGTTTAATAATAAATCACCAATTTTCTTGAGATAATTGGATTCATGTTCCTAGGAATTTTTCCTTCGCAACCGTCTGCATTTTATCACGAATTTTACCCCGTGTGTTTAACGTTAAATAATAAATCACCAATTTTCTTGAGATAATGGGATTCATGTTCTTAGGAATTTTTCCTTCGCGACCGGCTGCATTTTAACGGGAATTTTTCCCAGAATCTTTAAAGTTTAATAATAAATCACCAATTTTCTTGAGATAATTGGATTCATGTTTTGAGGAATTTTTCCATCGGTACCGGCTGCATTTTACGGCGAATGTACCCCGCGTCTTTTAAATTTAATAATAAATCACCAATTTATTTGAGATAATTGGATTCATGTTCCTAGGAATTGTTTCTTCGCGACCAGCTAAATTTTACGGCGAATTTTAACACGAGTCTTTAAAGTTTAATAATAAATAACCAATTTTCATGAGGTAATTGGATTCAAGTTCCTAGGAATTTTCTCTCCGCGACCGGCTGCATTTTACGGCGAATTTTTCCCCGAGTCTTTAAAGTTTAATAACAAATCACCAATTTTCTTGAGATAATTGGATTCATATTCTTAGGATTTTTTTCTTCACGACCGGCTGCATTTTACAGCGAATTTTGCCCCGAGTCTTTCAAGATTAAAAATAAATCACCAATATTCCTGAGATAATTGGATTCATGTTCCTAGGAATTTTTCCTTCGTGACCGGCTGCATTTTAGGGCGAATTTTACCCCGCTTGTTTAACGTTAAATAATAAATCACCAATTTTCTTGAGATAATTGGATTCATGTTCCTAGGAATTTTTCCTTCGCGACCGGCTGCATTTTACCGGGAATTTTACCCCGAATCTTTAAAGTTTAATAATAAATCACCAATTTTCTTGAGATAATTGGATTCATGTACCTATGAATATTTCCTTCGTGACCGGCTGCATTTTACGGCGAATTTTCCCCGAGTTTTAAAGTTTAATAATAAATCACAAATATCTTGACATAACTGGATTCATGTTTTTAGGAATTTTTCCTTTGCGACCGGCTTCATTTCACGGCGAATTTTACCCCGAGTCTTTAAAGTTTAATAATAAATCACCAATTTTCTTGAGATGATTGGATTAATATACTTAGGAATTTTTCCTTCGCGACCGGCTGAATTTTACGGCGAATTTTAACCCAAGTCTTTAATGTTTAATAATAAATCACCAATTTTCTTGAGATAATTGGATTCATGTTCCTAGTAATTTTTTCTTCGCGACCGCCTGCTTTTTACGGCGAATTTTACCTGGAGTATTTAATGTTTAATAATAAATCCCGAATTTTCTTGAGATAATTGGATACCTGTACTTAAGAATTTTTCATTCGCGACCGGCTTCATTTTACGGCTAATTTTACCCCGAGTTTTTAAAGTTTAGTAATAAATCACCAATTTTCTTGAGATAATTGGATACATGTTCCTAGGAATTTTTCCTTCTCGACCGTCTGCATTTTACGGCGAATTTTACCCCGAGTATATAAAGTTTAATAATAAATCCCGAATTTTCTTGAGAAAATTGGATTCCTGTTATCAGGAATTTTTCATTCGCGACCGGCTTCATTTTACGGCGAATATTACCCCGAGTCTTTAAAGTTTAATAATAAATCACCAATTTTCTTGACATAATTGGATTCATGTTCCTAGGAATTTTTCCTTCGCGACCGGCTGCATTTCCGCGGGAATTTTAGCCCGAGTCTTTAAAGTTTAATAATAAATCACCAATTTTCTTGAGATAATTGTATTCTTGTTCCTAGGAATTTTTCCCCGCGACCGGCTGCATTTTACGCCGGATTTTCCCCGAGTTTTAAAGTTTAATAATAAATCACCAATTTTCTTGAGTTAATTGGGTTCATGTTCCTAGGAATTTTTCCTTCGCAACCGTCTTCATTTTACGGCGAATTTTACCCCGACTCTTTAAAGGTTAATAATCAATCCCGAATTTTCTTGAGATAATTGGATTCATGTTTTTAGGAATTTTTCCTTCGCGACAGTCTTCATTTTATAGCGAATTTTACCCCGAGTCTTTAAAGTTTAATAATAAATCACCAATTTTCTTGAGATAATTGGATTCCTGTTTTTAGAAATTTTTTATTCGCGACCGGCTTCATTTTACGGAGAATGTTACCCCGAGTCTTTAAATTTTAATAATAAACCAGCAATTTTGTTGAGGTAATTGGATTGATGTTCCTAGGAATTTTTCCTTCGAAACCGTCTAAATTTTACGTTGAATTTTACCCCGAGTCTTTAAAGATTAAAAATAAATCACCAATTTTCTTTAGGTAATTGGATTCATGTTCCTTGGAATTTTTCCTTCGTGACAGGCTGCATTTTAAAGCGAATTTTACCCCGAGTCTTTAAAGTTTAATAATAAATCACCAATTTTCTTGAGATAATTGGATTCATGTTCCTAGGAAATTTTCCTTCGCGACGGGTTGCATTTTACGGCGTATTTTACCCCGAGTCTATAAAGTTTAATAATAAACCCGGAATTTTCTTGAGATAATTGGATTCCTGTTCTTAGGAATTTTTCATTCGCGACCGTCTTCATTTTACGGCGAATTTACCCCGAGTCTTTAAAGTTTAATAATAAATCACCAATTTTCTTGAGATAATTGGATTCATGTTCCTAGGAATTTTTCCTTCGCAACCGTCTGCATTTTATCACGAATTTTACCCCGTGTGTTTAACGTTAAATAATAAATCACCAATTTTCTTGAGATAATGGGATTCATGTTCTTAGGAATTTTTCCTTCGCGACCGGCTGCATTTTAACGGGAATTTTACCCAGAATCTTTAAAGTTTAATAATAAATCACCAATTTTCTTGAGATAATTGGATTCATGTTTTGAGGAATTTTTCCATCGGTACCGGCTGCATTTTACGGCGAATGTACCCCGAGTCTTTTAAATTTAATAATAAATCACCAATTTATTTGAGATAATTGGATTCATGTTCCTAGGAATTGTTTCTTCGCGACCAGCTAAATTTTACGGCGAATTTTAACACGAGTCTTTAAAGTTTAATAATAAATAACCAATTTTCATGAGGTAATTTGATTCATGTTCTTAGGAATATTTCCTTCGCGACCGGCTACGTTTTATGTCGAAATTTACAGCGAGTCTTTAAAGTTTAATAATAAATCACCAATTGTCTTGAGATAATTGGATTCCTGTTCTTAAGAATTTTTCATTCGCGACCGGCTTCATTTTACGGCGAATGTTACCCCGAGTCTTTAAAGTTTAATAATAAATCAGCAATTTTGTTGAGGTAATTGGATTGATGTTCCTGGGAATTTTTCCTTCGAAACCGTCTAAATTTTACGTTGAATTTTACCCCGAGTCTTTAAAGTTTAATAATAAATCACCAATTTTCTTTAGGTAATTGGATTCATGTTCCATGGAATTTTTCCACCGTGACAGGCTGCATTTTAAAGCGAATTTTACCCCGAGTCTTTAAAGTTTAATAATAAATCACCAATTTTCTTGAGACAATTGGATTCATGTTTTAGGAATTTTTCCATCGGGACCGGCTGCATTTTACGGCGAGTGTACCCCGAGTCTTTAAAATTTAATAATAAATCACCAATTTATTTGGGATAATTGGATTCATGTTCCTAGGAATTGTTTCTTCTCGACCAGCTAAATTTTACGGCGAATTTTAACCCGAGTCTTTAAAGTTTAATAATAAATCACCACTTTTCTTGAGGTAATTGGATTCAAGTTCCTAGGAATTTTCTCTCCGCGACCGGCTGCATTTTACGGCGAATTTTTCCCCGAGTCTTTAAAGTTTAATAACAAATCACCAATTTTCTTGAGATAATTGGATTCATATTCTTAGGATTTTTTTCTTCACGACCGGCTGCATTTTACAGCGAATTTTGCCCCGAGTCTTTCAAGATTAAAAATAAATCACCAATATTCCTGAGATAATTGGATTCATGTTCCTAGGAATTTTTCCTTCGTGACCGGCTGCATTTTAGGGCGAATTTTACCCCGCTTGTTTAACGTTAAATAATAAATCACCAATTTTCTTGAGATAATTGGATTCATGTTCCTAGGAATTTTTCCTTCGCGACCGGCTGCATTTTACCGGGAATTTTACCCCGAATCTTTAAAGTTTAATAATAAATCACCAATTTTCTTGAGATAATTGGATTCATGTACCTATGAATATTTCCTTCGTGACCGGCTGCATTTTACGGCGAATTTTCCCCGAGTTTTAAAGTTTAATAATAAATCACAAATATCTTGACATAACTGGATTCATGTTTTTAGGAATTTTTCCTTTGCGACCGGCTTCATTTCACGGCGAATTTTACCCCGAGTCTTTAAAGTTTAATAATAAATCACCAATTTTCTTGAGATGATTGGATTAATATACTTAGGAATTTTTCCTTCGCGACCGGCTGAATTTTACGGCGAATTTTAACCCAAGTCTTTAATGTTTAATAATAAATCACCAATTTTCTTGAGATAATTGGATTCATGTTCCTAGTAATTTTTTCTTCGCGACCGCCTGCTTTTTACGGCGAATTTTACCTGGAGTATTTAATGTTTAATAATAAATCCCGAATTTTCTTGAGATAATTGGATACCTGTACTTAAGAATTTTTCATTCGCGACCGGCTTCATTTTACGGCTAATTTTACCCCGAGTTTTTAAAGTTTAGTAATAAATCACCAATTTTCTTGAGATAATTGGATACATGTTCCTAGGAATTTTTCCTTCTCGACCGTCTGCATTTTACGGCGAATTTTACCCCGAGTATATAAAGTTTAATAATAAATCCCGAATTTTCTTGAGAAAATTGGATTCCTGTTATCAGGAATTTTTCATTCGCGACCGGCTTCATTTTACGGCGAATATTACCCCGAGTCTTTAAAGTTTAATAATAAATCACCAATTTTCTTGACATAATTGGATTCATGTTCCTAGGAATTTTTCCTTCGCGACCGGCTGCATTTCCGCGGGAATTTTAGCCCGAGTCTTTAAAGTTTAATAATAAATCACCAATTTTCTTGAGATAATTGTATTCTTGTTCCTAGGAATTTTTCCCCGCGACCGGCTGCATTTTACGCCGGATTTTCCCCGAGTTTTAAAGTTTAATAATAAATCACCAATTTTCTTGAGTTAATTGGGTTCATGTTCCTAGGAATTTTTCCTTCGCAACCGTCTTCATTTTACGGCGAATTTTACCCCGACTCTTTAAAGGTTAATAATCAATCCCGAATTTTCTTGAGATAATTGGATTCATGTTTTTAGGAATTTTTCCTTCGCGACAGTCTTCATTTTATAGCGAATTTTACCCCGAGTCTTTAAAGTTTAATAATAAATCACCAATTTTCTTGAGATAATTGGATTCATGTTCCTAGGAATTTTTCCTTCACGACCGGCTGCATTTTACGGCGAATTTTACCCAAAGTCTTTAAAGTTTAATAAAAAATCACCAATTTTCTTGAGATAATTGGATTCATGTTCCTAGGAATTTTAACGTCGCAACCCACTGCATTTTACAGCGAATTTTACCCCGAGTCTTTAAACTTTAATAATAAATCACCAATTTTCTTGTGATAATTGGATTCATGGCCCTTGAAATTTTTCTTCGCAACCGTCTGCATTTTACGGCGAATATTTCCAAGAGTATTTAAAGTTTAATAATAAATCACCAATTTCCTTGAGATAATTGGATTCATGTTCCTAGTAATTTTTCCTTCACGACCGGCTGCATTTTACAGCAAATTATACCCCGAGTCTTTAAAGTTTAATAATAAATTCCGAATTTTCTTGAGAAAATTGGATTCCTGTTCTTAGGAATTTTTCATTCGCGAACCGCTTCATTTTACGGCGAATATTACTACGAGTCTTTAAAGCTTAATAATAAATCACCAATTTTATTGAGATAATAGGATTCATGTTCCTAGGAATTTTTCCTTGGCGACCGGCTGCATTTTACGGCGAAATTTACCCCGAGTCTTTAACGTTTAATAATAAATCACCAATTTTCTTGAGATATTTGGATTCATGTTCCTAGGAATTTTTCCTTCGTGACCGACTGTATTTTACGGCGAATTTTACCACGAGTCTTTAAAGTTTAATAATAAATCACCAATTTTCTTGACTTAATTGGATTCATGTTCCTAGGAATTTTTCCTTCGTGACCGGCTGCATTTACAGCGAATTTTACCCCGAGTATTTAAAGTTTAATAATAAATCCCGAATTTTCTTGAGAAAATTGGATACCTGTTCTTAGGAATTTTTCATTCGCGACCCGCTTCATTTTACGGCGAATATTACCACGATTCTTTAAAGCTTAATAATAAATCACCAATTTTCTTGAGATAATTGGTTTCATGTTCCTAGGAATTTTTCCTTCGCGACCGGCTGCATTTTACGGCGAATTTTACCCCGAGTCTTTAAAGTTTAATAATAAATCACCAATTTTCTTGAGATAATTGGATTCATGTTCCTAGGAATTATAACTTCGCAACCCACTGCATTTTACGGCGAATTTTACCCCGAGTATTTAAAGTTTAATAATAAATCCCGAATTTTCTTGAGAAAATTGGATTCCTGTTCTTAGGAATTTTTCATTCGCGACCCGCTTCATTTTACGGCGAATATTATCACGAGTCTTTAAAGCTTAATAATAAATAACCAATTTTCTTGCGATAATTGGATACATGTTCCTAGGAATTTTTCCTTCGCGACCGGCTGCATTTTACCGGGATTTTTACCCCGAATCTTTAAAGTTTAATAATAAATCACCTATTCTCTTGACATAATTGGATTCCTGTTCTTAGGAATTTTTTATTCGCGACCGGCTTCATTTTACGGAGAATTTTTCCAAGAGTATTTAAATTTTAATAATAAATCACCAATTGTCTTGAGATAATTCGATTCATGTTCCTAGTAATTTTTCCTTCACGACCGACTGCATTTTACGGCGAATTTTACCCCCAGTATTTAAAGTTTAATAATAAATCACGAATTTTTTTGAGACAATTGGATTCCTGTTCTTCGGAATTTTTCATTCACGACCGGCTTCATTTTACGGCGAATTTTACCCCGAGTCTTGAAAGTTTAATAATAAATCACCAATTTTCTTGAGATAATTGGATTCATGTTCCTAGGAATTTTTCCTTCGCAAGCGGATGCATTTTACGGCGAATTTTACCCCGATTATATAATGTTTAACAATAAATCCCGAATTTTCATGAGATAATAGGATTCATGTTCCTAGGAATTTTACATTCGAGACCGACTGAATTTCCCCGGGAAATTTACCCCGACTTTTTAAAGTTTAATAATAAATCACCAATTTTCTTGAGATAATTGGATTCATGTTCCTAGGAATTTTTCCTCCGCGACCGGCTGCATTTTACGGCGAATTTTAATCCGAGTCTTTGAAGTTTATTAATAAAACCCGAATTTTCTTGAGATAATTGGATTCATGTCCTAAGTAATTTTTCCTTCTCGACGGTCTTCATTTTACGGCGAATTTTACCCCGAGTTTTTAATGTTTTATAATAAATCACCAATTTTTTTGAGATAATTGGTTTCATGTCCCTAGGAATTTTTCCTTTGCAACCGTCTGCATTTTACGGCGAATTTGACCCGAGTCTTTAAAGTTTAATAATAAATCACCAATTTTCTTGAGATAATTGCATTCAAGTTTTGTGAAAATTTTCCTTCGTGACCGGCTGCATTTTACGGCGAATTTTACCGCAAGTCTTTAAAGTTTAATAATAAATCACCAATTTTCTTGAGATAATTGGATTCATGTTCTTAGGAATTTTTCTTTCGCGACTCGCTGCATTGTAGCGGGAATTTTACCCTGAGCCTTTAAAGTTTAATAAGAAATCACGAATTTTCTTGAGATAATAGCATTCATTTTCCTAGGAATTTTTCCTTCGCGAACGGCTGTATTTTACGGCGAATTTTCACCCGAATCATTAAATTTTAATAATAAATCACCAATTTTCTTGATATTAATTGGATTCATGTTCCTAGGAATTTTTCCTTCGCGACCGGCTGCATTTCCGGCGAATTTTACCCCGAGTCTTTAAAGATTAATAATAAATCGCCAATTTTCTTGAGATAATTTGATTCATGTTCCTAGGAATTTTTCCTTCGCAACCGGCTGCATTTTACGGCGAATTTTTCCCCGGGTCTTTAAACTTTAATAATAAATCACCAATTTTCTTGAGATAATTGGATTCATGTTCCTAGGAATTTTTCCTTCGCGACCAGCTGCATTTTACGGCGAATGTTACCCTGAGTCTTTAGTGTTTAAAAAAAAATCACCAATTTTCTTGAGATAATTGGATTCATGTGCCTTGGAATTTTTCCTTCACGACCGGCTGCATTTTACGGCGAATTTTACGACAAGTCATAAAGTTTATTAATAATTCACCAATTTTCTTGAGATAATTGGATTCATGTTCCTAGGAATTTTTCCTTCGCGACCGGCTGCATTTTACGGGGAATTTTTCCCCGAGTCTTTAAAGTTTAATAATAAATCACCAATTTTCTTGAGATAATTGGATTCATGTTCCTAGGAATTTTTCATTCGCGACCAGCTGCATTTTACGGCGAATTTTACCCTGAGTCTTTAGTGTTTAAAAATAAATCACCAATTTTTCCCCGAGTCTTTCAAGTCTAATAATAAATCACCAAATTTCTTGAGATAATTGGATTCATGTTCCTAGGAATTTTTCCTCCGCGACCGGCTGCATTTTACGGCGAATTTTAATCCGAGTCTTTGAAGTTTATTAATAAAACCCGAATTTTCTTGAGATAATTGGATTCATGTAATAAGTAATTTTTCCTTCTCGACGGTCTTCATTTTATGGGGAATTTTACCCCGAGTCTTTAATGTTTGATAATAAATCACCAATTTTTTTGAGATAATTGGATTCATGTTCCTAGGAATTTTTCCTTCGCGACCGGCTGCATTTCACGGCGAATTTTACCCCGAGTCTTAAAGTTTAATAATAAATCACAAATTTTCTTAAGATAATTGGATTCATGTTCCTAGGAATTTTTCCTTTGCAACCGGCTGCATTTTACGTCGAATTTTTCCGCGATTCTTTAAAGTTTAATAATAAATCACCGATTTTCTTGAGATAATTGTATTCATGTTCCTAGGAATTTTTCCTTCGCAACCGGCTGCATTTTACGGCGAATTTTTCCCCGGGTCTTTAAACTTTAATAATAAATCACCAATTTCTTGAGATAATTGGATTCATGTTCCTAGTAATTTTTCCTTCGCGAACGGCTGTATTTTACGGCGAATTTTCACCCGAATCATTAAATTTAAATAATAAATCACCAATTTTCCTGATATTAATTGGATTCATGTTCCTAGGAATTTTTCCTTCGTGACCGGCTGCATTTACGGCGAATTTTACTCCGAGTCATTAAAGATTAATAATAAATCGCCAATTTTCTTGAGATAATTTGATTCATGTGCCTAGGAATTTTTCATTCGCGACCGGTTGCATTTTACCGCGAATTTTTCCCCGAGTCTGTAAACTTTAATAATAAATCCCCAATTTTCTTGACATAATTGGATTCATGTTCTTTGGAATTTTTCCTTTCCGACCGGCTGCATTTTACGGCGAATTTTACCACATGTCATAAAGTTTATTAATAATTCACCAATTTCTTGAGATAACTGGATTCATGTTCCTAGTAATTTTTCCTTCGCGAACGGCTGTAATTTACGGCGAATTTTTCCCCGAATCATTAAAGTTTAATAATAAATCACCAATTTTCTTGAGATAATTGGATTCATGTTCCTAGGAATTTTTCCTTCGCGACCAGCTGCATTTTACGGCGAATTTTACCCTGAGTCTTTAGTGTTTAAAAATAAATCACCAATTTTCTTGACATAATTGGATTCATGTGCCTAGGAATTTTTCCTTCGCGAGCGGCTGCATTTTACGGCGAATTTTACCCCGAGTCTTAATTTTAAAAATAATTCACCAATTTTCTTGAGATAATTGTATTCATCTTCCTAGGAATTTTTCCTTCGCGTCCGGCTGCATTTTACGTCGAGTTCTTCCACGATTCTTTAAAGTTTAATAAGAAATCACCATTTTTCTTGAGATAATTGGATTCATGGTCCTAGGAATTTCTCCTGCGCGACTGGCTGCATTTTACGTCGAATTTTTTCCCATTTCTTAAAGTTTAATAATAAATCACCAATTTTCTTGAGATAATTATATTCATGTTCCTAGGAAATTTTCCTTCGCGACCGGCTGAATTTTACGGCCAAATTTGCACCGAGTCTTTAAAGTAACAATAAATTACGAATTTTCTTGAGATAATTGGATTCATGTTCCTAGGAATTTTTCCTTCGCGACCGGCTGCATTTCACGGCGAATTTTACCCCGAGTCTTAAAGTTTAATAATAAATCACAAATTTTCTTAAGATAATTGGATTCATGTTTCTAGGAATTTTTCCTTTGCGACCGGCTGCATTTTACGTCGAATTTTTCCGCGATTCTTTAAAGCTAATAATAAATCACCGATTTTCTTGAGATAAATGTATTCATGTTCCTAGTAATTTTTCCTTCGCAACCGGCTGCATTTTACGGCGAATTTTTCCCCGAATCATTATATTTTAATAATAAATCACCAATTTTCTTGATATTAATTGGATTCATGTTCCTAGGAATTTTTCCTTCGTGACCGGCCGCATTTTACGGCGAATTTTACCCAGAGTTTTTAAAGTTCAATAATAAATTACCAATTTTCTTGACATAATTGGATTCATGTTATTTGGAATTTTTCCTTCGCGACCGGCTGCATTTTACGGCGAATTTTACCCCGAGTCTTTAAAGTTTAATAATAAATCGCCAATTTTCTTGAGATAATTTGATTCATGTGCCTAAGAATTTTTCCTTCGCGACCGGCTGCATTTTTCGGTGAATTTTTCCCCGAGTCTGTAAACTTTAATAATAAATCCCCAATTTTCTTGAGATAATTGGATTCATGTTCCTAGGAATTTTTCCTTCGCGACCGGCTACATTTTACGGCGAATTTTACCCCGAGTCATAAATTTTATTAATAATTCACCAATTTTCTTGATATAATTGGATTCATGTTCCTAGGAATTTTTCCTTTGCGACCGGCTACATTTTACGGCGAATTTTTTCCCGTTTCTTTAATGTTTAATAATAAATCACCAATTTTCTTGAGATAATTGTATTCATGTTCCTAGTAATTTTTCCTTCGCAGCCGGCTGCATTTTACGGCGAAATTTACCCCGATTCTTTAAAGTTTAACAATAAATAACGAATTTACTTGAGATAATTGGATTCATGCTCTTAGGAATTTTTCCTGCGCGACCGGCTGCATTTCACAGGGAATTTTACCCGAATCTATAAAGTTTGAAAATAAATCACCAATTTTCTTGAGATAATTGTATTCATGTTCCTAGGAATTTTTCCTTCGCAATCGGCTTCAATTTAAGGCGAATTTTTCCCCGGGTCTTTAAACTTTAATAATAAATCACCAATTTCTTGAGATAATTTGATTCATGTTCCTAGTAATTTTTCCTTTGCGAACGGCTGTAATTTACGGCGAATTTTTCCCCGAATCATTAAAGTTTAATAATAAATCACCAATTTTTTTGAGATAATTGGATTCATGTTCCTAGGAATTTTTCCTTCTTGACCGGCTGCATTTTACGGCAAATTTTACCCAGAGTCTTTAAAGTTCAATAATAAATTACTAATTTTCTTGACATAATTGGATTCATGTTCTTTGGAATTTTTCCTTCGCGACCGGCTGCATTTTACGGCAAATTTTTCCCCGAGTCTGTAAAGTTTAATAATAAATCCCCAATTTTCTTGAGATAATTGGATTCATGTTCCTAGGAATTTTTCCTTCGCGACCAGCTGCATTTTACGGCGAATTTTACCCTAAGTCTTTAATGTTTAAAAATAAATCACCACTTTTCTTGAGATAATTGGATTCATGTGCCTAGGAATTTTCCTTCGCGACCGGCTGCATTTTACGACGAATTTTACCCCGATTCTTAAATTTTAATAATAAATCACAAATTTTCTTGAGTTAATTGGATTCATGTTCCTAGGAATTTTTCCTTTGCGACCGGCTGCATTTTACGTCGAATTTTTCCCCGATTCCTTAAAGTTTAATAATAAATCACAAATTTTCTTGAGTTAATTGGATTCATGTTCCTAGGAAATTTTCCTTCGCGACCGGCTGCATTTTACGGCGAATTTTTTCCCGTTTCTTTAAAGTTCCATAATAAATAACCAATTCTCTTGAGATAATTGTATTCATGTTCCTAAGAATTTTTCCTTTGCGACCGGCTGCATTTTACGGCGAATTTAACCCGTTTCTTTAAGATTCAACAATAAATCACCAATGTTCTAGAGATAATTTGATTCATGTGACTAGGAATTTTTTCTTCGCGACCGGCTTCATTTTACGGTGATTTTTACCCCGAGTCTTTAAAGTTTAATAATATATCACCAATATTCTTGAGACAATTGGATTCATGTTCTTTGGAATTTTTCCTTTGCAGCCGGCTGCAATTTACGGCGAATTTTACCGCCAGTGTTTAAAGTTTAATAATAATTCACATATTTTCTTGAGATAATTGTATTCATGTTCATAGTAATTTTTCCTTCGCAGCCGGCTGCATTTTACGGCGAAATTTACCCCGATTCTTTAAAGTTTAACAATAAATAACGAATTTACTTGAGATAATTGGATTCATGCTCTTAGGAATTTTTCCTGCGCGACCGGCTGCATTTCACAGGGAATTTTACCCGAATCTATAAAGTTTGAAAATAAATCACCAATTTTCTTGAGATAATTGTATTCATGTTCCTAGGAATTTTTCTTTCGCAACTGGCTGCAATTTAAGGCGAATTTTTCCCTGGGTCTTTAATCTTTAATAATAAATCACCAATTTCTTGAGATAATTGGATTCATGTTCCTAGTAATTTTTCCTTTGCGAACGGCTGTAATTTACGGCGAATTTTTCCCCGAATCATTAAAGTTTAATAATAAATCACCAATTTTTTTGAGATAATTGGATTCATGTTCCTAGGAATTTTTCCTTCTTTACCGGCTGCATTTTACGGCAAATTTTATCCAGAGTCTTTAAAGTTCAATTATAAATTACCAATTTTCTTGACATAATTGGATTCATGTTCTTTGGAATTTTTCCTTCACGACCGGCTGCATTTTACGGCGATTTTTGCCCCGAGTCTTTAAAGTTTAATAATAAACACGAATTTTCATGAGATTATTGGATTCATGTACTTTTAAATTTTTTCTTCGCGACCGGCTGGATTTTACGGCGAATTTTGCCCCGAGTCTTTAAAATTTACTAATAAGTCTCCAATTTTCTTGAGACAATTGGATTCATGTTCCTATGAATTTTTTCTTCGCGACCAGCTGCATTTTACGGCGAATTTTGCCCCGATTCTTTGAAGTTTAATAAGAAATCACCAATTTTCTTGTGATAATTGGATTCATGTTCCTAGCAATTTTTCCTTCGCGACTGGCTGCATTTTGCTGCGAATTTTATCCCGAGTCTTTAAAGTTTAATAATAAATCACCAATTTTCTTGAGATAATTGGATTCATGTTCCTAGGAATTTTTGCATCGCTACCGGCTGAATTTTACTGCGAATTTTACCCCGGGTTTTTAAAGTTCAATAATAAATCACCAATTTTCTTGAGATAATTGGTTTCATGATCTTTGGAACTTTTCCTTCGCGACCGGCTGCATTTTTCCGCGAATTTTACCCCGAGTCTGTAAAATTTAATAATAAATCTCCAATTTTCATGAGATAAATTGATTCATGTTCTTAGGAATTTTTCCTTGGCGACCGGCTTCATTTTACGGCGAATTTTACCACGAGTCTTTAAAGTTTATTAATAAATCACCAATTTTCTTGAGATAAATTGATTCATTTTCTTAGGAATTTTTCTTCGCGACCATCTGCATTTTACGGGTAATTTTACCCCGAGTCTTTAAAGTTTAATAATAAATCACCAATTTTCTTGAGATAATTTCATCCATGTTCTTAGGAATTTTTACTTTGCGACCGGCTGCATTTTACGGCAATTTTACGCCGAATCTATGAAGTTAAATGATAAATCACCAATTTTCTCGAGATAATTGTGTTCATGTTACTAGGAATTTTTCCTTCGCGACCGGCTGCATTTTGTGCCGATGTTTACCCCTAGTCTTTAAATTTTAATAATAAATCTCGAATTTTCATAATTGTATTCATGTACTTTGAAATTTTTTCTTCGCGACCGGCTGCATTTTACGGCGAATTTTGCCCCGAGTCTTTAAAGTTCAATAATAAATCACCAATTTTCTTGAGATAATTGGTTTCATGTTCCTTGGAACTTTTCCTTCGCGACCGGCTGCATTTTACCGCGAATTTTACCCCGAGTCTTTAAATTTTAATAATAAATCACCAATTTGCTCGAGATAATTGGATTTATGTTCCTAGGAATTTTTCCTTCGCGACCGGCTTCATTTTACGGCGAATTTTAACCCGAGTCTTTAAATTTTAATAATAAATCACCAATTTGCTCGAGATAATTGGATTTATGTTCCTAGGAATTTTTCCTTCGCGACCGGCTGCATTTTCCGGCGAATTTTAACCCGTGTCTTTAAAGTTTAATAATAAATAAACAATTTTCATGTGATAAATGAATTCACATTCTTAGGAATTTTTTCGTCGTGACTGGCTGCATTTTACGGAGAATTTTACCACGAGTCTTTAAATTTTAATAATAAATCACCAATTTTCTCGTGGTAATTGTATTCATGTTCCTAGGAATTTTTCCTTCACAACAGGCTGCATTTTACAACTAATTTTAACCCGAGTCTTTAAGATTTAATAATAGATCACCAATTTTCTTGAGAAAATTGGATTCATGTTCCTAGGAATTTTTGCTTCGCTACCGGCTGCATTTTACGGCGAATTTTACCCCGTATCTTTAAAGTTCAATAATAAATCACCAATTTTCTTGAGATAATTGTATTCATGTTCCTATTAATTTTTCCTTACCGACCGGCTGCAATTTACGGCGAATTTTACCCCGAGTCTTTTAAGTTTAATAATAAATCAACAATTTTCACGAGATAATTGGATTCATGTTACTAGGAAATTTTCCTTCGCGACTGGCTGCATTTTACGGCAATTTTTACCCCGAGTCTTTAAAGTTTAAGAATAAATCACCAATTTTCATGAGATAATTGGATTCATGTACTTAGAAATTTTTCTTCGCGACCGGCTGCATTTTACGGTGAATTTTGCCCCGAGTCTTTAAATTTTAATAATAAATCACCAATGTTCTTGAGATAATTTGATTCATGTTCCTAGGAATTTTTCCTTCGCGACCGGATGCATTTTACGGCGAATTTTAACCCGAGTCTTTAAATTTTAATAATCAATCACCAATTTTCTCGAGATAATTGGATTTATGTCCCTAGGAATTTTTCCTTCGCGGCCGGCTGCATTTTACGGCGAATTTTAACCCGATTCTTTAAACTTTAATAATAAATCACCAATTTTCTTGAGATAATTTGTTTCATGTTCTTACGAATTTTTCTTCGCGACCGGCTGCATTTTACGGCGAATTTTAACCCGTGTCTTTAAAGTTTAATAACAAATCAACAATTTTCTTGAGATAAATGGTTTTATGTTCTTAGGAATTTTTTCGTCGCGACCGGCTGCATATTAAGGAGAAGTTTACTCCGAGTCTTTAAACTTTAATAATAAATCACCAATTTTCTTGTGATAATTTGATTTATGTTCATACGAATTTTTCTTCGCAACCGGCTGCATTTTACGGCGAATTTTACCCCGAGTCTTTAAAGTTTAATAATAAATCAACAATTTTCTTTAGATAATTGGATTCATGTTCCTAGGAATTTTTCCCTTGCGACCGGCTGCATTTTACGGCGATTTTTGCCCCGAGTCTTTAAAATTTAATAATAAATCAACAATTTTCTTGAGATAATTGTATTCATGTTCCTAGGAATTTTCCTTCGCGACAGGCTGCATTTTACGTCGAATTTTACCCCGAGTCTTTAAATTTTAATAACAAATCACCAATTTTCTAGAGTTTATTGGATTTATGTTCCTAAAATTTTTTCTTTCCCGACCCGCTGCATTTTACGGCGAATTTTAGCCCTTGTCTTTAATGTTTAATAATAAAACACCAATTTTTTTGAGATAATTTGATTCATGTTCTTAGGAATTTTTCCTTCGCAACCGGCTGCATTTTACGGCTAATTTTACCCCGAGTCTTTAAAATTTAACAATAAATCACCAATTTTCTTGATATAATTGGATTTATGTTCTTACGAATTTTTCCTTCGCTACCGGCTGCATTTTACGGCGAATTTTACCCCGGTTCTTTAAAGTTCAATAATAAATCACCAATTTTCTTGAGATAATTGGATTCATGTTCCTAGGAATTTTTCCTTCGCGACCGGCTTCATTTTACGGCGAATTTTACCCCGACTCTTTAAAGTTTAATAATAAATCTCCAATTTTCTTTAGATATTTGGATTCATGTTCCTAGGAATTTTTCCTTCGAGACCGGCTGCATTTTACGGCGAATTTTACCCCGAGTCTTTAAAGTTTAATAATATATCACCTATATTCTTGAGATAATTGGATTCATGTTCCTAGGAATTTTCCTTCGCGACCGGCTGCATTTTACGGCGAATTTTACCCCCAGTCTTTAAAGTTTAAAGATAAATCACCTATATTCTTGAGATAATTGGATTCATGTTCCTAGGAATTTTTTCTTCGGGAACGGCTGCCTTTTACGGAGAATTTTAACCCGTTTCTTTAAAGTTTAATAATAAATAAACAATTTTCATGTGATAAATGGATTCATGTTCTTAGGAATTTTTTCGTCGCGACTGGCATTTTACGGAGAATTTTACCATGAGTCTTTAAATTTTCATAATAAATCACCAATTTTCTCGAGGTACTTGTATTCATGTTCCTAGGAATTTTTCCTTCACAACAGGCTGCATTTTACAACTAATTTTAACCCGAGTCTTTAAGATTTAATAAAAGATCACCAATTTTCTTGAGAAAATTGGATTCATGTTCCTAGGAATTTTTGCTTCGCTACCGGCTGCATTTTACGGCGAATTTTACCCCGTATCTTTAAAGTTCAATAATAAATCACAAATTTTCTTGAGATAATTGGATTCATGTTCCTATTAATTTTTCCTTACCGACCGGCATCCATTTACGGCGAATTTTACCCCGAGTCTTTAAAGTTTAATAATAAATCAACAATTTTCTTTAGATAATTGGATTCATGTTCCTAGGAATTTTTCCTTCGTGGCCGGGTGCATTTTACGGCGAATTTTGCCCCCTGTCTTTAAAGTTTAATAATAAATTACCAATTTTCTTGAGATAATTGTATTCATGTTCCTAGGAATTTTCCTTCGCGACAGGCTGCATTTTACGTCGAATTTTACCCCGAGTCTTTAAATTTTAATAACAAATCACCAATTCTCTAGAGTTTATTGGATTTATGTTCCTAAAAATTTTTCTTTCCCCACCCGCTGCATTTTACGCCGAATTTTAGCCCTTGTCTTTAATGTTTAATAATAAATCACCAATTTTTTTGAGATAATTTGATTCATGTTCTTAGGAATTTTTCCTTCGCAACCGGCTGCATTTTACGGCTAATTTTACCCCGAGTCTTTAAAATTTAATAATAAATCACCAATTTTCTTTAGATAATTGGATTCATGTTCTTAGGAATTATTCCTTCGTGACCGGCTGCATTTTACGGCGAATTTTACCACGAGTCTGTAAATTTTAATACTATATCACCAATTTTCTTGTGATAATTGGATTCATGTTCTTAGGAAATTTTACTTCGTGACTGGCTGCATTTTACGGTGAATTTTACTCCCACTGTTTAAATTTTAATAATAAATCACCAATTTTCTTGAGATAAATGGATGCATGTTCTGAGGAATTTTTCCTTCGCGACCGGCTGCATTTTACGGCGAATTTTACCCCGAGTCTTTATAGTTTAATAATAAATCACCAATTTCCTTGAGATATTTGGATTCATGTTCTTATGACTTTTTCCTTCTCGACCAGCTGCATTTTACGGCAAATTTTACCCTCATTGTTTAAAGTTTAATAATAAATCACCAATTTTCTTGAGATAAGCAGATTCATGTTCTTAGGAATTTTTCCTTCGCGACCCGATTTTTTTTACGGCGAATTTTACCACGAGTCTTTAAATTTTAATAATAAATCACCAATTTTCTGGAGAAAATTGGATTCATGTTCCTAGTTATTTTTCCTTCGCGACCAGCTGCATTTTACTGCGAATTTTACTCCTAGTGTTTATCGTTTAATAATAAATCACCAATTTTCTTGAGATAATTGGATTCATGTTCTTAGGAATTTTTCTTTCGAGACCGGCTGCATTTTACGGCGAATTTTACCCCGAGTCTTTAAAGTTTAATAATAAATCACCAATTTTCTTGAGTGATTTGGATTATATTCTTAGGAATTTTTCCTTCTCGACCGGCTGCATTTTACGGCGTAATTTACTCCCAGTGCTTAAAGTTTAATAATAAATCACCAATTTTCTTGAGATAATTGTATTCATGTTCTTAGGAATTTTTCTTTCGAGACCGGCTGCACTTTACGGCGAATTTTACCCCTAGTCTTTAAAGTTTAATAATAAATTAGCAATTTTCTTGAGATAATTGGATTCATGTTCTTAGGAATTTTTCCTTTGTGACCGACTACATTTTACGGCGAATTTTACTCTCACTGTTTAAAGTTTAATAATAAATCACCAATTTTCTTGAGATAATTGGATTCATGTTCTTAGGAATTTTTCCTTCGCGACCGGCTGCATTTTACGGCGAATTTTACCCCGAGTCTTTAAACTTTAATAATAAATCACCGATTTCCTTGAGATAATTGAATTCATGTTCTTAGGAATTTTTTCTTCGCGACCCGCTTTATTTTACGGCTCATTTTACCACGAATCTTTAAAGTTTAATAATTAATCACCAATTTTCTTGAGATAATTGGATTCATGTTCCTATCAATTTTTCCTTCGCGATGGGCTGCATTTTCCGGCGAATTTTACCCCGAGTCTTTAAATTTTAATACTAAATCACCAATTTTCTTGAGATAATTGGATTCATGTTCTTAGGAGTTTTTCCTTCGCGAACGGCTGCATTTTACGGCGAATTTTACCACGAGTCTTTAAAGTTTAATAATAAATCACCAATTTTCTTGACATAATAGGTTTCATGTTCTTAGGATTTTTTCTTTCGTGCCCGGCTGCATTTTACGGCGAATTTTACCCCGGGTCTTTAAAGTTTAATAATAAATAACCAATTTTCTTGAGATAATTTGATTCATGTTCTGAGGACTTTTTCCTTCCCGACCGGCTGCATTTTACGGCGAATTTTGCCCCCAGTGTTTTTATAGTTTAATAATAAATCACCAATTTTTTTGAGATAATTGGATTCATGTTCTTAGGAATTTTTCCTTCGCCACCGGCAGCATTTTACGGTCAATTTTCCCCTTATGTTTAAAGTTTAATACTAAATCACCAATTTTCTTGAGATAATTTGATTCATGTTATTTGGAATTTTTCCTTAGCGACCGGCTGCAATTTACGGCTAATTTTATCCCGAGTCCTTAAATTTTATTAATAAATCACCAATTTTCTTGAGATAATTGGATTTATGTTCTTTGGAATTTTTCCTTCGCGACCGGCTGCATTTTACGGTGAATTTTACCCCGAGTCTTTAAATTTTAATAATAAATCATCAATTTTCTTGACATAATTGGATTCATTTTCTTAGGAATTTTTCCTTCGCGACCGGCTGCATTTTACAGCGAATTTTACCCCAAGTTTTGAAGTTTAATTATAAATCACCAATTTTCTTGAGATAATTGGATTCATGTTCATAGGAATTTTTCCTTCGTGACCGTCTGCATTTTATGGTTAATTTTACCCTGATTCTTTAAAGTTTAATAATAAATCACCAATTTTCTTGAGATAATTGAATTAATGTTCTCAGGAATTTTTCCTTCGCGACCGGCTGCATTTTACGGAGAATTTCACTCCGAGTCTTCAATGTTTAATAATTAATCACCAATTTTCTTGAGATAATTGGATTCATGTTCTTAGAATTTTTTTCTTCGCGACCTGCTGCATTTTACGGCGAATTTTACCCAGAGTCTTTAAAGTTTAATAATAAATCGCCAATTTTCTTGAGATAATTGGATTCATGTTCCCAGGATTTATTCTTTCGTCACCATGTGCATTATTACAACGAATCTTCAAATTCAACACTTTTTTTTTTATGTGAAAATTGGATTCATGTACTTAGGAATTATTTTTTCGCCAACGGCTACATCTTACTGCGAGTCTTATAAGTTTAAAAATACATCACTTTTGTCATGACATAATTGTATTGATCTTCTTAGGAATTATTACTTCTCTACCTGCTGCATTTTACAGCGAGATACAATGTTAAATAATACATCGCTAATAAACCATTAGATAATTGGATTCATGTTCTTAGGAATTCTTTTGACGCCTACAGCTGAATTTTCCGGCGAATCTTTAAAATTGAATAATCCGTCACTTATTTTCATGTTCTTATGAAGTATTCATTTGCCTCCAGCCGCATTTTACATCGAGTTTTAATGTTTAATAATTCATCCCTTATAAAATAATCTGATTCATGATCTTAGGAATAATTCCTCCGTCTGCAGCTGAGATTTACAGTGATTTTGCAACTTAAATAATACAACACTTTTTTCATAAGATAATTGGATTCATATAGCTGAAATTTACCGCGAGTCTCTAAACTTAAAAAATACATCACTAATATTCCTTTGATAATTGGATTCATGTTCTTACGAATTATTCTTTCGCCTACGGCTGCATTTTACGGTGAGTCCTTAAACTTAAATAATGCATCATTTATTTTCTTGAGATAATTGGATTCATGTTCTTAGGAATTATTCCTACGGGTCCAGCTGCATTTTACAGCAAGTTTCAAAGATAAATGTACATCACTAATTTTCATAAAATAATTGGATTCATGTTCTTAGGTATTGTTCCTTCGCCTACACCTGCATTTAACGTTGAGTCTAAGAATTAAATTAAAAAAAAAAATTAAATACATCACTTTTTTTCCTGAGATATTTGGTTTCTTGTTTTAGGAATTATTCCTTTGCTTACATTTGCATCTTACGGCTTGTCTTTATACCTCACATTTTCATGAGATTATTGGTTTTATGTTTTATTTCGAATTATGTCTTCGACTCCAGCAGCATTTTACGGCGATTTTAATTTTAAATAATACATCACTAAATTACATGATATAAAGGTATTCATAATTTAAGTAGGAATAACACCTTTAGCTCCAGCTACATTTTACGGCAAGATTTAAAAATTCAAAATACATCATTTTTTTTCATGAGATAATTGGATGCATGTTCTTAGGAATTTCACCTTCAGCTTCAGCTACCTTTTACTAGGAGGCTTTAAAGTTAAATAATACTTAATTTACTTTCATTTGATAATTGGATTCATGCTCTTTGTAATTATCCATTCGTCTCCAGTTGCATTTTAGTGCGAGTCTTTTATTTAAGTTAATTAATAAAAAAAAAAACAACTTTTTTTCATCAGATTATTGGATTCATGAGCTTAGGATTTGTTCCTTCGCCAACAGCTTCATTTCACGGCGTGTCCTTAAAATTAAATAATACATCACTTATTTTCATGAGATAATTTCATTTATGTTCTCGCAATGATTCCTACGTCTCCAGCTGCATTTTATTGCCAGCATGAATGTTAAACAGTACATCACAAAATTTAATGAGATTAATGTTCGTAATTGGATTCATGTTCTTAGGAATTATTCCTACGCGTCCAGCTGTATTTGACGGCGAGATTTAAAGATAAAATTTATATCACTAATTTTCATGAGATATTTGGATTCATGTTCTTAGGATTTCCATCGCCTACAGCTGAATTTGCGGCGAGTCAGTAAAGTTAAATAATACCTCACCTATTTTCACGCGATTATTTCATTCATGTTCTTAGGAATTGTACCATCGCATACAGCTGCATTTTACGGCGAGATTTCCTGTAAAATAATACATCACTTACTTTCTTGAGACAATTGTATTCACGTTCTTAGGAATTATGCCTTCGCATTCCAGCTGAATTTTACGGCAAGTTTTAAAGCTAAATAATACATCTTTTATTTTCATGATATAATTGGATTCTTTTCTTAGAAATTATTCATTCGCCTACAGATGCATTTAACAGCGAGACATTAAAGTTAAAGAATACATCCCTTATTTTCATGAGATAATTGGATTCATGTTCTTAGGAATTATTCCTTCGCCACCAAATGCATTATTACAGCGAGTCTAAGAGATTAAAAATACTGCACTTTTTTCATGACATAATTGGATTCATGTTCTTATAAATTGGTCCTTCGCCTACAGCGGCATTTTAAGTCGAGTACTTAAACTTGAATAATACATCACTTTCTTTCATGAGATAATTAGATTCATGTTCTTAGGAATTATTCCTTTGCCAGAAGCTCCATTATGACGGCAAGTCATACAAGATTATGAATAAATTACTTTTTCATAAGATAATATGTTACATGTTCTAGGAATTTTTCCTTCGCCTACAGCTGCATTTTACGGCCTGTCATTAAGGTTAAACATTACATCACTTATATACATGAGGTAATTGGATTCATGTTGTTAGGAAATATTCCTTCGCCTACAGCTGCACTTAAGGCTTGTCATTAAAGTTAAATAATACATCACTTATTTTCATGAGATAATTTGATTTATATTCTTAGGAATTCCTCATTCGCCACCAGCTGCATTAATAAGGCGAGTCTTAAAACTTTAAAAAAACTTCACTTTTTTCATGACATAATTGGATGCATGTTCTTAGGAATTGTTGTTCGCCTACACCTGCATTTTACGACGAATCCTTTAACTTACCTAATACCTCACTTATCTTCCTGAGATAATTGGATTCATGTTCTTAGGAATTGTTTATTCGCCTACAGCTATATTTTACGGCGATTCATTGAATTCACTTATTTTCATGAGATAATTTGACTAATCTTCTTTGAATTATGCCTTCACCTTGAGCTGCCAGATTTAAAGATAAATAATACATCACTAATGTTCAAGATATCAATGTATTCTCATTCCTTCGCCACCAGCTGCATTTTAAGGTGAGTGATTGAAGTTTAATAATACATCACTTATTCTCATGTGAGGATTGGATTCATGTTCTTTGGAATTATTCCTTCGCAGACAGATGAATTTTATGCTGACTCATTAAAGTTTAATAAAACATCACTTATTTTCATGAGATAATTGTTTTCATGTTCTGGGGAATTATATCTTCGACAACAGCTGCATTTTATGGCGAGCTTAAAAGTTTAAATATACATCACTGATTTGCATGAGATAGTTCGATTCATGTTCTTTGGATTTATACCTTATCATCCAGCTGCATTTTCCTGCCTGTCTTTAAAGTTAAATAATACATCACTCATTTCCAATTGATAATTGGTTTCATGTTCTTAGGAATTATTCCCTCGCCACCAGCTGCATTTTACGGCGACTCTTAAAAATTTTAAAATACTTCACTTATTTTCATGACATAATTGTATTCATGTTCTTAGGAATTACTCCTTCGCATACTGCTGCATTTTGCGTTTAGTCCTTTAACTTAAATAATACATCACTAATTTTCATGAGATAATTGGATTGATGTTCTTAGGAATTATTCCTCCGCCTACTGCTGCATTTTAGGGTGAGTTTTAAAGTTAAATAATACATCACTTAAATTTCATAAGATAATTGGATTCATGTGCTTAAGAACAATTTCTTCGCCTCCAGCTGCATATTTCCGCAAGTTTTAAGTTCAATCTTCATGAGATAATTGGATTCGTGTTCTTAGGAATTATTTCTTTGCCTGCAAGTGATTTTACGGCGAGTCTTTAAAGTTAAAAAATACATATTTTCATGTGATAATTGGATTAATGTTCTTATGAATTATTCCTTCGCCACAAGCTGCATTTACAGCGAGTCTTTAAAGTTAAAGAATACATCACTTATATTCATGAGATATTTGGAGTCCTTTTCTTAGGAATTATTACTTCGCACCCAGCTGCATTTTACGGCTAGTGTTTAATGTTAAATTATACATCATTAATTTTCATGAGATAATTGGATTCATGTTCTTAGGAATTATACCGCCGCAAACAGCTTCATTTTAAGACGAGACTGAAAAATTTTAAAATACAACACTTTTTTCATGAGATAATTGGATTCATGTTCTTAAGAATTATTCCTTCGCCACCAGCTGCATTGTTACGGCAAGTTATAAAATATTAAAAATTCATCATTTTTCATTATATATTTCGTTTCATGTTCTTAGGAATTGTTCATTCGCCTACAGCTGCATTTTAAGTCGAGATCTTAAATTTAAATAATACATCACTTATTTTCATGAGTCAATTGTATTCAATCTCTTAGGAATTATTCCTTCGCCACCAGATGCATTTTAGAGCGAGCCTTTAAATTTTAAATAATAAATTTTACGGCGTGTCGTTAATGTTAAATAATACATCACATATTTCATGAGATAACTGGAATTATTCCTTCGCCTCCAGCTACATTGTACGACGTGTCTTTTAAATTAAATACTAAAGCAATTATATTCATGAGATAGATTGTTTCATGTTCTTAGGAATTATTCCATTCGTTCGCCTCCAGCTGCATTTTACGGCGTGTCTTTCAAGTTAAATAATACATCACACATTTTCATGAGATAATTGGATTCATGTTCTTAAGAATTGCACATACGTATCGAGCTGCATTTTGCGCCGTGTCTTAAAAGTTTAAAAATACATCAATTTTCATGAGATACTTGGATTCATGCTATTAGAAATTACTACTTCGCCACCAGATGCATTTTACAGCGGCGAGTCATAACAGTTAAATACGTAATCTAATATATTCAGGAGATAAATGGATTCATGTTCTCAGAAATTATTCCTTTCCTTCATATACAGCTTCCTTTTTACGCCGATTCTTCAAATTTAATATTACCTCACTTATTTTCATGAGATAATTGAATTCCTGTACTTAGGAATCAATATTTCGAATCCTGCTGCATTATACAGCTTGTCTTTAGTTAAATATTACATCGCTTATTTTCATGAGATAATTGGATTCATGTTCTTAGGAATTATTCCTTCGCAACCAAATGCAATTTACGGCGACACATGAAAGTTTAAATATACATCAATTTTTTCAAGAGATACCTGTTTTCATGTTCTTAGGAATTATTCCTTCGCATCCAGGTACATTTTACGCCGAGGCTTTAAATTTAAATTTTACATAACTTATTTTTATGCCATAACTGGATTCATGTTCTTAAGATTTATTCCATAGCCACCAGCTGCTATTATGTCGAGACTTAAAGGTTTAAAAATACATCACTTTTTTCATGACATAATTGGATTCATTTTCTTGTGGATTATTCCTTCGCAGCCGGCTGCATTTTATGGCGAGACATAAAAGTTAAATAATTCATAATTTATTTTCATGAGATAATTGGATTAATGTTCTTAAGAATTATTCCTTCGACACAAGCTGCATTTTACGACGAGTCTTAAATTTTTTAAAATAGATCTCATTTCATGAGTTAATTGGTTTCGTGTTCTAAGGAGTTATTCCAACGCCACCAGCTTCAATTGATGGCGAGTCTTATAACTTAAAATTACATCACTTTTTTCATGTGATAATTGGATTCCTGTCCTTAGGAATTATTCCTTCACAATCAGCTTCATTTTACGGCGCGTGTTTAAACTTAAAAAATACATCACTAATTTTTATGAGATAATTGGATTCATGTCGTTAGGAATTATTCATTTGACACTATATACATTTTACGGCGAGTCTTAAAAGTTTAAATATACATCACATTTTATCATGAGATACTTGTATTAATGTTCTTAGGAATTGTTAATTTGTCACCAGCTGCATTTTACGACGTGTCTTCAATGTTTTAAAATATATCACATTTTTTCATGAGATAATTGGATTCATGTTCTTAGGAATTATTCTTCCGCTAGCAGCTGCATTTTACGGTAAATAATACATCACTGATGTTCATGAGATAATTGGATTCATGTTCTTCGGAAGTATATCTTCGAGACCAGATGCATTTTAAGCGAATCTTTAAATTTAAAAAATAGATCACTTACTTTATGAGATAATTGTATTCATGTTCTTAGGAATTATTTCTTCGCCAACGGCTGCATTTTACGGCGAATCTTTAAAGTTAAATAATTTATCACTTATTTTAATGAGATAATTGGATTCATGTTCTTAGGAAGTGTTCCTTTATCTCCAACTGCATTATACACCGAGTCTTTAAAGTTAAATATACATCTTTTCTTTAGATAATTGGATTCATGTTCCTAGGTATTACTCCTTTGCCACTAGCTGCATTAAACAGCCAATCTTTGATGTTAAATAATACATCACTTATTTTCATGCGATAATTGACATCATGTTCTTAGGAATTATACCTTCGAAACCAGCTGCATTTTACGTCCAGTCTGTAAAATTAAATATTACATCACTTATTTTCATGATATAATTGGTTTCATGTTTTAAGGAATTATACCTTCGACACCAGCTTCATTTTATGGCCAGACTTTAAAGTTAAATAATACATCATTTATTTTCATGAGGTAATTGGATTTATCTATTGTTTCAGTTTTTAAAAAAACTCAAGTGAACCATCCGACACTTCCAACTATTAGCCTATTAGGCAACTACTAGTGTCCTTAATCAATGTTGAATTGGTGAAACATCTCACATCTCAAGTCAGACGAGCAATATGGCGTTCTTTTCTCTAGGTCAACTGCTGATGTACTAACGATAATTGCAGATAAGAATGGTGAAGCCCGGTATGTAGCTTTGGACATCTTGAAACAAAAAGATTTCAAATGAAATAAGGCATTCGCTTTCCTTTAAACCCTTCTCTCTCTCTCTCTCTCTCTCTCTCTCTCTCTCTCTAAACCTCTCTATATATACTTCTCTCTCAATTAATGAGAAATCAACCCTCAAATAAAAGGAGGAAGATGAAGAAGAAAAGTCTGAAACTATCCGAAGGTTTGCGAGACAAGAGCCTACTTATTTATGACTATGTCTACCAAAATAAGACAGGCTCCATGCATAACTTCCGTTAGATATAAAAATGAAAAAGAAAGAAAGCCGAAAAATAAAATAATTTTGGCCAGTCAAAAAATAACACAATGAGATGTTTGATGTTAGCTGAAACTACGGTTCGCACCAGAGTCTGCGAGCCAGGTCAAAAAGATATAAGCTCACAACTCTGAGCTAGAGGAGTGTGACGGCAAAAGAAACGATGGAACAAAAGACACGACCGCTAGAGAAACCATCTATGCATGACTTGTGAAATAGTTAAATGGTCATCTACTAATGATAATTTCTGCCCTTCTTAGGATCGAGAAAACCACAGTAGATTGACACTGCCCTATTTCTACTACCAAGTTCTAACTCGAAACTACTCAGTGCCGAATATAAATGGACTTTCACCGAACAACTAATAATATCCGCCTTTTAAATGAACATTTCGTCACACCAGTTATCAAAGGACACACTCTAAATTAAATAAATAAATAAAATATATTATTTATTTTATGCCCTATGAGTCATTTCGTTTTATTCCAAGGTGTCATAAAAAAATTCCAAAAGCCCTCTGGCACAACACTATACACTCTCACTATTTAGTTCACTGCTAGAGTAAGAAGAAGTTTTGTTATACAATTTTTCTCAAGATATCTCGATAGCATCTACTACGCAACTTTTCAGTTAAAAGCAGACCAGAACAAATAACATTATCTACTTTATGCTAATAATGATCGCTAAAGGTGATATCCGAAGATTTTAGCAATGTAAAAATCAAAATCAAAAGAGCACTTTCTAAATCTTGTGGATTACGTCCATAGTACGTTGAAACATTGGTTCTCATACGATCAGGGATGTTAAACAAAGTCAAACCTGGTAAGTATCTAGGTGGGCGACTGTTTAGGAATACCAGGTGCTTTAAGTTTGGATGTGCGGAGGGTGCAATGAATAACGGCTCAGAATTGGAAATCGGAGAACCACGTTCGAATTCCAATCGGGTTCGTTATATTCATTTATGCTCAAATACTCTTGAGAAAGTGGTGAATCCGGTTCTTCTACTCCAGCTATGGGTTTATTAGTAGGATTTATATCAGTAGTTCATTATTATCTAAAAAATATTTCCATTTTAATAATATTTTATGACTTGGTTTATATATTTTATTTTTCATATTTTATGGTTTGGTTTGGTTTGTTTTACGGCATATCAACCTCAATGGGTTATTTAATGTCGACAAGATTTTTATGGCTGGTAATATTTTTTTCCAAAAATGTGTTGCTGGTAATAATTTTTTCTTCAAAACTTTAGTGCTTGTAATAATCTTTTATAAATTGCAGTGCTTGTATTAAAACCTATTTTTAGACTTTCATAGTTTTTTGACCCCAGTTAATTATTTGTCGAAAGCTGGGACACTAACAGGTACTACCACTCCAAGTCAGAGTAGACCTGGGAACGCTAGCAATTGTGAGGTCATTCCACGCTTCTCAAAATTTTCTATCGGATGTAGTTTATCGTCTTACCCAGGACGCGGATGGAGTTTATCGTCTTACCCAGGACGCGGACGTAGTTTATCGTCATACTCAAGACTTTATAGCTTTAAATAACAAAAAAGGTTGATATACCGTAAAAATAAATCAAAATCTTGTTTTTTGTTTTCCTTTTTTCAGACAAAGTGATCCACTGCCGATGGAAAATGTCGGGCTGAGTCTCGAAGAAGTCAGTACTGATCTGTAGTGCGACAAATCAGCATCGTTCAAATTCCTCAGAAAAGCATTCATTATTTACAAAATAAATTTCGCTTCAATTTAGACAATTTTGTTATTACAAAATAGTGAGAAAATGTGTGTAGAGAGATGATTAGTATCGCCAATAAATTGTAGTAACTATCTTTGTCGTTATGTTCTTCCAATTTACGACTTATAAAACTATCCAACCAGACTTTTAGTGCCTAACATTCTATACAACACGGTTCCGCACAGCACTGGATCGTCCTACAACTTCTTTACATCCGTTTATTTAATTTAAATTTTAAAATAAAATAATGAAGTCCGTAGTGTAAGGGAGATAACTCTTCCACTTCCGTTCGTTTCCGTTATATTATGGCGCTGAGGAAGTTATCACATATGGATGAGTTGTTTATATTATGACAACGTCTGTTCTCACCGGTATAATTGATTTGGCCTTTTGTAATGGTTAAAAGAAAATGCACAGAGTGATGATAAGTACAAAGGACATCTTTATATAATACTGAAGGATAAAGTGAAAGTTGAAGTTTCAAGAATCCAAGTATATGTCCTCGAGCATACGATAGAAAGAGTCCTGGGAGGGTGTAAATATATATATATATATATATATATATATATATATATATATATATATATATGTATGCAATGTCGAATTTAGGCCTTAAGAGTCCCATGGGCTAAAGAAAATGGGGTCTCTTCATTACGTATATTCGGCCCCTGTTACTATGAAAAAATGATTTTTAGATAAAGTAACACAAAAATCTATATGTATATAAGGAAAAATACATCCTAAACTAAATGGGGAACCTTCAATAGGTAACGAAATTTAAAAGACCCACTCCCAACTATTGTTTCAAATTAGTTCAAATGAGACTCGCCAATATTGTTTTAGTAAGTTACTTCCCTTTCCAGATCTTTTTCCTTTTGTGCTACCGTGTCCTGAGCCATGTACAATCTGCTAATGGCGCGTTGTCCATTTCCTACCGTGCAATAGGCCATTTGTTAATGTGGATTGGGTCATTTGCTACCGGTCCGTGTACCAAGTTCTACAGGGCCATGGACAATTTTCTACCGTGATGTGGACCATGATTTACCTGACCGTGGACCATGGGCTGCTGGGCCTTGAACCATGTGCTACTTTAACATGTGCTCTGTCCTCCCGGGCTATAAACCATGTGCTAACGGGATGTTGTCTATTTCCTACTGTGCAATAGGCCATTTCTTACCGCTACTTGGGACATTAGCTACCAGGCCATGGATCCTATTCTACTGGGTTGTGGATAATCTTCTACTAGACAGTGAACCATATGCTACCTAGCCGTGGAACATGCGCCAGGAGAACCTGAGTCATGTCTTACCGTGTTATGGATCATCTGCTAACTAGTTGGTGTTCATATTTTACCGTGCCTCGAGGCCATTTGTTACCGGGAGTTGGGGCATATGCTACCAGGCCGCGGACCATGATTTATCGGACTGTGGACCATGTGCCACCTGGACTTGACCATTTCCTACCGTGCAATGGAACATTTGTTACCAGGGCTTGTGCTCTTTGCTACAGAGCCGTGGGCCATATTCTACCGGGTCGTGGACCATGTTCTAACAGGATGAGGACCATGACCTAGCAATCCGTGGAACGTGTACTAAGGGGACGTGGGCCATGTCCTATCGGGCGATGTTTTGTATTTTCTACAATGTCGTAGGCCATTTTTACGTGGGATTCGTGCATTTTTACCGGGTCATGGAATATCTTTTACCGGATAGTCGACGATATGCTACCGTGCCGTGGACCATGTGCTACCGTGTCCTGAGCCATATACTACTATGATATGGACCGTTTGCTCAAAGGATGTTATTCATTTCTTACCGTGCCGTAGGCTATTTGTTACCGTGGGCTGAGGCATTTTTTACCGGACTTTGGACCGGACCGTGAAATATATGCTACTGGGTTTTGTCTCACATGCTACTGGAACATGGGCCATGACATAGCAGGTTATGGGCCATGTGCTAGTGGAACCTTGTTCATGTCCTACTGGGCAATAGCTCATTTGTTACTGAGGCTGTTGGCCATGCATTACCGGCCACGTACCATAAGTTACCTGTCCCTGGAATATGTGCTACCGGGACGTGGTTCATGCCCTACCGTCAAAGGGCCATCTGCTAATGGGATGTTGTCCATTTCGTACTGTGCAATAGGCCATTTGCTAACGGGAATTGCATCATTTGCTACAGGGTAGTGCACCATGTTCTACCAGGTCATGGGCCATGTGCTACCAGGTCGTGGACCATGTACTACCGGGACCAGGAGCATGCCCTTCGGTGCTATGGAGCATCTGCTAATGGGACAGTATCCTTTTCTACTGCGGTCTAGGCCATTTGTTATGTCATACTGGGCGATGGACCATCTACTAACGAGACGTTGTCATTCCCTAACATGTAACAGGACATTTGTTGCCAGTTCTACACAGACGTGGACCATGTTGTACCTGGTCATGAAGCATATGCTACCGAGCCGAGGATCAAGTGCCACCGGAATGTAGTCAATGTCCTTCACTATCTGCTAACCCGACGATGTACATTTTAAACCGTTGTGTATGCCTTTTATTAATTGTACCGTGGACCATGAGGTACCGGACCGTGGGCCATGTGATACCTACCGTGGACCATGTGATACCAGGCCGTGGACCATTTGCACCCGGGATGTGGGACATATCCTGCTTTGCTATGCACCATCTTCTACCGGGCCATGGATGATATTTTACCAGGTCATAGACTATGTTCTACGAGGCCGTGGACCATGTCCTACTGGAACTATCTCCCATGTGCTACCGGAATGTTGGCCATACCCGACCGGGCTATGGACCATGAGATCACGGAACGTTATCCATTTCCTACTATGCAATAGGACATTTATTACTAAGGCTTGAGGCATTTCGTACTGGGCCTTCAACCATGAGTTACTGGACCATGTGCAAATGGGCAGTGGAAAAATTTTAAAATGTAGATTGCTTTGGTTGTTGTACTGTTTTACATGACAAAATGGATCCCATATAATATTTATAAAATTAAAAATGTAGACTTCTTCGGTTATTGTCATAGGGGGGATAAATAATGATGAATTTACATAACAAATTGGCATCCTGTTATTCTATTTATCAGATTGCATAAGTATCAGCATTAATCTAGATATGTACAAAACGCGCATATTCTGAAATTTTGAGGTTCAGATTATAGTTAATAATATTATACCAAATTAATTTTAATTGGCACCATCTTACTGTACTCATCAAATTATATAAGAATCAGAAAAAATCTGGAAATGTACAAAGTGGACATATTCTGCTAAATTAAGGTTTCGATTATTGTTATTATTACTCCTAAAAATTAATTTTAATTGACACTATGGCATTCAGCAGTAAAATGGAAACGCATGAAATGCGCACCTACCGTCATATTGAGACACTAAATTCTGTGACTAATATGCTCAAAATTAATTTAATTGAAACCATATGATTATACTCAGGAACATTGCATAATCTGAATTAAAAAGAACATATAAAAAATGCAAACATTCGGACATATCAGGATATAATTATTGTTATTATTATGTGGTAAAATTTATGTTAATTGAAACCATGTGATTATATTCAAAAATATATAATCCTCGAATAAAAGAAAAGTAATAAAGGAGAGTAAATTAATGAAATGATTTTTTAAATCAATATGCAAATAAGGTAAAACTCAAGAGAGATATTGAGTTAGAAGCCTTCAAAGAATAATAAAATTCATATTGTCAAATAATTTATGGGGTCTCAACAATCAGTTAATTATGTTCTTTTTTATTAGACTATTCAAAATTCAAACAAAATAAACTACAAAAAGCCGCGAAGTAGTTAAATAAGTTAATAAGTGAAACGAAGGAAAGATCTCGAATATTTCGCCGGACAAGCGGGTGTTAGTTAAAATCCTACAAAGATGAGTAAAATTCGCATTTGAAATCCTATGTCGCATCACATATCTCGGGGAATTCTGTTTTTTTGATTAGATTATTCAAACTTCAAACAAAATCAACCAGAAAAAAAAGAGAAATGGTTAATCAAGTTGAAAAGTTAAACGTTCGAATGATTTCGGATTTTTCGCCGGACTAGCGAATGTGAGCTACAAACATTCAATAATGAGTAAAATTTGCATTCTAAAATTCTATGTGGCGTCTCATCTATCAGGTAATTATGTTCTTTTTTATAAGATTATTCAAAATTCAAACAAAATCATCCAGAAAAAACGGGAGAAATAGTTAATCCAGTTGAAAATTTAAACGATCGAAAGATTTCGAATTTTTCGCCGGACTAGCGAATGTGAGTTACAAACATTCAATTATGAGTAAAATTTGACTCCTGAAATCATATGTGGCGTCTCATCTATCAGGTAATTATGTTCTTTTTTTATAAGATTATTCAAAATTCTAACAAAATCAGCCCCAAAAAACTGGAGAAATTGTTAATCAAGTTGAAAAGTTAAACGTTCGAATGATTTCGGATTTTTTGACAGACTAGCGAATGTGAGTTACATACATTCAATTATGCGTAAAATTTGCATTCTGAAATCCTATGTGGCGTCTCATCTATCAATTAATTATGATCTTTTGTTATAACATTATTCAAAATACAACTAAAATCATCCAGAAAAACAGGAGAAATGATTAAACAAGTTGAAAAGTTAAACGTTCGAAAAATTTCGGATTTTTCACCGGACTAGCGAATGTGATTTACAAACTTTAAATGATGAGTAAAATTTGCATTTTAAAATCCTATGTGGCGTCTCATCTCTCAGGTAATTATGTTCTTTTTTTTATAAGATTATTCAAAATTCAAACAAAATCATCCAGAAAAAACAGAAGAAATTGTTATTCAAGTTGAAAAGTTAAACGTTCGAAAGATTTCGGATTTTTCGACGTACTAGCGAATGTGAGTTACAAACATTCAATGATGAGTAAAATTTGCCTTCTAAAATCCTATGTGGCGTCTCATCTATCAGGTAATTATGTTCTTTTTTTATAAGATTATTCAAAATTCAAACAAAATCAACCAGATAAACAGGACAAATAGTATTGTGAGACCGGAACTACCTACACAATAGTCTCTTTCAGGTCTATATTAAGTATGTGACACAGCACTCTAGAGAGAGAGACAGAGATACACAGAGAGCCGCGTACGACTACCAGTATTGGTCACTAACATATAGTAAGTTCCGCTTAAACTACCTCGGTATCCTTTTGTTAATATATCTTTCTTACATCTAATCCGTTTTTCGTGTTTTTCTTCTGCGGTCCCGACTTTGGCACCAGATCAGTGGCGACGAGGATTCGAGAAACGCACTCACGGCGAAACCTCAATACCTTACCAGTTCCACATCTGTGTCGTTGAAGAATTCGAGAAACGCATTCACGTCGAAAAACCTCAATACCTTGCCAGTCCCACAACAGTGGCGACAGAGAAGATTCGAGAATTTCGTTCTCACCATATGTACAGTGTACTTGAAAAATACACAGAAACTCCACGCGTTCCCACAGCAGTGTTGAACGAGAAATTAAGCTGGTATTACTACATTAGCGATTTAAACGCAACACCCAGCGGCTACATATAAAAAAAATATATATATTCCGTTAGCAAACAGCAGTGACGAATAGCGATTCGACATCTACGGAATTAAAGTCTATCCAAATAACATTACGAGAACGATTGCTTACACACGCATACACAAAAAAACAGTTTGTTCGTAAAACAAACTGACAACACAAGAGCAGAAGTACTACCATTGTACTCAAGTTTTCGAAAAAAAAAACTATCTAAAAATTTTTTTATCTGAGTTGAACTCGTGCATAAATTTATTCTCCCCTCACATTCACTGAGGTGAGTTTTCTCTTTTTTGTACCTCTATAAAAAAATACATAAGTGTGGTGAGAATTGATACAATTACGGTAAAATTAACGGAACCACGGAATCCCAAAAAAGCTAGGCACATAATTAGTTTAGTTAACTAATTGTCTGCCCATTTTTTTTTTTTTTGTAATAGAAAAAAAAAAAGAAAAAGAAACCTATCAAGATTTTTTGTGTACCTCCCCTTGGTACACGGGTTTCAAAGCAACAAAAAAAATCACTGTTATTTTTGTTTGTCTAAATATGGAAGATTTTCAAAAAGTAATCGCCCAAATGCTAAAAGTAAATTTGGATCAGCAACAAAAATCAGAAGAAAGACAATAACTATTTTTGGAATTACATAAACAACAAATGGAATTCCAAAAAATTACGCTTCAGAATGCTGAACTACAACAGAAACAACTTAAAGAATTACTCGTAAATGCATTAAAAGGCTCAAACTCTGAAAAAGATGCAATATTCTCCCAGAGTACAATCTACAATTCAATGGAAACCTTTGAATACGTACCAGAGAACGGCAAAACGTTCGAGGCTTTTTACAGGCGCTACGAAGATATTTTCAACGTAGACTGTGAACAATGGCCCAGTAAAAAAAAGGTACGTCTACTATTGAGAAAACTGGGAACTACAGAACATAGTAGGTTCGTAGACTTCATACTACCCAAGAAAACCGAGACTATTTTCAGAGACTATTAAGCTCCTATCGGAACTATTCGGGCCTAGCACAACCTTGTTCCACAAACGTTGGAAATGCCTGAACACAGTCAAATACAACCAGCAAGATTTTCTAACGTTTGCAGCATCGGTAAACAAGCTCTGTAATGATTTTAAACTAGCCGAACTGACTGCCGATGATTTTAAGTGCTTTATTTTTGCACAAGGTCCAGTATCAGCAGAAGACGCCGAAATCAGACGACGGGTACTGACCAAGCTTGACAACGAACAAGGATTGTCTCTCCAAAAACTGGCAGAGGACTGTCAAAGAGTAATATCTGTAAAGCGTGACTCAAACACTATCGAGGAATCGGGTGTGGCTCAGATTAATAAAATCAGAAGCAAGTCTACCGCTTATTCCCGTCAAAAAGACAAAAGGCAAATCTCATGTCCTAAATTACGCAGTAACCAAAACCCAAATAGGTTAAAGAAACCGCCCGGACCAAGTTACCATTGTGGTAAATGGCTTTGGATGAAATTCTATCCAGTTAAGAACAATAAATATTGCAAAAATTGCAATAAAAGTGAGCATACTTTAACTTCGTACAACAGAACGAGAAAACCCAAAAATAAAATTAGGCAAGCTCAATCTGAAAATATTGTCGATAGGAATTTAAGAAAATATGTAACTGTGGATATTTTCAATAATTCAATTAAATTCCAGCTTGATTCGGGTTCTGATCTTATAACCATTAACTGGCGTACTTGGCGAAAATTAAACAAGCCGACCTTATTAAAAGCGGATAAAACAGCAAAATCCGTAACTGACGAAAAGATTAACATTTTAGGCGAGGTAATACTTACAGTAACACTAAATGGAGTTACCAAAAAGCTCAAAGCCTACGTATTGAAAACTTCAGATAACTTATTTGGAACTGATTCGATAGAAAAATTCAATCTTTGGGATTGCCCAATGAGTACATTTTGTCGCAAGATACAAAGTACAACGTCCAATTTGGTAAATCTAAAAAAGGAACTGAAACAACAATTTCCCCAGGTTTTTTTCTGGCGGCCTTAGGAAATGTACTAAAATGAAAGCTAAGTCCAAGGTGAAGGACGGTGCACAACCGGTATTCAAAAAGAAACTGAATGTCCCTTTCGCTGCTCTAGAGCAAATCAACAAAGAGTTAGATAGACTCGAACAAGCAGGTATTCTGTCAAAATCAAATTTCAGCGAGTGGGCAGCACCTACGGTCTACGTAAAAAAAGAAGTCCAATCAACTACGAGTATGCGCAGATTTTTCCACGGGGTTAAACGATGCCTTTCAAGATCACCACTATCCTCTCCCAAGCCCTGAAGAAATTTTCAATAAACTCAATGGTGGAAAATTTTTCCTAAAATTGACCTCCCGGGCGTATACCTTCAGATAGAGGTGGAAGAAGAAAGTTTCAAATTCCTCTGCATAAACACCCATAGAGGGTTGTACAAATACAACAGGCTGACTTTTAAAGTAAAGGTTGCGCCTGCAATTTTCCAGCAGGTCATTGACGCCATGCTGGGTGACCTTGACTACGCAACAGCCTATTTGGATGATATACTGGTTACTAATAAAACTACGGCTGAGCAACGGAACCATATAATAAACGTATTCGAAAAGATACAAGAATACGGATTTAAGGTTAAGGAGGCAAAGTGTGACTTTTTCTTACCAGAGATTAGATACTTAGGGTACATCATAAATAAAGACGGTCGTCGGCCGGATCCAGAAAGAGCCAACGCGATCAGAAACATGCCGGCCCCAGATAACGTTCAAGCGTTACAAAGCTTCCTCGGCCTAGCTAACTTTTACCAAGGGTTCATTAAGAACATGCAAAATTTGAGAGGGCCTCTCAACCAAATTTTAAAAAAGGACAAACCATGGTCATGGACCCCGGAATGCCAAGACGCATTCGAGAATATCAAGAAAACTCTTACTTCAGACCTCTCCCTCACACATTTCGACCCTAGTCTCGACATCATAGCCGTAAGTGATGCAAGCTCGTACGGCATAGGCGCTTGCATATTACACAAACTGCCAGACGGTTCGCGAAAAGCTGTGGCTCACGCATCAAGATCTCTACTTCCAGCTGAGAAACAATATTTCCAAATAGAGAAAGAGGCTCTAGGGTTAATATTCGCTGTGACAGTTTCACAGATATCTACATGGTAGACGGTTCATACTGCAGACGGACCATAAACGTCTAATTACAATTTTTGGTTCTAAAAAAGGTCTGCCAGTCTATACTGGGGAACGGTTCTCTTAAACTATAATTTCAAGATAGAGTTCCTAACATCCAAAAATATTTGCCATGCAGACAGTTTATCGCGACTCATTCCAAAAATACAGAAGTCTTTGCTACTCTAAGGACAAATTGTGAAATCAAAAACATGATCCCGAGTTCCATACGAGAGCTCCCAGTTACTTTAGCCGACATAAAAAGGGAGTCTCGAGAGGATGAATTCATTCAATCCATAAAAAGCAAAATTCGCAACAAAGACCCCAATGTACCTGAAGTTTTCTCCCTCTGCGATGATGTCCTACTTTACAATGACCTCTTAGTGATTCCAAACAGCCTACAAAGAAAAATCCTCAGGGATTTTCACATGGGACATCCGGGGAAGAACCGTACGAAAAGCCTCATGCGCTGCTATGTTTATTGGCCAAACATGGACAAGGACATACCAGACATGATAGAATCATGTAAAGGATGCGCGCTTGCAGCAAAAGCTCCAACCACGACGTGCAAACCATGGCCAAACACAGACCATCCATGGCAAAGAATTCATATCGATTTTGCAGGGCCTATAGACAACATGTACTACCTCATTGTTGTGGATAGCCAGTCAAAATGGCCTGAGGTCCTACAATGCAAAAGACCAACCACAAACTGCACAATCGGAATTCTAGACGAGCTATTCGCGCGTTTTGGCGTGGTAGATTGTGTAGTTACAGATAATGGCACTCAAGTCACATCAAGTGAATTTAGAGACTTCTGCAAATCATATCAGGTGGACCACATTACAACGCCTCAGTACCACCCTAAAAAGGCACTAGGCACACCGACAGATAGAAAATTGCAACAGTTTCTGCAGGTGTATTGGATAACCCCTAATCAGAACACGCCTATGGGAAGCTCGCCTGCAGAAACAAAGTTCGCAAGGAAAATCAAGTCTTTCTTCGACAAACTTATTCCACGGCAAGCAAAGTTCAAAAACACAGTATCGCCTCATAAGAAATATTTCAATCCTGGCGATAAAGTCTTTTTCAAGGCTTACAAAAACAACATAACATTCTGGGAAGTAGGCAGCATAAAACAAAGAATTGTCGAACTGGTCTATATTGTCCAAGGACAGAAAAACACTCACAAACGCCATTCGAACCAGCTCAGAAAATGCCGTTTTAAGGAATCGGAGGAATCACTACAAAATAACTGTGAAGAGCCGATCGACGTAATTTTCGATCACTTCGATCTCGACATGCTCCAAGTCTCCCTTGAAGTGCGACGCTCAGGAAGGAAAAAGAAATTTACTCAATTGCTCGACGTAAATCCCAAGTGAAAAAAGTATTAACAGTTTTATTTTTTTCTCCCATTTTCAAAAAGAAAACTCTTGTAAGGGGTGTATTGTGAGACCGGAACTACCTACACAATAGACACTTCCAGGTCTATATTAAGTATTCGACACAAAACTCTAGAGAGAGAGACATAGATAACCGCGTACGACTACCAGTATTGGACACTAACATATAGTAAGATCCGCTGAAAGTATATCTGTAAAGTGTTGTTAATATATCTTTCTTACGTCTAAACCGTGTTCTGTGTTTTGCTGTTGTGGTCCCGAGTTTGGCTACACATCAAATAGTTAATCATGCTGAAAAGTTAACTTTCGAAAGATTTCCGATTTTTCGCCAGACTACAGAATATGTGTAAAAAACATACAATGATGAGTAAAATTTGCATTCTATAATCCTCCGTGGTATCTGATCTATAAGCAATTATGTACTTTTTTTATGAGATTATATAAAATTTAAAAAAGTCAGCCAAAAAAACAGGAGAAATCGCTAATCAAGGTAAAAAGTTAAACATTCGAAAGATTTCGGATTTTTTTTGCCAGACAAGCGAATGTGAGTTACAAACATTCACTGATTAGTAAAATTTGAATTCTAAAATCCTATGTAGCGTCTCATCTATCAGGTAATTATTTTCTCTTTTTATAACATTATTCAAAATATAAACAAAATCATCCAGAAAAACCGGAGAAATGGTTAATCAAGTTGAAAAGTTAAACGTTCGAATGATTTCGTATTTTTCGCCGGAGTGAGAATGTGTGTTACAAACAATCATTACGAGTAAAATTTGCATTCAAAATCCTATGTGTTGACTCATCTATCTGGTAATTATTTTCTTTTTTTACAAGATTATTCAAAATTCGAAAAAAAATCATCCAGAAAAACAGGAGAAATGCTTAATCAAGTTGAAAAGTTAAACTTTCGAATGATTTCGGATTTTTCGCAAGACTAGGGAATGTGTGTTACAAACAATCATTATGAGTAAAATTTGCATTCAAAATCCTATGTGTTGACTCATCTATCTGGTAATTATTTTCGTTTTTTTACAAGATTATTCAAAATTCGAAAAAAAATCATCCAGGAAAACAGGAGAAATGCTTAATCAAGTTGAAAAGTTAAACTTTCGAATGATTTCGGATTTTTCGAAAGACTAGAGAATGTGTGTTACAAACAATCATTATGAGTAAAATCTGGATTCTAAAATACAATGTGGCGACTCATCTGTCAGGTAATTATTTTGTTTTTTATAAGATTGTTCAAAATTCTAAAAAAATCCTCCAGAAAAACAGGAGAAATGGTTAATCATGTTTGAAAGTTAAATGTTCGAAAGATTTCGGATTTTTCGCCGGACTAGCAAATGTGTGTCAAAAACAATCATTATGAGTAAAATTTTCATTCTAAAACCTTATGTGGCGAGTCATCTATCAGGTAATTATGTTCTTTATGTATAAGATTATTCAAAATTCAAACAAAATCCACCAGAAAAACAGAACAAATGTTTAATCATATTAAAAAGTTAAACATTGGAATGATTTTGTAATTTTTGCCGGACTAGAGAATGTGTGTTACAAACAATCATTATGAGTAAAATTTGCATTCTAAAATCCCATGTGCCGACTCATCTATGAGGTAATTATTTTGTTTTTTATTAGATTATTCTAAATTCTAAAAAAAATCCTCCAAAAAAACAGGAGAAATGGTTAATCATGTTTAAAAGTTAAATGTTCGAAAGATTTCGGATTTTTTACTGGACTAGCGAATGTGTGTCAAAAACAATCATTATGAGTAAAATTTGTATTCTAAAACCTTATGTGGCGAGTCATCTATCAGCTAATTATGTTCTTTATGTATAAGATTATTCAAAATTCAAACAAAATCCTCCAGAAAAACAGGACAAATGGCTAATCAAATTGAAAAGTTAAAAGTTCGAATGAATTTGTATTTTTTGCCGGACTAGGGAATGTGTATTACGAACAATCATTATGAGTAAAATTTGCCTTCTAAAATCCTATGTGGCGACTCATCTATCAGGTAATTATTTTGTTTTTTATAAGATTGTTCAAAATTCTAAAAAAAATCCTCCAGAAAAAACGGAGAAATGGTTAATCATGTTTAAAAGTTAAATGTTCGAAAGATTTCGGATTTTTCGCCGGACTAGCGAATGTGTGTCAAAAACAATCATTATGAGTAAAATTTGCATTTTAAAACCTTATGTGGCGAGTCATCTATCAGGTAATTATGTTCTTTATGTATAAGACTATTAAAAATTCAAACAAAATCCTCCAGAAAACAGAACAAATGGTTAATCAAATTGAAAAGTTAAAATTTCGAATGATTTTGTATTTTTTGCCGGACTAGAGAATGTGTATTACGAACAATCATTATGAGTAAAATTTGCATTCTAAAACCTTATGTGGCGAGACATCTATCAGGTAAGTATTTTGTTTTTTATTAGATTATTATAATTCTAAAAAAAATACTCCAGAAAAACAGGTGAAATGGTTAATCATGTTTAAAAGTTAAATGTTCGAAAGATTTCGGATTTTTCGCCGGACTAGCGAATGTGTGTCAAAAACAATCATGATGAGTAAAATTTGCATTCTAAAACCTTATGTGGCGAGTCATCTATCAGGTAATTATTTTCTTTATGCATAAGATTATTCAAAATTCAAACAAATCCTCCAGAAAAAACAGAACAAATAGTTAATCAAATTGAAAAGTTAAAATTTCGAATGATTCTGTATTTTTTGCCGGACTAGGGAATGTGTATTACGAATAATCATTATGAGTAAAATTTGCATTCTAAAATCCTATGTGGCGACTCATCTACCAGGTAATTATTTTGTTTTTTATAAGATTGTTCAAAATTCTAAAAAAAATCCTCCAGAAAAACAGGAGAAATGGTTAATCATGTTTAAAAGTTAAATGTTCGAAAGATTTCGGATTTTTCGCCGGACTAGCGAATGTGTGTCAAAAACAATCATTATGAGTAAAATTTGCATTCTAAAACCTTATGTGGCGAGTCATCTATCAGGTAATTATGTTCTTTATGTATAAGACTATTAAAAATTCAAACAAAATCCTCCAGAAAAACAAAACAAATGGTTAATCAAATTGAAAAGTTAAAATTTCGAATGAATTTGTATTTTTTGCCGGACTAGGGAATGTGTATTACGAACAATCATTATGAGTAAAATTTGCATTCTAAAATCCTATGTGGCGACTCATCTATCAGGTAATTATTTTGTTTTTTATAAGATTGATCAAAATTCTAAAAAAAATCCTCCAGAAAAACAGGAGAAATGGTTAATCATGTTTAAAAGTTAAATGTTCGAAAGATTTCGGATTTTTCGCCGGACTAGCGAATGTGTGTCAAAAACAATCATTATGAGATAAATTTGCATTCTAAAACCTTATGTGGCGAGTCATCTATCAGGTAATTATGTTCTTTATGTATAAGACTATTAAAAATTCAAACAAAATCCTCCAGAAAAACAGAACAAATGGTTAATCAAATTGAAAAGTTAAAATTTCGAATGAATTTGTATTTTTTGCCGGACTAGGGAATGTGTATTACGAACAATCATTATGAGTAAAATTTGCATTCTAAAATCCTATGTGGCGACTCATCTATCAGGTAATTATTTTGTTTTTTATAAGATTGATCAAAATTCTAAAAAAAATCCTCCAGAAAAACAGGAGAAATGGTTAATCATGTTTAAAAGTTAAATGTTCGAAAGATTTCGGATTTTTCGCCGGACTAGCGAATGTGTGTCAAAAACAATCATTATGAGATAAATTTGCATTCTAAAACCTTATGTGGCGAGTCATCTATCAGGTAATTATGTTCTTTATGTATAAGACTATTAAAAATTCAAACAAAATCCTCCAGAAAAACAAAACAAATGGTTAATCAAATTGAAAAGTTAAAATTTCGAATGAATTTGTATTTTTTGCCGGACTAGGGAATGTGTATTACGAACAATCATTATGAGTAAAATTTGCATTCTAAAATCCTATGTGGCGACTCATCTATCAGGTAATTATTTTGTTTTTTATAAGATTGATCAAAATTCTAAAAAAAATCCTCCAGAAAAACAGGAGAAATGGTTAATCATGTTTAAAAGTTAAATGTTCGAAAGATTTCGGATTTTTCGCCGGACTAGCGAATGTGTGTCAAAAACAATCATTATGAGATAAATTTGCATTTTAAAACCTTATGTGGCGAGTCATCTATCAGGTAATTATGTTCTTTATGTATAAGACTATTAAAAATTCAAACAAAATCCTCCAGAAAAACAAAACAAATGGTTAATCAAATTGAAAAGTTAAAAGTCCGAATGAATTTGTATTTTTTGCCGGACTAGAGAATGTGTATTACGAACAATCATTATGAGTAAAATTTGCATTCTAAAATCCTATGTGGCGACTCATCTACCAGGTAATTATTTTGTTTTTTATAAGATTGTTCAAAATTCTAAAAAAAATCCTCCAGAAAAACAGGAGAAATGGTTAATCATGTTTAAAAGTTAAATGTTCGAAAGATTTCGGATTTTTCGCCGGACTAGCGAATGTGTGTCAAAAACAATCATTATGAGTAAAATTTGCATTCTAAAACCTTATGTGGCGAGTCATCTATCAGTTAATTATGTTCTTTATGTATAAGATTATTCAAAATTCAAACAAAATCCTCCAGAAAAACAGAACAAATGGTTAATCAAATTGAAAAGTTAAAATTTCGAATGAATTTGTATTTTTTGCCGGACTAGGGAATGTGTATTACGAACAATCATTATGAGTAAAATTTGCATTCTAAAATCCTATGTGGCGACTCATCTATCAGGTAATTATTTTGTTTTTTATAAGATTGATCAAAATTCTAAAAAAAATCCTCCAGAAAAAACGGAGAAATGGTTAATCATGTTTAAAAGTTAAATGTTCGAAAGATTTCGGATGTTTTACTGGACTAGCGAATGTGTGTCAAAAACAATCATTATGAGTAAAATTTGCATTCTAAAACCTTATGTGGCGAGTCATCTATCAGGTAATTATGTTCTTTATGTATAAGACTATTAAAAATTCAAACAAAATCCTCCAGAAAAACAAAACAAATGGTTAATCAAATTGAAAAGTTAAAATTTCGAATGAATTTGTATTTTTTGCCGGACTAGGGAATGTGTATTACGAACAATCATTATGAGTAAAATTTGCATTCTAAAATCCTATGTGGCGACTCATCTATCAGGTAATTATTTTGTTTTTTATAAGATTGTTCAAAATTCTAAAAAAAATCCTCCAGAAAAACAGGAGAAATGGTTAATCATGTTTAAAAGTTAAATGTTCGAAAGATTTCGGATTTTTCGCCGGACTAGCGAATGTGTGTCAAAAACAATCATTATGAGATAAATTTGCATTTTAAAACCTTATGTGGCGAGTCATCTATCAGGTAATTATGTTCTTTATGTATAAGACTATTAAAAATTCAAACAAAATCCTCCAGAAAAACAAAACAAATGGTTAATCAAATTGAAAAGTTAAAAGTCCGAATGAATTTGTATTTTTTGCCGGACTAGAGAATGTGTATTACGAACAATCATTATGAGTAAAATTTGCATTCTAAAATCCTATGTGGCGACTCATCTATCAGGTAATTATTTTGTTTTTATAAGATTATTCAAAATTCTAAAAAAAATCCTCCAGAAAAAACGGAGAAATGGTTAATCATGTTTAAAAGTTAAATGTTCGAATGAATTTGTATTTTTTCCGCACTAGAGAATGTGTATTACGAACAGTCATTATGAGTAAAATTTGCATTCTAAAATTCTATGTGGCGACTCATCTATGAGGTAATTATTTTGTTTTTTATAAGATTGTTCAAAATTCTAAAAAAAATCCTCCAGAAAAACAGGAGAAATGGTTAATCATGTTTAAAAGTTAAATGTACGAAAGATTTCGGATTTTTCGCCGGACTAGCGAATGTGTGTCAAAAACAATCATTATGAGTAAAATTTGCATTCTAAAACCTTATGTAGCGAGTCATCTATCAGGTAATTATTTTCTTTATGCATAAGATTATTCAAAATTCAAACAAATCCTCCAGAAAAAACAGAACAAATAGTTAATCAAATTGAAAAGTTAAAATTTCGAATGATTCTGTATTTTTTGCCGGACTAGGGAATGTGTATTACGAATAATCATTATGAGTAAAATTTGCATTCTAAAATCCTATGTGGCGACTCATCTATCAGGTAATTATTTTGTTTTTATAAGATTGTTCAAAATTCTAAAAAAAATCCTCCAGAAAAACAGGAGAAATGGTTAATCATGTTTAAAAGTTAAATGTTCGAAAGATTTCGGATTTTTCGCCGGACTAGCGAATGTGTGTCAAAAACAATCATCATGAGTAAAATTTGCATTCTAAAACCTTATGTGGCGAGTCATCTATCAGGTAATTATGTTCTTTATGTATAAGATTATTCAAAATTCAAACAAAATCCTCCAGAAAAACAGAACAAATGGTTAATCAAATTGAAAAGTTAAAAGTTCGAATGATTTTGTATTTTTTGCCGGACTAGGGAATGTGTATTACGAACAATCATTATGAATAAAATTTGCATTCTAAAATCCTATGTGGCGACTCATCTATCAGGTAATTATTTTGTTTTTTATAAGATTGTTCAAAATACTAAAAAAAATCCTCCAGAAAAACAGGAGAAATGGTTAATCATGTTTAAAAGTTAAATGTTCGAAAGATTTCGGATTTTTCGCCGGACTAGCGAATATGTGTCAAAAACAATCATTATGAGATAAATTTGCATTTTAAAACCTTACGTGGTGACTCATCTATCAGGTAATTATTTTCTCTTTTATAAGATTATTCAATATTGAAACAAAATCCTCCAGAAAAACAGAACAAATGGTTAATCAAATTGAAAAGTTAAACGTTCGAATGAATTTGTATTTTTTGCCGGACTAGAGAATGTGTATTACGAACAATCATTATGAGTAAAATTTGCATTCTAAAATCCTATGTGGCGACTCATCTATCAGGTAATTATTTTGTTTTTTATAAGATTGTTCAAATTTCTAAAAAAAATCCTCCAGAAAAACAGGAGAAATGGTTAATCATGTTTAAAAGTTAAATGTTCGAAAGATTTCGGATTTTTCGCCGGACTAGCGAATATGTGTCAAAAACAATCATTATGAGTAAAATTTGCATTCTAAAACCTTATGTGGCGAGTCATCTATCAGCTAATTATGTACTTTATGTATAAGATTATTCAAAATTCAAACAAAATCCTCCAGAAAAACAGAACAAATGGTTAATCAAATTGAAAAGTTAAAAGTTCGAATGATTTTGTATTTTTTGCCGGACTAGGGAATGTGTATTACGAACAATCATTATGAGTAAAATTTGCATTCTAAAATCCTATGTGGGGACTCATCTATCAGGTATTATTTTGTTTTTTATAAGATTGTTCAAAATTCTAAAAAAAAACCTCCAGAAAAACAGGAGAAATGGTTAATCATGTTTAAAAGTTAAATGTTCGAAAGATTTCGGATTTTTCGCCGGACTAGCGAATATGTGTCAAAAACAATCATTATGAGTAAAATTTGCATTCTAATACCTTACGTGGTGACTCATCTATCAGGTAATTATTTTCTCTTTTATAAGATTATTCAATATTGAAACAAAATCCTCCAGAAAAGCAGGAGAAATGTTTAATCAAGTTGAAAAGTTAAACATTCGAATGATTTCGGATTTTTCCCGGACTAGCGAATGTGTGTTACAAACATTTAAGAAAAATTCTAGAAAATTGAAGCAGACAAAGTGGAGAATTTGTTAAAGATGTTGAAAAGATAATTTTTCGAATTATTTCGTGTTTGTGCCGGACTACCGGATGTTATTGGGAATCTTTCAAAATTAGTGAAATTCGCATTCTGAAAACTAAAATGATGTATTCTTTATAATTCAATAAAAATGAATCAGAAATAGTGGAGAAATGTTTAAACCAGTTGAAAAGATAAAGTTTCAAATGATTTCGTGTATTTGGACGAACTAGCGGATTTGAGTTATTATCCTTCACAGTGAGTAAAATTCGCACTCTGAAAACTAAAAGGAAGTTCCAACTCACTGATTATTATTTTTATTTTTTCAAAATTATTTAAAATTCAAGAAAACTGAAGCAGAATTAGTGTAGAAATGTTTAAACCATTTGAAAAGATAAACATTCGAATGACTTTGGTTATTGGGCCGGACGAGCGGATTTGTATTAGAATCCTTTAAAATGAATAAAATTCGCAGTCTCAAAACCAAAAGAAAGTGCCAACAATCTGTTAGTTTTGTCATTTTTTCAGAGATTATTTAAAATTAAAAATAAAATTCAAGCAGAAATATTGGTGAAATAGTTAAACCACTTGAAAAGTTAAACGTTCGAATGATTTCGGTTATTGAGCCGGAGTAGCGGAGGTGTGTTAGAATCCTTCAAAATGAGTAAAATTCGCAGTCTTAAAAGCAAAAGAGTGTCCCAACATGCTGATAATTTTGTTATTTTTTCAAAGATTATTAAAATTCAAGAATATTGAAACCGAAATAATGGAGAAATGGTTCAACCAGTTGAAAAGGTAAACGTTCGAATGATTTCGAATATTGGACCGGAATAGCGGATGTGAGTTAGAATCCTTCAAAATGAGTAAAATTCGCAATTTGAAAACCAAAAGAAAGTCTCATATCACGGATAAATTTTTATTTTTTCAACAATTAATTAAAATACAAATGGTTAAACCAGTTGAAAAGATAAACGTTCGAATGATTTCAGGTATTCGGCCGGACTAGTGGATCTGAGATAGAATCCTTCAAAATGAGTAAAATTCCCAGTCCCAAAAGCAAAAGGACGTGCCAACTATCTGATAATTTTGTTATTTTTCAGAGATTATTTAAAATTCAAAATAATTGAAGTAGAAATAGTGGAGAATGCTGTTGTGAGTTAGAATCTTTACAATACGAATAAAATCTGCAGTCTCGAAAACTAAAAAACGATACAATTCTTAGGTAATTTTGTTATTTTTTAAAAGATTATTTAAATTTCACAAAAATTGAAGAAGAAATAGTAAAGAAATTGTTAAACAGGTTAAAAATATAAACGTTCGAAAGTTTCGGATATTTGGCCGGACTAGCGGTTGTGAGATAGAATCATTCAAATACGAATAAAATCCGCAGTCTCGAAACATAAAAAACGACACAACTCAGGGAATTTTGATATTTTTAAAGATTATTTAAAATACACAAATATTGAAAAAATAAATAGTGAAAAAATTGTTAAACAAGTTAAAAATATAAACGTTCGAATAATTTCGGATATTTGGCCGGACTAGCGGTTGTGAGATAAATTCCTTCAAATACGAATTAAGTCCGCAATCTCGAATCCTAAAAACCGACACAATCCTTAGATACTTTTGTTAATTCTTAAAACATAATTTAAATTCCAAAAATTGAAGAAGAAATAGTGAAGAAATTGTTAAACAAGTTAAAAATACAAACGTTCGAATGATTTCGGAAATTTTCCCAGACTAGCGGTTGTGAGATCGAATCCTTCAAATAGGAATTAAGTCAGGAGTCTCGAATTGTAAAAAAGGACACAATTCTTAGGTAATTTTTTTGTATATAAAGGTTTATTTAAATTTCACAAAAATTGAAGAAGAAATAGTGATGAAATTGTTAAACAAGTTAAAAATATAAACGTTCGAGTGATTTCGGATATTTGTCCGGACAAGCGGTTGTGAGATAGAATTCTTCAAATACGTATTAAGTCTGCTGTCTCGAATCCTGAAAAACGACAAAATTCTTAGGTAATTTTGTTATATTTTAAAAGATTGCTTAAAATTCAGAAAAATTAAAGAAGAAATAGTGAAGAAATTGTTAAACAAGTTAAAAATATAAACGTTCGAATGATTTCGGATATTTGGCCGGACAAGCGGTTGTGAGATAGAATCCTTCAAATACGAATTAAGTCCGCATTCTCGAATCCTAAAAAACGACAAATATCTTACGTAATTTTGTTATTTTTTAGAAGATTATTTAAAATTCACAATAATTAAAGAAGAAATACTGAAGAAATTGTTAAAGTAGATAAAAATATAAACGTTAGAATGATTTCGGAAATTTGGCCGGACTAGCGGTTGTGAGTTAGAATGCTTCAAATAGGAATTAAGTCCGCAGTCTCGAATCCTAAAAAACCACACAATTCATAGTTAATTTTGTTATTTTTTTAAAAGATTATTTAAAATTCACAAAAATTGAAAAAGAAATAGTGAATAAATTCTTAACAATTTAAAAATATAAATGTTCGAATGATTTCGGATATTTGGCTGGACTAGCGGGTGTGAGATAAAATTCCTTCAAATACGAATTAAGTCCGCAGTCACGAATCCTAAAAAACGACACAATTCATAGGAAATTTTGTTATTTTTTAAAAGATTATTTAAAATTCGCAAAAATTGAAGAAGAAATAGTAAAGAAAGAGTTAAACAGGTTAGAAATATAAACGTTCGAAACTTTCGGATATTTGGCCGGACTAGCGGTTGTGAGATAGAATCCTTCAAATACGAATGAAGTCCGCAGTCTCGAATCCTAAAAACGACATAATTCATAGGTAATTTTGTTATTTATTAAAAGATTATTTAATATTCACAAAAATTGAAGAAGAAATAGTAAAGAAATTCTTAAACAGGTTAAAAATATAAACGTTCGAAAGTTTCGGATATTGGTCCGGACTAGCGGTGGTGAGATAGAATCCTTCAAATACGAATTAAGTCGGCAGTCACGAATCCTAAAAAACGATACAATGCATAGGTAATTATGTTTTTTTTTTAAAAGATTACTTAAAATTCACAAAAATTGAAGAAGAAATAGTAAACAAATTGTTAATCAGGTTAAACATATAAATGTTCGAAAGTTTCGGATATTTGGCCGGACTTGCGGTTGTGAGATAGAATCCTTCAAATACGAATTAAGTCGGCAGTCTCGAATCCTAAAAAATACACAATTCATAGGTAATTTTGTTATTTAATAAAAGATTATTTAAAACTCACAAAAATTGAAGAAGAAATAGTAAAGAAATTGTTAAACAGGTTAAAAATACAAACGTTCGAATGATTTCGGAAATTTTCCCAGACTAGCGGTTGTGAGATCGAATCCTTCAAATAGGAATTAAGTCAGGAGTCTCGAATCGTAAAAAAGGACACAATTCTTAGGTAATTTTTTTGTATATAAAGGTTTATTTAAATTTCACAAAAATTGAAGAAGAAATAGTGATGAAATTGTTAAACAAGTTAAAAATATAAACGTTCGAGTGATTTCGGATATTTGTCCGGACTAGCGGTTGTGAGATAGAATTCTTCAAATACGTATTAAGTCTGCTGTCTCGAATCCTGAAAAACGACAAAATTCTTAGGTAATTTTGTTATATTTTAAAAGATTGCTTAAAATTCAGAAAAATTAAAGAAGAAATAGTGATGAAATTGTTAAACAAGTTAAAAATATAAACGTTCGAATGATTTCGGATATTTGGCCGGACAAGCGGTTGTGAGATAGAATCCTTCAAATACGAATTAAGTCCGCATTCTCGAATCCTAAAAAACGACAAATATCTTACGTAATTTTGTTATTTTTTAGAAGATTATTTAAAATTCACAATAATTAAAGAAGAAATACTGAAGAAATTGTTAAAGTAGATAAAAATATAAACGTTAGAATGATTTCGGAAATTTGGCCGGACTAGGGGTTGTGAGTTAGAATGCTTCAAATAGGAATAAAGTCCGCAGTCTCGAATCCTAAAAAACCACACAATTCATAGTTAATTTTGTTTTTTTTTAAAAGATTATTTAAAATTCACAAAAATTGAAAAAGAAATAGTGAATAAATTCTTAACAATTTAAAAATATAAATGTTCGAATGATTTCGGATATTTGGCTGGACTAGCGGGTGTGAGATAAAATTCCTTCAAATACGAATTAAGTCCGCAGTCACGAATCCTAAAAAACGACACAATTCATAGGTAATTTTGTTATTGTTTAAAAGATTATTTAAAATTCACAAAAATTGAAGAAGAAATAGTAAACAAATTGTTAAACAGGTTAAACATATAAATGTTCGAAAGTTTCGGATATTTGGCCGGACTTGCGGTTGTGAGATAGAATCCTTCAAATACGAATTAAGTCGGCAGTCTCGAATCCTAAAAAATACACAATTCATAGGTAATTTTGTTATTTAATAAAAGATTATTTAAAACTCAAAAAAATTGAAGAAGAAATAGTAAAGAAATTGTAAAACAGGTTTAAAATATAAACGTTTGAAAGTTTCGGATATTTGACTAGACTAGCGGTTGTGAGATAGAATCATTCAAATACGAATTAAGTCGGCAGTCTCGAATCCTAAAAAATACACAATTCATAGGTAATTTTGTTATTTATTAAAAGATTATTTAAATTTACAAAAATTGAAGACGAAATAGTAAAAAAATTGATACACAGGTTAAAAATATAAACGTTCGAAAGTTTCTGATATTTGGCCGGACTAACGGTTGTGAGATAGATTCCTTCAAATGCGAATTAAGTCGGCAGTCTCGAATCCTAAAAAACTATACAATTCATAGCTAATTTTGTTATTTTTTAAAAGATTATTTAAAATTCACAAAAATTGACGAATATATAGTAAAGAAATTGTTAAACAGGTTAAAAATATAAACGTTCGAAAGTTTCAAATATTTGGCCGGACTAGCGAGTGTGAGATTGAATCCTTCAAATACGAATTAAGTCGGCAGTCTCGAATCCTAAAAAACGACACAATTCATAGGTAATTTTGTTATTTTTGAAAATATTTTTTAAATTCACAAAAATTGAAGAAGAAATAGTAAAGAAATTGTTAAACAGGTTAAAAATATAAACGTTCGAAAGTTTCGGATATTTGGCCGGACTAACGGTTGTGAGATAGAATCCTTCAAATAAGAATTATGTTCACAGTCTCGAATCCTAAAAAAGGACACAATTCATGGGTAATTTTGTTATTTATTAAAAGCTTATTTAAAATTCACAAAAATTGCTGAAGAAATAGTAAAGCAATAGTTAAACAGGTTAAAAATATAAACGTTTGAACGTTTCGGATATTTGTACGGACTAGCGGTTGTAACATAGAATCCTTCAAATACGAATTAAGTCGGCAGTCTCTAATCCTAAAAAACGACACAATTCATAGGTAATTTTGTTATTTTTTAAAAGATTATTTAAAATTCACAAAAATTGAGGACGATATAGTAAAGAAATTGTTAAACAGGTTAAAAATATAAACGTGCGAAAGTTTCGGATATTTGGCCGGACTAGCGGTGGTGAGATAGAATCCTTCAAATACGAATTAAGTCGGCAGTCACGAATCCTAAAAAACGATACAATTCATAGGTAATTATGTTTTTTTTTAAAAGATTACTTAAAATTCACAAAAATTGAAGAAGAAATAGTAAACAAATTGTTAAACAGGTTAAACATATAAATGTTCGAAAGTTTCGGATATTTGGCCGGACTTGCGGTTGTGAGATAGAATCCTTCAAATACGAATTAAGTCAGCAGTCTCGAATCCTAAAAAATACACAATTCATAGGTAATTTTGTTATTTAATAAAAGATTATTTAAAACTCACAAAAATTGAAGAAGAAATAGTAAAGAAATTGTTAAACAAGTTTAAAATATAAACGTTCGAAAGTTTCGGATATTTGGCTAGACTAGCGGTTGTGAGATAGAATAATTCAAATACGAATTAAGTCGGCAGTCTCGAATCCTAAAAAATACACAATTCATAGGTAATTTTGTTATTTAATAAAAGATTACTTAAAATTCACAAAAATTGAAGAAGAAATAGTAAAGAAATTGTTAAACAGGTTTAAAATATAAACGTTCGAATGTTTCGGATATTTGGCCGGACTAGCGGTTGTGAGATAGAATCCTTCAAATACGAATTATGTCCACAGTCTCAAATCCTAAAAAACGACACAATTCATAGGTAGTTTTGTTATTTATTAAAAGATTATTTAAATTTCACAAAAATTGAGGACGAAATAGTAAAGAAATTGTTAAACAGGTTAAAAATATAAACGTTCGAAAGTTTCGGATATTTGGCCGGACTAGCGGTGGTGAGATTTAATCCTTCAAATACGAATTAAGTCCGCAGTCTCGAATCCTAAAAAACGACAGAATTCATAGTTAATTTTGTTATTTTTTAAAAGATTATTTAATATTCACAAAAATTGAAGAAGAAATAGTAAAGAAATGGTTAAACAGGTTAAAAATATAAAAGTTCGAAAGTTTCGGGTATTTGGCCGGACTAGCGGTTGAGAGATAGAATCCTTCAAATACGAATTAAGTCCGCAGTCTCGAATCCTAAAAAACGATACAATTCATAGGTAATTTTTTTATTTTTTAAAAGATTATTTAAAACTCACAAAAATTGAAGAAGAAATAGAAAAGAAATTGTTAAACAGGTTAGAAATATAAATGTTCGAAAGTTTCGGATATTTGGCCGGACTAACGGTTGTGAGATAGAATCCTTCAAATACGAATTAAGTCCGCAGTCTCGAATCCTAAAAAGGACACAATTCATAGGTAGTTTTGTTATTTATTTAAAGCTTATGTAAAATTCACAAAAATTGAAGAAGAAATAGTAAAGAAATTGTTAAGCAGGTTAAAAATATAAATGTTTGAAAGTTTCGGATATTTGGCCGGACTAGCAGTGGTGAGATAGAATCCTTCAAATACAAATTAAGTCGACAGTCTCGAATCCTGAAAAACAACACAATTCATATGTAATTTTGTTATTTTTTAAAAGATTATTTAAAATTCACAAAAATTGAAGAAGAAATAGTAAAGAAATTGTTAAGTAGGTTAAAAATATAAATGTTTGAAAGTTTCGGATATTTGGCCGGACTAGCAGTGGTGAGATAGAATCCTTCAAATACGAATTAAGTCCGCAGTCTCGAATCCTAAAAAAAACAGAATTCATAGGTAGTTTTGTTATTTATTAAAAGATTATTTAAAATTCACAAAAATTGAAGAAGAAATAGTAAAGAAATTGTTAAACAGGTTAGAAATATAAATGTTCGAAAGTTTCGGATATTTGGCCGGTTGTGAGATAGAATCCTTCAAATACGAATTAAGTTCGCAGTCTCGAATCCTAAAAAACGACACAATTCATAGGTAGTTTTGTTATTTATTAAAAGATATTTAAAATTCACAAAAATTGAAGTAGAAATTGTAAAGAAATTTTTAAACAGGTTAAAAATATAAAGGTTCGATAGTTTCGGATATTTGGCCGGACTAGCGGTGGTGAGATAGAATCCTTCAAATACGAATTAAGTCCGCAGTCTCAAATCCTAAAAAACGACACAATTCATATGTAAGTTTGTTATTTTTAAAAAATTTTTTAAAACTCACAAAAATTGAAGAAGAAATAGTAAAGAAATTGTTAAACAGGTTTAAAATATAAACGTTCGAAAGTTTCGGATATTTGGCCGGACTAGCGGTGGTGAGATAGAATCCTTCAAATACGAATTAAATCGGCAGTCTCGAATCCTCAAAAACGACACAATTCATATGTAATTTTGTTATTTTTTAAAAGCTTATTTAAAATTCACAAAAATTGAAGAAGAAATAGTAAAGAAATTGTTAAACAGGTTAAAAATATAAACGTTCGAATGATTTCGGATATTTGGCCGGACTAGCGGTGGTGAGATAGAATCCTTCAAATACGAATTAAGTCGGCAGTCTCGAATCCTAAGAAAGGACACAATTCATAGGTAATTTTGTTATTTTTTAAAATATTATTTAAATTTCACAAAAATTGAAGAAGAAATAGTAAAGAAATTGTTAAACAGGTTAAACATATAAACGTTTGAAATTTTCGGATATTTTCCCGTACTAGCGGTAGTGACATAGAATCCTTCAAATACGAATTAAATCGGCTCTCTCGAATCCTAAAAAACGACACAATTCATAGGTAATTTTGTTATTTTTTAAAAGATCAGTTAAAATTCACAAAAATTGAAGAAGAAATAGTAAAGAAATTGTTAAACAGGTTAAAAATATAAACGTTCGAAAGTGTCGGATATTTGGCCGGACTAACGGTTGTGAGATAGAATCCTTCAAATACGAATTATGTCGGCAGTCTCGAATCCTAAAAAACTATACAATTCATAGCTAATTATGTTTTTTTTTAAAAGATTACTTAAAATTCACAAAAAGTGAAGAAGAAATAGTAAACAAATTGTTAAACAGGTTAAACATATAAATGTTCGAAAGTTTCGGATATTTGGCCGGACTTCCGGTTGTGAGATAGAATCCTTCAAATACGAATTAAGTCGGCAGTCTCGAATCCTAAAAAATACACAATTCATAGGTAATTTTGTTATTTAATAAAAGATTATTTAAAACTCACAAAAATTGAAGAAGAAATAGTAAAGAAATTGTTAAACAAGTTTAAAATATAAACGTTCGAAAGTTTCGGATATTTGGCTAGACTAGCGGTTGTGAGATAGAATAATTCAAATACGAATTAAGTCGGCAGTCTCGAATCCTAAAAAATACACAATTCATAGGTAATTTTGTTATTTAATAAAAGATTACTTAAAATTCACAAAAATTGAAGAAGAAATAGTAAAGAAATTGTTAAACAGGTTTAAAATATAAACGTTCGAATGTTTCGGACATTTGGCCGGACTAGCGGTTGTGAGATAGAATCCTTCAAATACGAATTATGTCCACAGTCTCGAATCCTAAAAAACGACACAATTCATAGGTAGTTTTGTTATTTATTAAAAGATTATTTAAATTTCACAAAAATTGAAGAAGAAATTGTAAAGAAATTGTTAAACAGGTTTAAAATATAAATGTTCGAAAGTTTCGGATATTTGGCCGGACTAACGGTTGTGAGATAGAATCCTTCAAATACGAATTAAGTCCGCAGTCTCGAATCCTAAAAAACGACACAATTCATAGTTAATTTTGTTATTTTTTAAAAGATTATTTAAAATTCACAAAAATTGAGGACAAAATATTAAAGAAATTGTTAAATAGGTTAAAAATATAAACGTTCGAAAGTTTCGGATATTTGGCCGGACTAGCGGTGGTGAGATAGAATCCTTCAAATACGAATTAAGTCGGCAGTCTGGAATCCTAAAAAACGATACAATTCATAGGTAATTTTTTTATTTTTTAAAAGATTATTTAAAACTCACAAAAATTGAAGAAGAAATAGAAAAGAAATTGTTAAGCAGGTTAAAAATATAAATGTTTGAAAGTTTCGGATATTTGGCCGGACTAGCAGTGGTGAGATAGAATCCTTCAAATACAAATTAAGTCGACAGTCTCGAATCCTGAAAAACAACACAATTCATATGTAATTTTGTTATTTTTTAAAAGATTATTTAAAATTCACAAAAATTGAAAGAGAAATAGTAAAGAAAATGTTAAGCAGGTTAAAAATATAAATGTTTGAAAGTTTCGGATATCTGGCCGGACTAGCAGTGGTGAGATAGAATCCTTCAAATACGAATTAAGTCCGCAGTCTCGAATCCTAAAAAGGACACAATTCATAGGTAGTTTTGTTATTTATTAAAAGATTATTTAAAATTCACAAAAATTGAAGAAGAAATAGTAAAGAAATTGTTAAACAGGTTAGAAATATAAAGGTTTGAAAGTTTCGGATATTTGGCCGGATTAACGGTTGTGAGATAGAATCCTTCAAATACGAATTAAGTCCGCAGTCTCGAATCCTAAAAAACGACACAATTTATAGGGAATTTTGTTATTTTTTTAAAAAATAATTTAAATTTCAAAAAAATTGTAGAAGAAATAGTAAAGAAATTGTTAAACAGGTTAAATATATAAACGTTCGAAAGTTTCGAATATTTGGCCGGATTAGCGGTGGTGAGATAGAATCCTTCAAATACGAATTATGTCCACAGTCTCGAATCCTAAAAAACGACACAATTCATAGGCAATTTTGTTATTTTTTAAAAGTTTATTTAAATTTCACAAAAACTGAGGGCGAAATAGTAAAGAAATTGTTAAACAGGTTAAAAATATAAACGTTCGAAAGTTTCGGATATTTGGCCGGACTAGCGGTTGTGAGATAGAATCCTTCAAATACGAATTAAGTTCGCAGTCTCGAATCCTAAAAAACGACACAATTCATAGGTAATTTTGTTATTTATTAAAAGATTATTTAAAATTCACAAAAATTGAAGAAGAAATAGTAAAGAAATTGTTAAACTGTTTAAAAATATAAACGTTCGAAAGTTTCGGATATTTGGCCGGACTAACGGTTGTGAGATAGAATCCTTCAAATACGAATTAAGTCGACAGTCTCGAATCCTAAAAAACGACACAATTCATAGATAATATGGTTATTATTTAAAAAATTATTCAAATTTCACAAAAATTGAAGAAGAAATAGTAAAGAAATTGTTAAACAGGTTAAAAATGTAAACGTTCCAAAGTTTCGGATATTTGGCCGGACTACGGGTTGTGAGATAGAATCCTTCAAATACGAATTAAGTCCACAGTCTCGAATCCTAAAAAACGACAAAATTCATAGGTAATTTTGTTATTTTTTAAAAGATTACTTAAAATTCACAAAAAATGACGAAGAAATAGTAAAGAAATTATTAAACAGGTTAAAAATATAAACGTTCGAAAGTTTCGGATATTTGGCCGGACTAGCGTTTGTGAGATATAATCCTTCAAATACGAATTAAGTCCGCAGTCTCGAATCCTAAAATAACGATACAATTCATAGGTAATTTTGTTTTTTTTTTAAAAGATTATTTAAAATTCACAAAAATTGAAGAAGAAATAGTAAAGAAATAATTAAACAGGTTAAAAATATAAACGTTCGAAAGTTTCGGATATTTGGCCGGACTAGCGGTTGTGAGATAGAATCCTTCAAATACAAATTAAGTCGACAGTGTCGAATCCTAAAAAACTACACAATTCATAGGTAATTATTTATTGTTTAAAAGATTATTTAAAATTCACAAAAATTGAAGAAGATATAGTAAAGAAATTGTTAAACAGGTTAAAAATATAAACGTCGAAAGTTTCAGATATTTGGCCGGACTAGCGGTTTTCAGATATAATCCTTCAAATACGAATTAAGTCCGCAGTCTCGAATCCTAAAAAACGATACAATTCATAGGTAATTTTGTTATTTATTAAAAGATTATTTAAAATTCACAAAAATTGAAGTAGAAATAGTAAAGAAATAATTAAACAGGTTAAAAATATAAACGTTCGAAAGTTTCGGATATTTGGCCGGACTAGCGGTTGTGAGGTAGAATACTTCAAATACGAATTAAGTCCGCTGTCTCGAATCCTAAAAAACGACACAATTCATATGTAATTTTTTTTTTTTTTAAAAGATTACTTAAAATTCACAAAAATTGAGGACGAAATAGTCAAGAAATTGTTAAACAGTTTAAAAATATAAACGTTCGAAAGTTTCGGATATTTGGCCGGACTAGCGGTGGTGAGATTGAATCCTTCAAATACGAATTAAATCCGCAGTCTCGAATCCAAAAAAACGATACAATTCATAGGTAATTTTGTTATTTTTTAAAAGATTATTTTAAATTCACAAAAATTGAAGAAGAAATAGTAAAGATATTGTTAAACAGGATAGAAATATAAACGTTCGAAAGTTTCGGATATTTGGCCGGACTAGCGATTTTCAGATAGTAACCCTCAAATACGAATAAAGTCCGCAGTCTCGAATCCAAAAAACGACACAATTCATAGGTAATTTTGTTATTTATTAAAAGATTATTTAAAATTCACAAAAATTGAAGAAGAAATAGTAAAGAAATTGTTAAACCGCTGAAAAATATAAACGTTCGAAAGTTTCGGATATATGGCCGGACTAGCGGTTGAGAGATAGAATCCTTCAAATACAAATTAAGTCGGCAGTCTCGAATCCTAAAAAACGACCCTATTCATAGTTAATTTTGTTATTCTTTAAAAGATTATTTAAATTTCACAAAAATTGAAGAAGAAATAGTAAAGAAATTGTTAAACAGGTTAAAAATATAAACGTTCGAATGTTTCGGATATTTGGCCGGACTAGCGGTTGTGAGATAGAATCCTTCAAATACAAATTAAGTCGGCAGTCTCGAATCCTAAAAAACGACACAATTCATAGGTAATTTTGTTATTTTTTAAAAGATTATTTAAAATTCACAAAAATTGCAGAAGAAATATTAAAGAAATTGTTAAACAGGCTAAAAATATAAACGTTCGAAAGTTTCAGATATTTGCCAGGACTAGCGGTTGTGAGATATAATCCTTCAAATACGAATTAAGTCCACAGTCTCGAATCCTAAAAAACGACACAATTCATATGTAATTTTGTTTTTTTTTAAAAGATTACTTAAAATTCACAAAAATTCAGGACGAGATAGTCAAAAAATTGTTAAACAGTTTAAAAATATAAACGTTCGAAAGTTTCGGATATTTGGCCGGACTAGCGGTGGTGAGATTGAATACTTCAAATACGAATTAAATCCGCAGTCTCGAATCCTAAAAAACGATACAATTCATATGTAATTTTGTTATTTTTTAAAAGATTATTTTAATTTCACAAAAATTGAAGAAGAAATAGTAAAGAAATTGTTAAACAGGATAGAAATATAAACGTTCGAAAGTTTCGGATATTTGGCCGGACTAGCGATTTTCAGATATTATCCCACAAATACGAATAAAGTCCGCAGTATCGAATCCAAAAAACGACACAATTCATAGGTAATTTTGTTATTTATTAAAAGATTATTTAAAATTCACAAAAATTGAAGAAGAAATAGGAAAGAAATAATTAAACAGGTTAAAAATATAAACGTTCGAATGTTTCGGATATTTGGCCGGACTAGCGTTTGTGAGATAGAATCCTAAAAATACAAATTAAATCGACAGTCTCGAATCCTAAAAAACGACACAATTCATAGGTAATTTTGTTATTGTGTAAAAGATTATTTAAAATTCACAAAAATTGAAGAAGAAATAGTAAAGAAATTGTTAAACAGGTTAAAAATATAAACGTTCGAAAGTTTCGGATATTTGGCCGGACTAGCGGTGGTGAGATTGAATCCTTCAAATACGAATTAAATCCGCAGTCTCGAATCGTAAAAAACGATACAATTCATATGTAATTTTGTTATTTTTTAAAAGATTATTTTAAATTCACAAAAATTGAAGAAGAAATAGTAAAGAAATTGTTAAACAGGATAGAAATATAAACGTTCGAAAGTTTCGGATATTTGGCCGGACTAGCGATTTTCAGATAGTATCCCACAAATACGAATAATGTCCGCAGTATCGAATCCAAAAAACGACACAATTCATAGGTAATTTTGTTATTTATTAAAAGATTATTTAAAATTCACAAAAATTGAAGAAGAAATAGGAAAGAAATAATTAAACAGGTTAAAAATATAAACGTTCGAATGTTTCGGATATTTGGCCGGACTAGCGTTTGTGAGATAGAATCCTAAAAATACAAATTAAATCGACAGTCTCGAATCCTAAAAAACGACACAATTCATAGGTAATTTTGTTATTGTTTAAAAAATTATTTAAAATTCACAAAAATTGAAGAAGAAATAGTAAAGAAATTGTTAAACAGGTTAAAAATATAAACGTTCGAAAGTTTCGGATATTTGGCCGGACTAGCGGTGGTGAGATTGAATCCTTCAAATACGAATTAAATCCGCAGTCTCGAATCGTAAAAAACGATACAATTCATATGTAATTTTGTTATTTTTTAAAAGATTATTTTAAATTCACAAAAATTGAAGAAGAAATAGTAAAGAAATTGTTAAACAGGATAGAAATATAAACGTTCGAAAGTTTCGGATATTTGGC